>OZ017785.1:2566050-2668550 GCA_963969325.1 Lycopodina hypogea | reverse complement strand
TCAACACATGTATAAAACAGTTAGATACATGTGACACACACACAGTTGCTGTGAATGTTTGACACCATTGTCTTAGCTGTAAATCACAATAAAGCACTAAACAGAGACAATGACATGCGTAGAGCAGCCACTGTTTTAATACAGGCTGGGGATGGGCATGTAGATGGTTGCCTCTCTGCAGATGGTGTCTATTTAGAAAACTTCCTTTTTTTAAAATATGATCAAGTCCATTTGCTAGGGTCAGGTCACAGAGAGCTTGGAGCATACAAACAAAATTATCTTGACAAGAGAATGTATGCATTTTTTTGACATGCATTGTTCCATGCACTTTGAAATTTGTAGTCATAGGGAAGCTTGGGGACTCACAGACATCAGCACCCACTCCTCCTCTTAGGTCTATTGTTTATTATCTGCTGACCTTGTAGATGCAAATATTTCTTTCTCAGACTTAAAGGGGTTATTTTTCTGTTTTCATTTCTTCCTGAGAAGGATTCCATCACCTTTTCTCTATTTCATTTGTTCCTTAAACTCCCCAGGTGCTCACACTATCCATCATCATCAATTCAGGGGAAACACTCTAGTCATTGTCCTGTTTGAGTGTATGCTAGAGCAAAACAAATGCAAGGTCAATTATGTTCTGGAGGATTGGAAGCTGCCTGTTCCCACCTAGCATGGTCTCAGGTCATATTTACTTCTTGCTTTGACAGATGAACTTAATTATGTGTATGAGTTCTATTGCTTCATATAATTTCATAGTTTATGGTGAACCATGTCAGTCAGTCATTCATATGTTACTGTTTATTTTTGTGGTTTGTTTGTGTTCCACGCACATTAAAAAACATTCTTGTATGGTTGTCCTCTCTCTGCGATTAAGTTTGACTAACTCTTCCCTTGCTCTACTGCCTGTCAGCAGTTTAGTTTCTGGAAATTGATTGGTGGTTTTAGTGATACTTTCCTATTAATCATGCAGCAGTTGCAATAGTGGTCATCATAGTGCTTGCCTCTGTTGCTTCAGCTACAATTTTCAGGATGATCTGGAGCATTTGTTGCCAATACCTTGATATCACAATAGCAGAGTTACTGCAAAGTGACCACAGGTACCCATCCCAGAGTCCTGTTACTTCTGTCAGAGTTTCCACAGCTACTCTGCCAGGATGTTTTGGGTGATTTCCCCAGGATAATCTGCTGATAGTATGGATATCTGCAGATTATCTCCGGATATCAACTGATACCTGTAGACTCTTCTATCTATCTGGATCTACACCATAATTCGGCTATTTTCTGACAGAGGAATATGGAATATTTGTGTACACCTCAGGATGATTAATGGAAATCTGATGTAACTCTGTCATCCATGGTCGTGTATTGGTGCAATAACACTGATCCTCCATGGTATTACGGTCTCTCTCTTCTCTCATGAATATGGCATAAATGTACTTAATGTTACAACCATTCTGGTTACTCCTATTATCGCTAATCCATTAAAAAAATTATAATTGGTGGGTATAGCAAATTTTTATCTAGTATAAAAGACACACAAAGTCATGTGGGTTATTTGGTAGTCTGTTTTGGTCCTCACTCATCAGCACTTTTATTTAAAAAAAAAGAGAAAAAGTTGTATAGTAATCATTTTTCTGCAGCATTCGTATCAAGCATCTAGATTAGGCAGCAGAGGAGTCTTGACTACACCTCACTAAGGCCTGGAACAAAACAGATAGGCTCATGTGTAAGCCAATTTTTAAAGATAGTCCTCAACCAGTTCCTGCACAATCCAAGTAGAAAATGCAAATTGCAGCATTGGAAAGTGATTGCAATCTTTTCTAACATCTATGTATATATTGCTTGTCTATAAGGGATCTGACCTGAACTCCTTCAAACATGATATTCAGAATACTGCATTCACCAGGGAAGGGAGGGTTTTCAACAAAGTTATACTGGTCATATACTAGGAGGCCATCTTAGCTGACTTCTGTTGAAAGAAATCAAAGAAATGATCATCCTGTGGTTAATTCCATTTTATTTCAGTGTGTGATTATTGTCTAAATGTTTTATCCTGCCAGGGCTAAGACCATTTTAAAGTATGCAATGCAATTGGAGAGTGTTGAATGTGTAGAAATTTTCTGCATGATGTGCCCATAGAAAATAGCTCAAGAGTACAGCCAGACATGAGAGGGGCATGGGTGGCATGAGGACTGTAGTTCCAACCACAAAAATCCAACAGAACTGGAATGAATTCATACATTCAGATTTATTAAAAAAAAGGATTATTCCTTTTTTTTAAGAAGCAATTCACAACCCTCACAATAGTAGAACAAGATTATCTGCACAACTCATGGAAATGTTTCTAAACTCTGTAGTTGAAGCTGACTTAATATGTCTAATTTTTTTTTGCTTACATGATTATTTCTCTTACATGTGGCAGATGCTGTACTTTATCACTCAAGAAGTAAGTGTGTGTATTGTAGGTAAAGGTGTAAACTGGTGGTGCTAGCAATGACAATCTTTGTCTGTAGTGGTCCTGTATAGTTGTAGATAGCATTTGGTTCTGGACCTAATTTCTATTATACATTGGTTCCCACAATATGTAATGGAAGTTAACCAAGAATTCAGGCTACTCTCCTCATGTTGCACGAATTCACTTGGAACATTTTTGTGAGGACTTACTACATATGCAAGAAAGCGTTAGATGTGAAATTATAAACTTCCAGAATTTTATAGTTCTAATGCATGACCGTACATATCCAGTGACATAACGGACATCAATGAAGAGGGAAAATATGTTTACATGGACATAAAGATGCTTAGAAAACATCTCCCCAAAATAAGCAGAACTGGAGGAGAGCATTACATGTATGAGGTTTCATACTTTCATCTTGAAATTTGAAATATTTATTCTGTATATGATAGAGTTTCATTCCATTATAAGAAAGGCACAATTCAACAAATTCTGAGCACAAATATGTACATCAATATAATCTTATTTTCAATGTCAAAAATCAAATGTATAATTATTAACAAATGTTGACTTTAACTAAATTCTACAAAATAGAACAACAAAACTCTAGAAAAAACATTAGTTCTTTCTCTAAATCTAAGAACTAATGAAAATAAAGTGTTACTAATTTTTAGTCTGCTACATACATACATACATACATACATACATACATACACTCAGTCCATCAGCTTATATCTGTCTCACTGGCATGTTGCAGGCAGATAGGCAGGACATTGCTCAAGGGGAACATCACCAACTTCCTCAGTTGCAGGCTTGAAATGTTCTATGTCCTCATACATATGGCTGCTGTCTGTCTCAATATTTACAGAACTAAGTTGGATGGCTTCCACTTTCCTGCAATAAACATAAATGAGTTGGTACATGTCAGCACTTTTAACTACCTTAAATGTAACATATTAGAAAGTAGTTCATTAATCTCTTATATATATATATATAAGGAGATGTCTGTCTGTCTGTCTGTCTGTCTGTCTGTCTATCCATCTGTCTGTCTGTCTGTCTATCCATCTGTCTGTCTGTCTGTACCATCATTCTGGCCTAACCTGTGGATGGATTTCTCTGAAACTTGGTATGATGATAGGTTTTGACTCAACTTAAAACATGGGCTAGAAAATCCTGAAAATTATTACCATGGTAGTGAGAAAAAGCCAAAAATGATAGAACCAGAAAAACCCTTGAAGCTACAGATTTAAAACTTAGTAGGCGTATACAACATCACTCTGTGAGTAACATGGGTTGGGTCCCACCTGGCAACTCCTCTTCCTTTTGCTTTGTAAGGCTAAAAATGCCAAAATGGTACATCAGCGATAACACTTAAATCTAAGGAGTTAAATCATATACTCATATATTTTGAATCTATATAATCTGGGGAATGTTTTAAGTACATGTATATGACCACACCTATTTCTGTGTCCATATCAGGCCTAAAAAATAGCCCAAAATTGTACTTTGGTCATACAAACCCTTGGAGAAACCGATTTAAAACATGGTTAGGATACACAAATTGACTTTGGGAGTAACATGTGGAGGGGGGGCGGGGGGTGGAGAATCCCTCCTTGCTACATCACATCCTATTGGTATGTAAAGAGAAAAGGTTTCATTTTAATATACATTTTATTTGTAAGTATGTGTGCATGATCGTATGTATGTGTCTAGGCATCACGAACAAAGACTGTACTCTATAAGAATGCGGGTGAGCATTATTAAACACATGTGGGCCTAATAATGGGTGTGGTTTGGTCATAACAACACCCACAGTAAGTTATTTTGGCTGAATAAAGTTAAGAGACCAATCAGGCAAAAAGTAGGTGGGTGGTCTACAAGTACTTGGGAAAGAACTATTAATAATGTGTGTGGGTTAGCCACAACCATAACCACACCCACTGGAAGTTGTTATGGCTATTTAAAGCTAATACAATGATCAACTAGACTGAAATTCGGAATGAGATTTCTAAGCAACAGGGTGACATTACTATTCAAATGTGTATGTGTAAACAGGTGTGGTTTGGTCATTACCACACCCATAGGACATCATTGTATCTACCAAAAACTCATTTATGGACGAATCAGGCTGAAATTTGGCATATTGACTCCAAGTAATGGGTGAGCATTGACTACAAGTGGGTGTGGCAATTTGGGTGATTTGATATCAGCCACACACACAGGAAGTTGTTTTGGCTGCTAAAAGCTAATTAAAGGACCAACCAGGCCAAAATTTGAGTGGCTTCTATAATGTTTCATGTTGACATTGGTCGGGCAACGCCAGGTGTATGCTGCAAGTAACTCATAAATTTGAAGTAAAAAAATTAGACAACCATTAATATTGCTAAGCTGCAATTTTCATTAACTTCTAAAAAAAATGAAAGCAAACTTTGATTACAGTTACTTCCAATGTTTTTCAGTAGAAATTCCATATTCTGGTAGATTGGGATGATAGTTTACAAAAAACTTAAACACATTTAGTTTGCAATGCAACAAATCAGAGATTATTTATTTATTTTTTTTTGTGCTGAATATTTATCACTGTGCAATAAAATAAGAACAAAACTTACAAATTTACTTTAAGTGTCTAAAAACAATTGCTAAAAAAGTGGCCCAACGAAGAAAGATAGTTAAGTCTGTAATAATGGATGCCATATTGTGTAAATGTAGTTAGAAGCTATGCTCTTACTCTGGCTCATCCTTAGGCTTCAGTTTTGCCCTTCGCATTCTCATTGTTATGATTATGGATACCAAAATGACCATCACCAACGCCATCACAGCCACTACTGCCACCACTCCAGCTATAACAGGGATGGACTGAATTCCACCAGAAGTTACTTCTCCTATTTCAGTAGATTCAGTGACTTCACATTCCACTGTGGATGATCTAAGAGATGCACATGCACCATCCAATTTTAGAGGCAGGAATTGAACTGGGATAGCGTCCCCAGAAGATGCCCACTCCTCTATCATGGTAATGAGGTCTGTGACTGGTGCCTGGAGAGTGCCATGTAGTTGTGCCTGGTATGTGACAGACTGAGGGGAAGATGGATGACACAGGAACACTCTGTCTGTGAGTCGATCAGCAGTGAAGGTACAGGCACATCTGCCAGCCATGAACTTCACTATAGCCTCCACTATGTCCATGTCTTTAGATTCAGGATTCAAGTCCTAAATTATGAATGGGATTTCATCTTATTTCATGCTAAATATTGATCACCTACCCTCCATTCTCTGCAGTTGGAGACTCCAGTCAATTTTAACAAGAAGAACATAGCTAAATAGAAAACAAAATACATAGAGAGAGAAAAGATAGTAAAAACATAATTACATAAGTCATTGACCATTTTTAGTGAGCTTAAATATTCTGTATAAAAACTCCTCGTTCTATTGATGCAAGCTGAGATCAAAGTGCATAAAAATTAAATTTAACTTAATTAATCACCAATTGTAATAACATACTATTGAAGTAATTAATTTAAGAATAATAAATGATTAGATTGTGATCCCATATTCCTTCTTCCCATGAACAAAGTGAATATATGATGTGAATGAGTGACATTAGCATTGCATATGATAACATATTGTGCTAAATAGTAATATAGTGCTACTTTAGTAATTGATACATGAGAACTCTCAGACTTCTCAGAAACCTCGTGCAGTAAAGTGACCACAATCAGTAAAGGTACAGTGATCAGTAAGGGTACATAACTTTCAAGTTTTGAAGGAATATTTTTATCTACTTTTTATGATAATTGAAGTTATTGGAAGCAGAATAAAGGTCAATCATAACATTTACTTCAAAATCAATATGATGAAGATAAACAGAAAAATCTCTCTGAATGGAACAGGGAGACAGATGTTCTGGTGTCAATTACTGTATGTGAATGAACAAATGTAGCTTACAGATCAGAAGTACGAATTAGACCAATTTAGGTCCATATCAATACTTAGGCATAATCAAAACGTTGATACCAAGGCTTGAACCTCCTGGGGGGGGGGGGGGGCCCCTCCGTGGTTTAAGCAGTAATAGTAAAATTAGCAGTTAATATATTTAAGATGTTAACTATAGTTAACTAGATGTGATACAATGGATGACAAGTATACATCGATGATGACATACTTACTTGGCACAGTGATGGATTGAGTTGCAGTAGACTCTGTTGTTACATCCTGATAACCCTCCAAGCTAAATGTGACACTCACAGCACACATGTACTCACCCTCATCTCTGATCTTATCCAAACTGTTGAACAGTACACTAGTCTGGTATAGTTGTGGCCCCACCTGTACTGGCAACTCCTCCACAGTTACTCTACTGTTGGAGGAGAGAGGAGAACCTGATTTGCTCCACTCTGTAATGATAGTCATTGATGGAGATATTTCCAGTGACACTTGAATAGTGCAGGTGAGGTTGAGCTGCAGGCCTGTGAAGAAGTCTGAGTCAATGGGGTAGCCTTTAATATCCACTGTGAGGGCTGGAACTACATAAATAATGTAGGGAATAATAGAGAGAAACAATGAAAAGGGTATTCTTATTACTTATTTCAATACATCTCAGGCTTAAATTTGATAATGGGATCTATAGACTAGATCTTGGGTACTTCATTGCTCAGAATCCCAGTGTATATATTCCTAGTTCCCTATACACATATGCCACAGTGATGGGTCATGTGTGCATGTCTACAGTGCCATATACATACACTCATATTACATAATGGATCATGTGTTGTTTTCCATAGGGCCACATACAGTCATGTCACAGTGGTGGATCATGTTTGTTCATCCACTGTGTCATATATATATGAAAGATATCCCATTTTCAAGATCCACTCCTGATTTTTTTCTTAATCATGATTTTTAGCCAGGGATTGTTTCAATGTCCAAGGTGTGGTTGAAACTTAGTGGCATATCCAGGGGGGTTCTGAATGGTCTTGAACTTTAATTTACCCCGAAATACATCTACCAAATCCAGATTTCTGCTATTGATTCCACAAAGCTAACTGTAACAATTATTATCCTTACCTAATTTCATTACCCAGGCCAATTTTTTTATTTTTTTTGCTTTAGCTAAAGCTTCAGCTGATGAAGAAGCAGTCCAACTTATTATTTCACCAGTGTTTTGAAAGATCTTTAGCCAAAATTGTCTCCAGAATTTCAATTTTTAAGTGAAATTTTTCAGAGAATCTATGGGGAAATCAAAATTTTAGTCAATTTTCAAATCCTGCTAGATAAGTGATTGTTCACCAGATGAGCCTGACTAATTTAGTTCAGAAAAAATTATCAAAATCGTGTCTAAATATATTAACAAATATTAGCTAGCTTAAAAGCTGTTGGTTTGCCACACACCCTCACATCTCCCAGTGGCCTACTGTTGGTCCCCAATGTCTAGGGGGTAACAAGATTCTCTGGTTGGGTGAATAGAATTGAAAACGGTTGAGTAGCACTGTACTAGAGGGCCATTGCCAGCAAGGTTGGAATGTCATCTAAATTTTGTTATATTTTCCATAATTTATCATGAATCTATGGTAAGCATTTCAAAGTGTCTAAGTTTCCTACTTTTTAATCTGTGGATTTGTTGGTGGTTATGTGAAAGTGGGAAGGGGGACTAATTCTTGCTGCAGCCATAAAAAGGTGTCTGAGGAAAGCTGGTTCCTCCAATGAAGCTCCCATTTCACTCAGAGTCTGTGTCTGATCTCAACCCACCCACTCCCCCCCCCCTTCCCCCACCTCTTTTCTTGCCAAATAATTCCTGATTAGTATGTCAAATTGCAGGGCTCCATTTCCCAATCCCTCAGTTTATTGGTGCTCTGTAAACAATTATTCTCAAAAAAAAAAAAAAAAAAAAAAAAAAAAAAAATTACTATTCTGATTTTACCACCAGTACATAACCACCTACTTACTCCAGAAAACCTAGAAACATTATTTCCCTAATAAACACAAAAATAATTTATTCTTAAACATTACTAATCCCACCTCCTCCCCCCCCCCCCCTCCCAAATGAATTCCTTCCTGTCTTTCAAGTTTAGCTGAGAGCAACAACACAACCCATTTTTTTCAGTTAAGAATTTTCAATACAGCTGTTCTGCTGATTAGTATGCCAGAAATAATTTATTCTTATTTATATATACACAGATAGAGTTATTTATACCTCAGTACTAAGACAAAAAAAAACTAATTTCAGAGAAGAGCAACCAACATCTCCAAAATTTTGAAATTTGCTAATACAGTAGAACCTCAGAGTTAGAAAGAGAATGTTAATTAACTCTGAAATGTTTGTAACTCTGAAACTATGGCATGAATTATAATGTAGATTTATTGTTGGTATAGCAACCTTGCTTTTTCCATTACCAAAACACCACTAATTGGTGTGACCTTATGTCTTTCCTAAGAAAGCAGTGGTGAATGGCTCTATCATGGGCATCAGCTCTCTTTACTATACACCAATTTTTTGGGGAGCTATCATCCTGTGCTCCACCAGCAAATTTGATAATTTTCTCCCTTGACTTCTTTATGTCAAACAGCAGGATTTTCCAATTTTAAATTCAGTAGCTATGGATGACATTGTGCTGCCTTGATCCTACTTCTTTATAATGTCCAACTTCTGTTCAATAGTAATAGCAACTCTTTTACATTTGTTTAGTAGATGAGCTAGAAGCCATAGTGAACCCTGAATTTTAGCGTGGAACAACTGGCAGCTGGAGGAAAGGAGAAAAATAATTCCTAAGTAGGAAGGGGTGAGAACAGCTGCAGCAAATGAATTGTGGGAGTGTGGGCATGCGCAAAAAGTGAGGAAAATAGAATAGTTGGTGGTACTCTTCCTAATTTCTTTTTCCAGTTGGCTGTTCTGTGCTGATCAGTTCTAACTCTGTGGTTCATAACTCTGAGGTTCTACTGCACTGCATATACACAATATGCAGACCTACAAAGCCATGGGTAATTTTATGTTGAATAAGGCTTCTAATGGCTTGCAGACTTAATCATTAGGAGCTGGGATAGATAATAAAGTAAATTGAAACAACAAAAATGAACAATGGTGGAGGACCGTCAAATTCAAATTTCCCAAACAAATAGCATGATATATGATATCCAGAAGGTGAGAATTAGCAATGGCTAAGCAGTTGCCACAAATAATAAGTGGGTCATAGATGTTGGTGCTCTAGAAAAAGTAGCTGGTTAAATTTTCATTGCCATTACTTATTCTTTAAAACGCAATTGCCTTATTTTCCAAGGATATTTGAAGTGCTTCACAGTGGCTGGCTTTGGATTTTGGTTGTATATGAAAATTCAATATCACTTCACCTTGGCAAGCAGGGTATCTCTGCTGTTTAAAAATTTATGATAATTAAAAAAGTAAGTGTATAACCCTATGAATTTTATAAGCCACACCTACTGTTGGAAAGGAAAAAAAGGCCCCCTTTTTGAAATCCTAGATCTGCCCCTGGAAACTGAACCAAATTTGGTTTGGATATTCAGAGGGTTTGGCATGAGGTTTTTCATTAAACACATTTTAAAAAGTGGTTCCCCTTTTGAGGGGAAAAGAAATAATCAAATTTCCATAAAAAAAAGGCCTGAAAAACAATGCCATGGTGGTAAAGGTAATAATCTTTCAAGCTGAAAATCCCAGGTAGGTTTCCCCTTGACCATACTTTTTTCCAAATTTTATCCCAGTTTCTTTTCCCATTTTATTTTCTTCTTTTTTCTTCTTCTCTCTTTCTCCCCCACTCATTATTCTTTCATTTCTACTTCCTTCCTTTTAATTTGACTCAAGTCTAAAGTACTATATTTATATGTATGTCCATCTGCCAGTGGGACTTACAGGCTCAATGTTAAATCTACAATCAAGAGAAGGAGAATCACCAACTTCTGAAGTTCAGCCATGGTTTGGTTATATTTTGGGCTTCAGAAGGATCTGTGCAGCTCTATTAGAGAAGCATCTAGATTTAAAATGTTGGGGCTAGGAGGAGGGAGGGATTGTGAATGGGTTTGAGTGGCATGCTTTGTGGCAGCTCTGTGCACCTCTACTTCCAGTTTAATATAGACACCACAAATATTAACCACAGAAGAAGAAAGATAGAGGGTAAGTAGTACCTTAGCATTGTTTTTAAGGATGATATGTCCCCTTATAAATAACATTCTACTCTAGATAAAAAATGAAAAGGTCTGAATTTATTTTAAAACAAATTTTTTTGATTTGTTTTTTTAGTTTCAAGGTTTTCTAAAATGAATAGATGATGATGAGTCAGTGGTACAGCATTATGGCTATTCCTTAAAAATAAATGGTTTACAATATACAAATAGACTGAAATAAAGGACCTTGGATTTGTAGATCAAATCACCTAAAAGGCAAATGTTCCTGCCTTTCTTAGCACACAGTTTAGTATGGATTCCGTCACTTAGCTATTTTTTTCCCCTTCTAATTCATGTTTCAGCTATAGATTCAAGGTTTAGGGCAAAGATCTTAGTACCAAGCTTCACACATGTGGTGTTGTATGTGGAAGCTTCTTGCAGGGGCAGATCCAGATAATCTTCCACCATCTTTTGGAAGACAGTGTAGGTCTTGAGAAGTTTAGCAGAGCAACTAAATTCAAAATGACTTACACTTATTTTATCTAAACAGAGCACAAAAAAATTACCAATATCATAACTATAAACCGACAGCTGGACAAATCTTTGATGATATTTAAACCATGGTCCCTATTCCTAGTACTTAAGTATTCTTCAAACTATTCATTAAAAAAAAAATATATATATATATATATATAGATATATATATATATACACACACACACACACATATATATGTATCATCCTAATTGTGCCATCAATACATAACAGGCTATTCACTATATAAAATTGTATCACACTAACCAAATACCAAAATTGTTTATTTATTTAATTTTTTGATTACTTCCAAATGATTTCACTTGCACCTCAAAACATTTAAGTGTTGGAAGGAGTAGGGTGTTGTTTATCATAAAATTCTGTAGTAAATTTTCATGTGCTATTACTCTGAAAGTGTGCACTGAAGTTCCAACACAATGCAACTTCCCTTTGGGCTTTCAAATAGCAGCTGCTCCAAAGCACAGCTACAATGTTATGCAGCTGCTCCCACTAGTCAGCCTGAAATGGCCATTTTTAGTCACTTTTGCCTTTCTAACCGTGAATATTTCTTATCAAAATTAAAAAAAAACAAAAAACACAATTACTGTGTAGCACTGGATATTTTCCACCTTGTTGGGTGTATCAAAACTGACTTGTTATTGTAATGATCTTTACTCAATAAGGTATTCCTTTGCTGTGATTGTAAAATACAATAAGTTCTTCTCTTGCTGCTAAAGTGGTGACATGGAGTCTTCTGATATGTTAGCTTACACATGTGGGCTGGAAAGTTCATTCCTTTTCAAGCAAGTTTGGTTCTGTACTTTTACAAGCCATGAACACACCAGGTGAAAGACTTGTGATAGAGGAGAAAAAAAGAGGTATAATCATATTTCAACCATATGATGCCATAGTGTTTGTTTACATTTACCTTCATCAAATATAATAGGCCAAGGCAACCATGCTTGCTTAATTGAGAAATTATTAATTTCACTTTTAAATTTTAATTATTATTCACTACAATGTATTTAACTGATAATGAATCAGCATGCTCATTGGGTGTGTGGGTCCTTGGGGTGTCTGGGCTTTGGGGTGTGTGGGACTTTGGTGTGTGGGCATTGGGGTGTTTGGACCTTGGGGTGTGTGGACCTTTGGGTGTGTCTAGCTTACTCCATAATTATAGAAGAACTAACTATGTCTTCAGTTAATACCAAGTGCCTACCACCTGGCATTCACTGTATATGTACCTGTGTTGCATGCATACCATAGTCAGTGTGTAGTGGGTCCTTGCAATACACTTATTATCCTGTAACATCAATACATTAATGATCAGGCACAATAGATTGCACATTCTTACATTTCTTTGGAGCCAAGGTTCTGACACTCATTACAGCAGAATACACTCTGTGAGGCTGTGAACATTTGATGCAGATATCAATATAGGAAAACAAAAATTTAAACAAGTTTAAATAAAATAGAATACATCTGGTTTGATTTGTACTTACCTCAGCTGGGTTCAATTCATTTTCTATATCATAGCGAGTGAAGAACTCTTATCGGGTGTCAGATCTGAGAGCAATGTTCCTGTATGTAACCCTCGTCCCTCCAACAGTAGCTGTGTAAAATACTTCATCTCCGACCACAATTAGAGTAGGCACTAATCCTCTATACACACTGTGTTCATCCCATGCAGCTGTGATGTATGAGGAATCTCCATTGGAGTAAGGCCCTGCTGTGTTGTACACTGAAAGATCACTGTCTGCCTGACCCAACACCACAACCACTGCACACAAACTAAAGAAACAACAAAACCATTTATCAAGCTGATACCTTTATTAAAATCCTCCTACCATGTAGCACTCACACAACTCTGCCTGTGTCAATTTGTGCTGGGTCTCCTATGAGATATGTAACTTGACTCTGCAAAGGAGAGTCAATAGGTGAAGTAGTTGGATGGACAGCAGGAATATCAACATCAACATCACTCAAAGTTTGTGTCAACACTTCCTTCTCAATCCAACCCAATAAATTAGAATTCACTACAGCTTGAACATGGATAGAATAGTTCCTGAATGGTATAAGGTCAGTAATATTGTATTCCAGGGATTCCACAATGAAGAAGTCATAGCCTATGCTGCTGATTGGAAGAGTCTGAATAGTGTCAGATTCTCTGTAGTAAACTCGATATTGGTTGATTATTCCATTAGGACACTGGGGACTGCTCCAGGACACTCCAATGGATGTGGACTCTAGTGCAGTAGCCACAAGATTCATCACAGCACTCGGTTCTAGAGACATGCATAGAATGTGTGGGGTTAATGTTTCTTAACATAACAGAATACTAAATAAACACATACCACTCTCTGAAGTACTAAATTGCTGTGGATCAGAGAAATTGCCAGCACCAACACTGGTAAAAGCTTGAACTTTAAACTCATAGAAAGTGAATGGAGCTAGAGTGAAGCAAAGAATAAAGTTACAAACAAGTGATATTTTAGGCACCTTGATCACATTTAGAGGGACTCACTGAGATCATCTACAGTGAAAGATGTATTCTGCGGATCAACAGAAAAGTTCCTATCAACATTGCTTCCTCCCCCTACAATACAAGCATAATCAATTGCCATAGGTACAGATGTTTCTCTCCTCATAATCCTTGAGTCAGAACTTGATTCTGTGGCCACCAAAATGGCCACAAGGCTGACAGTATAGCTGGTGATCTCTACATTAATGTCCATGGGAGGCTCCCACTCGAGAGTGGCAGAGTTAGCGGTAATAGTATCAGGATTGACTTCAGGTGGTTGAGGCACTGGGCCAGGAACTGGGAGGAAAGAGAAAATGAAGAAGAACTTACAATAATATAAAGTGAGTTTTAAATAAATTTTTACTGCACTTACGATCTTCCAGGGTCATCACTGTCACAATGGGAGAACTGGGTGGGCCAGGACCAATAATAGTGAAGGCTCTCACTAATATGTTGTAGATGGTGTTCTCATTCAAACCCTCTATGGCCACATTCAAGCCTGATGAGTTCACCACTATGCCAGGTTCCAGGAGCACTTCATAGGTGATGATGATTCCATTCTGAGAGATAAGGGGCACCATTTCCCACATTACAGATATGGACGTAGATGAGATAACAGCTGCAATGATATTTTGAGGATTTCCATCAGGCACTGAAAAAAATAAAGAAATGAGCACATGTTATTTATGCAAAAAAAAAGTAATCATATTTACAATCTTGAAAAGTTTCTTCGATTTCAATAATGCTATAATTGCTTGGTCCAATCATTGTGAATGCACGGACAGAGATATTGTAGTTGACATATTGCTCCAGTTCTGTCAGAACCACTGATAATTGCGATCCTGACACAATTGTTGAATTACTCTCTAGAGTTCCCTCAAAGTTCTCCAGTGGAGTGTACACGACCTCGTACATGGTGATGACTCCATTCTGGTCTATTGGAGGCACCTCCTCCCACATCACTGCAATAGTTGCGGGGGACTCCGCCATTGCTCTCACATTCCCTAGGGGACTGACAGGAACTGGATGAGGGGGAAATCATGTGATATAATTACTGCAGACAATCAATATGCAAATTGATGTGGCAGAAATGGACTCAGGTATAAACATGGATGATTCAGTTGCACATGAACACACACCATGACATATGCTCTGAGAGGAGCAAACTTTCAAGAGGCCCTGTTAATCCATTGATGTTGTCAAAGTATATATATAATAGAATTAACGATAACTAATATGAACAATAGTTTTAACTAGCAAATACCCACCAATATTGCTGTTTTTAGGGGTGAGTTTCCTTCTGTAGTAACACAATTATTCTGTTTTTTATAAAGGATTATATAAGACAATTGTGAAGCTTTGCCCCACTCCAGTAAAGTGGACATTGGAAGGATTTCAAGTTGATCAAATGGGCCAAATATTCATCTTGTGGTGAAATAATATAGATTGAACTTAAATACTTCATAATACCAAGGTCTAAGTTTAAGTTTGATGCAAAGGTAATAATCATATTAGAGTTTCATCGGAGGACATACTATATTATCAATGTAGGATTATTCATAAGTTTATTTTTACTGTTTCATATATAATATTCTGTGCTTCTGTCATCAAACAGCCTTAACAATGATTTTAGAGAAGGGTGTGCCTCCCTGACACTCCTCCAACCTCTCCTTTCTCTTTAGTCAAAATTGCTAAAACAAGGGATACGGTAAGGGGTCTACTTGAAAAATTAACTTTAGCCTGGATAGCGCAGCCCTAGGTGCTGCTCAGTCTTACAAATCCAGATATCTTTGTTATGAATGAATATATCCACCTTCCTGAACATTTTTGTGAAGTTCTGCTGCTCACAAGGAAAGTAGCAGACACCTAATCCTTTTGTTTTAATTTCACGTGCAATGTTACAGACAGACGGACAAGCACAATAATATATAAGATTATTTCATCACTATTACATAATTATTAATTCTTACAGTGTAATTGTGGTACATGGCTTGGAATGCATAGATTAAGTTTTCGTCCAAGGGAATGCTCTGTGAGTGAAATAGTTCTCATGGTACTTTCCTCGGGGGAGAGATAAACAATTAGTAAAGTACTAACCTTAATAGCATGCACTTTATATGTGCCAGTGTAGCATGCATACCATAGCCAGTGTGTAGTGAGTCCTTACAATACACTTACTATCCTGCATTGTCAGTTCAGCCAGATGCCTACCTGTGTCTTTAGCTCTCCATCTGCCCTTCCTGGAAAGATTTCTGCTCCCCCAACATTCCTTATAATTTCCCTGCCAATGGATTATTTCAATGCCACTTCCATACTTTTCTGCCTAAGACTATTGCTCTCTCTTTGTCTGCAGTACAATATTAATATTTTTTTGTAAACTCCTTTTATAGCGTAGGTAAAGTTCCGTTTAGAGAGAGAGAAGTTGTCTTTTGTCAAAATTGCTAAAACAAGGGATATGGTAAGGGTGCTACTTGAAAGATTAACTTTCGCCTGGATAGCGCGGCCCTAGCTGCTGCTCAGTCTTATCACTCTACATATCTTTGTTGTGAATGAATATATCCACCTTCCTGGATATTTTTGTGATGTCCCGCTGCTCACAAGGAAAGTGGCAGGCACCTAATCGTTTTGTTTTAATTACATGTGCAATGTTACAGACACACTGACAAGCACAATAGTATATAAGATTATTTCATCACTATTACATAATTATTAATTCTTACAGTGTAATTGTGGTACATGGCTTGGAATGCATAGATTAAGTTTTCATCCAAGGGAATGCTCTGTGATTAAAGTAGTTGTTATGGTACTTTCCTCGGTCAAGAGATAAATGATTAGTAAAGTGCTAACCTATTGGCATGCACTTTATGTGCCAGCGTAGCATGCATACCATAGTCAGTGTGTAGCTGGTCCTTGCAATACACTTACTATCCTGCATTGTCAATACAGTCACGGCCACACTGTAAGGCCCCACTCCAACACTAGTGTAGGCTCGGACAGAGATTCCATAGTTGACATATTCCTCTAGTCCCATCAGATCTACTGATGAATTTGATCCAAAGACATTCACTGTATCACTCTCCAGAGTTCCCCCAAAGGTCTCCAGTGGAGTGTACATGACCTCGTACATGGTGATGACTCCATTCTGGTCTATTGGAGGCACCTCCTCCCACATCACTGCAATACTTGTTGAGGATTCAGCCATTGCTCTCACATTCTCTGGGGGACTGGCCGGATCTGTAGGAGGGGGTAAACATGTGACCAGAGTAAACTTGTTTTTGATTCCAATGTCCACAAAATAGATTCCTGCTCCCAGCAACATTGTTTCAAAGTGATTTGGTCCCCATGTTGTGCTCAGCATATAATTAAGAACAATAATTGAGTACTAAGTACTATATTATACTAACTGAGGTACACAGCATTTCTCTGGACTTTTTATTTAATGGAGACAACACTGCATCAATATTGTATCTATTCTAGCAGCACATACCCGGCTTTGCCCTGGATATATTGACATGCCCACTAGTTAAAGTGTGGCCTTTTGTGACCTAATCCATTTACATACCAGATTCAAGTTGTTTGTATGCTTCTAGTTATCTGCCCATGAGTACCATAAATATATTGCAAGATTTTTGGTATTTTGAATCTGACATACCCACAGGAAGAGATGTGGTCAGATGAATTTTTAAATTTTTTATGGCTAATAACCATGCACTGTGTAGGATGCACTTATCATGAAGTGTGGGTTATAATTTTATGGTGGATTGATTGGTAGATGGGTGGAGTGACCAAGTGTGACCCAGCCTATGTTCAAGAGTTGTCCAAGCACCACTTCTGGCATTTTCATCCTCACAAAACCTACAGGAAGAGGTTTGAATGGGAATAACTACTCCGAGTAGAGAGTATCCAGTCATGTAATTCAATATCTTCATTCAAAGAAGTATTATTATTATTATTTATTATTATTATTTTTTTTATACATGACTCAATAGCAGTTTTATCAAGTGATTTTAGCTCAAAATCACTTCTTTTTTCACTATTTATTATCACTACTTCTTTCAGCCATCAAAAATTGACTACAAGAAGGCTAACGAAGATTATATTTAACATTCAAAACGCACATTAAAAATTTATTTTGGAACATATTAGAGCTTTCCTTCAGATCGCAGCATCAATATTTGCACTATGGACCACTTGTCTGCATTCAAAATTGGAAGCCAGAAAATTTTTGAGCACATCCAGGCTGAAAAGTTGGAATATATGCACATCCTGCAAAACATTTTCTGTGCTTCTGGTGTCCCAGGCCAGCAGCTTCTCATGGGGCAGTTAGACCCCATTTCTGCATGGGATGAAATACCTTATGGAAAGGATTGTGTAACCAGATATTCCTTCTCCAGGTGTAGCTTGCCAGAACAGTGGCAATTAGAATAGAACTATTTTCGTTAGCCTTATGAATACCTTCCTAAAAAAGCTTGAAGGCACACTCTTGCATTCTCATCTTCTTATTCATGTGCAGCTGGTAATAATGGTTTAACTTAGTCTGGAATCCCTGAATCCTACTGAAAATTCACTACGTCTTTTGAGAGTTTTGGTAATTTCCCAATCTGACCTTTCCCTTCCAATTTGTTACAAAAAATTCACTACTTGTGGCAACACTGTTCATGACAACTCAGAGATCAGCCTCCTTTAAATTGGTTGGTATTCAACCAATTGAGATGACAATATCAGTCACCTAATTACAAACATGTGTTTACGTGTTTACGTGTGTATGTGTGTGCAAGTATGTTTCCTCCCACTCAGGCTAGTAATCTACATGTAACAAATTAACTCAACAAATAGCAAATCAATTGAATAAACATAATCTACAAATAACCCTCTACTAAGGTATCTATTCAAATTATTCTTGAATTAACCTACCAATTTTCGAATGAGTTCCTTTAAAAAAAATTGAAGTTACGGGAAAATTTGAAAAAAAAAAATAAAAATTGCAAAAGATATAGTTCAACCAAGTTCAGCTTCGAACCACTGAGTTTCTTCTTAGGAGGCCTGTGACTTTACCGCCGAACCATGGTATTTTAGTCTAGTTTAATGTAAAATTTAAATTACTTTTGTTCCCACCAGGGGTAACACTTTTGGAATTTTCTTTGGAGGTGAAAACATTTAGTAGACATCTAAGGATCATGTCTGCAAAGTTTTAGCTATGTAGGTCAAAGTGTTTGTCTGACCACATTACCTTTTTGGCATTTTTTGGCCTCACAGAAGCACAGTGGGTTTGGTTATGTGAGTACTTGGGGGGTTAATTGAATCTTGTTCCACCTGATTGCTCTTCTTGACCAATCTAACTGTCTCCAAAACTATTTTATCGGTGTGGCTAGACACACTCACAGGTTTTCAATACTTTCATGGTCGAATGGAGTACACATGCCAAGTTTCAATGAGCTAGTGTGGATGTGTCCATGACAAAACCACACTCATTGCCACACCCTCATGTTGTTGATAATACTCACCTGAGTACTTGGTGACCGCAAGCCAAATTCCAGCCTGATTGGTCATTTAATTAGTTTTAACAGCGAAAAAAACTATGGGTGTGGCAATGATAAAGCCACACCTATTTCCACACCCATTGTCACACACATGTGGTAAATAACGCTCACTCAGTTACTTGGAGAAGTCATACCAAATTTTAGTAAAAAATTTTCTAAAAATATTTTTAAAAAGAAACTTATATACTTCATAATACCAAGGTATGAGTTTCTGTTTTAGGCCAAAGTAAATAATCATATTGATGTATCTTTGAAAGACATTTTAAAACTCATCATTGTAGGATCATTTTTAAGTTCAATTTTACTCTTTGATATATAATATTCTGTGCTTCTGTTATCAAATCGCTTTAACAATGATATCAGAGAAGAATTGGTCTCCCTGACACTCCTCCAACCTCTCCTTTGATATGGAGAGTGGACATAATTATTTTTTACTACATGAAGAAATGGAAAGGAAAGATGTGTACTCCAATTGCTGCTGCACTTTTGAAATATAGCTAGAATGTAGTTTCAATTTGTTCAGAATGTAGATTGAGAAATATTGAATACAACACATAATAAAGTAGAGATGAAGGAATATTTAAAAATTAGATAAATATTTTTTCGGTCGGTTAACCACCTGCAATGAGGAATACTTACATTCTCCAAGGTATTACTCATTATATACTCAACTTACTCCACTCTGTGCCCAATCCAAGTTGGCTTAAACCACATTGATTAATAAGTTCATTTAAGCTATAAGTTCAGCCAGATGCCTACCTGTGTCTTTAGCTCTCCATCTGCTTTTCCTGGAAAGATTTCTGCTCCCCCAACTTTCCTTATAATTTCCCTACCAATGGATTATTTCAATGCCACTTCCATACTTTTCTGCTTAAGACTATTGCTTTTTCTTTGTCTGCAGTACAATATTAATTTTTTTGTAAACTCTTTTTACAGCGTAGGTAAGGTTCCATTTAGAGAGAGAAGTTGTCTTTTGTCAAAATTGCAAAAACAAGGGTTCTACTTGAAAGATTAACTTTCGCCTGGATAGCGCAGCCCTAGCTGCTGCTCAGTCTTACCACTCTAGATATCTTTGTTATGAATGAAAATATCCACCTTTCTGAACATTTTTGTGATGTCCAGCTGCTCACAAGGAAAGTTGCAGGCACTTTATCATTTTGTGTTAATTTCACGTGCAATGTTACAGACAGACAGACAAGAACAACAATATATAAGATTATTATATCACTATTATATAACTAATAATTCTTACTGTGTAATTTTTTTTACATTGCTTGGAATGCATAATTTAAGTTTTTGTTCAAGGGAATGTTCTATGAGTGAAGTAGTTCATATGGTACTTTCCTCGGGCAAGAGATTAACGATTAGTAAATTGCTAATTGATTGGCATACACTTTATATGTGCCAGTGTTGCCTGCATACTATAGTCAGTTTGTAGTGGGTCTTACAATACACTTACTCTCCTGCATTGTTAATACAGTCACGGCCACACTGTAAGGCCCCACTCCAACACTTGTGTAGGCTCGGACAGAGATTTCATAGTTGACATATTCCTCTAGTCCCATCAGATCTGCTGATGAATTTGATCCAAAGATATTCACTGTATCACTCTCCAGAGTTCCCCCAAAGGTCTCCAGTGGAGTGTACATGACCTCATACATGGTGATGACTCCATTCTGGTCTATTGGAGGCACCTCCTCCCACATTACTGTTATAGTTGTTGGGGACTCCGCCATTGCTCTCACATTCCCTGGGGGACTGACAAGAACTGCATGAAGGGGAAATCATGTGACATAATTACTGCAGACAATCTATATACAAATTTATGTGGCAGAAATGGGGTCAGGTTTAAACATGAATGGCTCAGTTGCTCATGAACACACACCATGACATATGCTCTGAGAGGTGTGAACTTTCAAGAGTCTATTTTAATCCATTAATGTCATCGAAGTTAATATATAACAGAATTAACAATAACTAATAGGAATAGTAATAATCATTAGCAAGTACTGCATATATTGCTGTTTTATTTTTGCTGTGATTCATCTTCATTATCTACTGAAATGCCATATTATAGTATAAAATGAAACTCACTATTCACTGTAGACACATCCTACTGCAAGGATATTTTCTTAGAAAAAAAAATTATTTGGGCCCCTGGCCACACCACTATTTATGGTTGTTGGAGTCTATATTACCAAAAATAGTACTTAGTATAAACTCTTGGAAAAGACATCTAAAATTGGGCATGAACACATACCATGACTCTGAAAGAGATGTTGGCTTGGTCCCACCTGGCCACACATAATCCTCTGGGTGTGCCTGGCTAAAATTTTCAAAAATGGTACCTGGCCAAACCTGTGGACATGAGCTGGGTCACACTTGGCCATATCTTTCTGTGGGCATGTAATCATATCCCTGGTAGTGCCTAAAACCCACATACACATAGCACCTGCTTGGTTACCAGTCCAGGGGAAGCCCAAATAACAGGGGCTTGACAGACATTGGGAAATCTCTCTGGTGGCACTGCTTGGGTGTGCTGCAGAATGGATCCTGACTCAGCAATGACTTGCATAGATTGGCTTCTGTTGACCACACCAATAGAGATGATATCTATGCACTGGAGTGCAGTTGCTGTTGCCATAGTCACTAAGTGCTTTGGTCACTCCATACTACATGACATACATTTGTGGACACAGGCTCTTGATGAGGAGTAGCATTACTGGGTGCAGTAAGGAGAAGGGGAGCAAAAATGGATTTATTATTAATTCATCAGCCATGCCAATATCCCTCAACATTTGCTATGATGTATTGTCCAACTTAATATGGTCATTTGATCATTTTAAATTAACTTTAACAAAAGACCTATGAGTACCATATTAATTGGCATAATTATTGCAGAACAGGTAATTAGTTGGAGTCTAATGCATATGTAGAGTCATGATGCTTGGGGAAAATAGCTTCAAATAAAAAACATTGTAAAAATTTCAGACCAGACTAGCTCTGTCACAGATATGAAAACTATGCATAGTTATTTTTTCTACTTCTAACCATTTGATATAAACAAACAAATAAAGTGTGTAACACAAGAAAATTTGTAGCTTACTCAGTAATCATATCTCGTCTGAGATCATGTACTTATGAGGACTAAACTGGATTCAACTTCATTACCTTATCTACCTGATCTATCAGAGCAACCAATCTACCATCCCCATCTTGACTTTTTCCAAAATAATAGCACTATTTCTTGTGGTTATAAGCATCATTGGTTTACAGTATAGTGAAGGCCAGGATGCAGCATTTTGTCACACTTGTGTGATAGCTTTCATTACTAAGCTGATATAATAGAGTTATAATACAGCAGCTGCCTTCATAAGCTTGTGAAACCATTAAAAATCCAGTTTATATGAGTATTCTCATAATATTTACTAGGCCTCCCAAAGTTACAGCATTTGAAAGGATGCTGACTAGATCTCATAAGAAATATAAAGAATCTCAAACACATGATGAGGCAGTGGAGGCTGTTTTCCTTAATCAATTTTAGCACACCTGGCTGGTGGTAAACTTTAGTTCATCAATGTAAGAAAAAAGAAGTAAGAGTGATTTGAAGGATAATTATTTCTAGTGTAAGCTTTTTTTGTTAGACAAACTCTTGCTCTGCAGTCCATATGAAGCAAACTCCAACCCTACCCAGTTGCTTTATCTTAGGGCTGAAAATAATCCACATATTGGTGAGTGGTTGAAGCATAATTGGATGAAGTTCATTTCTCATAAGAATAAGAATTAATTCCTAGAAAGATTGTTCCACAGTGTGAGCAAGCTACTCCTACTTCAGCTAATATTACTCTGCAAGCTAGGATAGCTGCCCCGCTCCCTAGGTAATCACCCGTTCTAATAGTATTACCCAAGGCTAACTAACCATTTTTATAATTAGCCAAAGGTAGTTCACCTCACTCAGTCTCCCTTCAATAGAATAAGTATCATATACTGGCCAGAAACTATCTGTACGAGCAACAATAATGATTCTTCAAATATTTGTACAACACAATATGCACTGTGCTACACTTCACACACTTATAACTTAGAGACTCTCAATGACAGTTTTTTTTGTCTTTTTATAGTTTCTGTAAGTCAGGCCATTCTGGCCCCAGCTCTGGCCGGCTGCTTGTTCATTAGGTGAGTCCTTATTGTTTGTTGTAAGCACTTCCTTGTCTATGTTCTTATAATCAATTTCCTCAACCGGAAACCCATAACTCTCATTATCACAATTAGCTTACCTTACCTTTATTATCTTTGTTATTATCATTCTTATTCAATTTTACTTCTTGATTAATCATCCTTTTTATTCATTTCTTTATTCTCTCTATTATTCTTTTTCTTATTATTAACTTCTTGATATACTTCTTTAATTGTTCCATGCCTTGTCACAGACAGAGTCACTGGGAGTAGTCCCAGTGGCTCCGACACATAGCATCTTGTTAAAACTGCTTGGTGGCATCCATACTTCCTGTTTCTAATTATCATGGAAGCTGAAACCACTAGTATATCTAACAAAATACAACTTACTGTGGTGATCAGGTGGGTAGATGATGTCTTTAAAAATTAATGAAGATGGTCTTGGATTTACAACAGTCTCTCCACTACAGCTTACATATCATAGCATCTTCAAATGTGTTCTTTTGTGTTTTGTTGATGTCCACTCTTATGTGGCATGGTCAATGCTATGATAGCTGCTGCACAATGGCTGGAGCTAGAGGTCATGTAGCAAAGTGAGCCCATGGCAGTGTTTTACACACTGCTATGACAATGCCCTTACTTTGAGTGTAAATGATACAATCAAAGGGCCTGCTGCTATGGAGGACTGCTTTTAGACCCTTTTGAACAGGTTAAACTATTTTCCTACTTTTTCCCAAGTGAAAGGCTATACCAGGATAATCAGAGAAGTAACCAAAAAGTAAATCATGGTCCATTAATATACTCAAGGTCAAACAATATATGCACAAAGTGGACATTGGAGCTCGAGCTATAGCCAACATTACATGCAATAATCAAATATTCTGAATTTCTGTGAAGAGAGACTCAGAGGCACAACTGACACTGAAGTGTAAGCTAGACTGCGAGGTGCACCTAATGAAAGGGCACTTTCCCATTTCTCTTCAACATGATGCCTTCAATCACATGATGTTTTTTCATTATCACATAGAGAGTACTGACAATTTGGATATAAAAGATAGAGCCAATGACTTTATTTAGGCAAAAGAATCATGTCTGCCTATATTTGTTAACTTTTAATTCCAGTTTCTTGGAATACTTACTTCTAAATACAAAACCCTGAATGACCAATGATACTTTAAATGAATATAAAAATTGGGAATTTAGAGAGCTAAATGAATCCAACTGTCCTGAAATGCTCTCATTTGGATAGGAATTCCTGGTGAGATTTTTTTTCCTGCTGTATCCTACCTAACCATCACCATTTATATGGACCTGAGACCAAAAAAAAAACAACTAATTCTAACCGGACCATTCATAATTTTGTCGCTCTGCCTCTGGCTAGCATGTCATAATGAGGTAATACCAAGGTGATGGAATTTACTTTATTTTATAAAAATGTGTATTGTTTTCTCTTGGAATTGCTATAATATTATTGAATGATAATTGGCCTGCTTTATGTCATGTATTAAAAATCTACCAAAGAGTATTTTATCTATAAGAATATGTTTTCTCTGCAGCCATCAAGCTGATATTAAGTCTCTTCAGTGCCAGTTTGATCAAATGATTTCCTTTTAATCAGTCTGGCATACGTAGACCTGCTGATACTAATACTGAACAGAAAAGTTCAATAACATACGTGGTTGCGTGTGCACACAACGGCTGAACAAGGAGCAGCAGGAACAATATTTTAGATCATGTCAGCTAGGGGAGAGTTCAGTGGTTTACTACAAGTCTCGCTAGCTAGACCCTTTACCCTCTAAACCACTTGTAGTGTAGAGGGTAAAGGGTCTGGCTAGGTAGACTATTAGTTGACTACATCTGTAAATATAGAGCGAAGCATGAAGCAAGTATTTTTCTACTGCTTTGCGTATAAATTTTAAGCGAATGTGTTCTCACTTATCAGTATTTTTATTTATATTTATTGTATATTATTAGTGGGGGTTTTTACATAGTAGGAATGCAGATCCTTGATACAGTTATAGGCAGTTTAAGAGCAAGATTAAAAAAAATTGTAGCTATTTTTTTCCCATAAACTATGTTTTAAAACATATCAGAGAAATTTAAAAATGAAACGTGTTATTCATATTTAAATATGTAAAAAATTTCCTTTCCAATTAAGAGAGAAATCACAGGAGGTAAAGAATATGTTAAAAATGTTCATTTTAGAAGAATACTAGTGAACATTTCAGAAAATATGCCAAACACAACAGTGATACGTCCTAGAACAATGGATTCCTTTCTTTTCCTAATTTCTAATTATTGAAATGTTTTGGGTGTTTTTTTCTTTCATCTTGCTTTTTTATTGAAATAAATACAATCTCGAATATTACAGGCTAGGCTATAACTGTATGTATAGTGTATACCTATATATAAATATATATAATATATATATATATAAATATATATATATATAAATATATATAAATATATATAAATATATATAAATATATAAAAAAAAAATATATATATATATATATATATATATATATATATATATATAGATATCTGTATATCTGTTGGTGTCAGAATTACTGAATTCTTCTGGGAAAGTAGTTACTTTTCCACTCCACACTTCAGACACAGATCTTAGCATAGATCTGGGTTCCTTCCCATCACAGTTATGACTTTCTTCTTTAGGCAGTCTCTTCTAAACCCTGACGTTGCATCACTTTGAGACCGACAATGGTGAACACTCAAGGAACTTCTGAATTCATGTAAATAACATCTTTGTGGAGAACTAATAAGGTATGGAAATGGTGCTAAACTTTTCTAGAAAATCACAGAGTTTTTGTGTCTCGAGTTTGTTGCAGGGGGTATTCAAATCAAGGAAGGCCACACAGAGGTCCCTCCCAAGTATGGTTGATCTTGACAGTGGAGTGACAGAGAGCAAATGATTCAATTGAGCTTGCATCAACTTCTTTTTAGTTTTCAATTAACCATTCTTATCACATGATTTTAACTTGAAATGTTGCAGAAACTATGATCTCTGATTAATGGTGAAATATCTCTCACAATTCTTGCAGTCACAGATCATAGCCTTAATCTTTGTTTAATTCTGAGCCACTTCACTTTTGACCAGAAGCTGATATTTTTCAGCAAAGGAAGAAAAGAAACAAAATGTCAATACAGCAAAAGCAAACTTCAAAATATATGGGTTATGCTCTAGGGTTTACTGATGCTGCTAAAAAAAAAAAAAAAACCAAAAAAAAAACAAATCTTGCTGCACTCTGTAAAATAATCTGATTATTTTTGTTGTGTATCTCATTTCTTCATCTACACAAGTCTAAAAAATGGGATTTTTAAGTCATTTTCATTCAAAACAATGTTTCAGGTGATTTTTATACAAATTGCCATTTTAGATGAAATACTAGGTTTTAGGTAATCTCCTAGAAATCCCAGCTTTGCTTATTAATTATGGACCAGAGTAGATTGTTATTTGTAGATTATGACTCAATTAGATTTTTTATTTATCAAATTTATTCATTACATATAAGTTACTAGCCTGAGTAGGTGGGAGGATACTTGCACACATATGCACACATATTATTATAATTAGATTATTGATCATTCAATATTATATATTAATGTGCTTTTCCACCTCGGTCTCTTTGGGAGGCCAACTAAAATATTATTACCTATATGCTACTATCCCTGTGAGCAGTGGGACTTCACATAAATATTAGGAAGGAGGTTATATTAAGAAAAAAAGATATCTGAATGGGAAGAAGTGAGAAGCATCCAGGGCTATCCTATCCAAAAGAAATATAGTCCTTTGTGGAAATACCTTACCATATCCCTGATTTTAGCAATTTAGACAAAAGATAATTTGTCACCCCAGATGTCACTTTATCTGCTAGGATAGGAAAATAGTTAACAAAAGGAATATATTATATTAGAGATTGCTATAGCAGCAATGGAGTCTGTGGCAGAGAAGAGAAGCTGCATCAATTGAAATTATGGGATGGCATGAGATATTATAGGGAAATTTAGGGGCAAATAAATTTCTTCATGAAACAGATGGAGTGGAGAGCTAAAACCAATATGCATTGGCTGAACTTTTAACTTAAATGACTTATTAATCAATGTGGTTTCAGCCAACTTAGCTAAAAAGAATAGAATGGGTAGTGTATATAAAAAAACAACAATACCTTAAGGTTGCGAGTAGTCATCTCTCCAGCTGGTTATCCACCAATAAACTGTCTATCTATTGTTTAACCTTTTTTTTTCATCTCTATCTCATTCGGTATTGATAAGGTAATATTTTATCATTGTTTATTCAATTACTATCAGTCTACATCCTGAACAAATTGGAATGATATTTTAAAGTAGCAATATATCTAGAAGGCAGCAATTGGGGTTCATAACATTTATGAATTAAGTCCACTCTATATTAAAGGAGAAGTTGGGGGAGAGGCAGGGAGGCCCACCCCTCTAAAATCATTGTTGAGGCTACTTAGTGAAAATCAAAAAATTTGTATATCTTCATTTATATATTTTTATTGAAAATTATATATCAAGAAGTAAAAATGAAATTATGAATGATCCAACACTGATAATGTAGTAAAAAATTATATTGTTTAATAAAACTGTAATATGATTCTTACATGTGGTTTTTTTTTTCTATGCATCTCCAAACCCGAGGAAGAGGATTCCTCACTATACACAAAAAAATAATCATCAATTAAACATGTACCAATTAGTGGGTGAATAATGCAACAGTGGAGGTACATAATGTGATGCAGTGCAATTGGGTATAATGACCTATTAATTATTAGTTATACTAAGCACTCCTCTTTAACAACACATTCTGTTCAGTTCACATACACTTAATTTTCTATGCCTGTCTGTAAAATTAGTGTGATGCATGAAAGTTTTACACAATATGGAGCTACGGGATCATCAGAGAAGACAACATTCATTTCATCTCTCTTCCTTTCTCTCTCTCACTTGCACTCTCTCTCCCTACCCTCCCTCTCTCTCCTCTCTCTCTTCTCTTTCCTTCTCTCTTCTTTTTCCCTCTCTCTCTCTCTCTCTCTCTCTCTCTCTCTCTCTCTCTATATATATACTGTAGAACCTCAGAACCCCACAGTTATAAACTGACAGGTCCACTGAACACCTAACTGGAAGAAAAGTTGCTAGAGAACCTATATATATATACCTGTTTTGATTAGGTTAAAAAGTCAACCTCCAGAATTGCAGCTGCTGCAATGCTCTAGGCTCGTTTTACTAAGTAAACAACACCAAAAATGTGTAGGGGGAGAGCAGCGAACAGTTAAATTTGTCCATCTATTGTGTAAATTGAAAAATTGTCAAATGGATTCTGTTGGTTTTCTTAAGCTTCCTGACACAAGAACTACCTCCCAGCACCATTATGTCAAGGACAGGCTTATGATGAGGCTTCTAATATGACTAGAATAAGATCTGGTGTGGCAGAAAAAATTTGAAAAGGTAATTCTGTTACAGTAGCTGTGCATTCTTGTGCAGTTGCACTATGCTTCAAGATATTGGAAGACAGTTTCCATGTTTTCAGGATGCCCTTGAAATAGTTAAAGAAATAAGTAAACTTATTTTTTCCCTCCAAAATAACAAAACCTTTTTCAATCAAGTAGCAAGAGGTTGTTAGAGGTGTAACTAAACTGGAATCATTATGTCCCACCAGATGAACTCCAAGAATGGTTGCCATGGAAGATATTCTTTTGAAGTCTTTAGATTGAATTTATTCAATGGAAAGATGAATAGATTTGAAAGCAAGTGGTTTATTGCTATCATTGGAGATGTTTATCGCCTTGTTTTGAATGAGACCAGTCACCTTTATATCAGTGTGAAGAGAAAATTTCCCTCTATTAAAAAAGAAGCCAATATAGTTTTGCAATATAATCTTTCTGCTGTTGATGCGGCCAAACAACATTACAAAATAATATGGTCTTAAATTAATTTCAACTGATTTTATGATAAGTCAGTAACCACTGCTGAGGAGCACAATATTGACCTACCAAGAATACCTTTTACCTACCAGGATTGCCTTTTACCTAAGACTTCAGATTAAAAAAATGGAATTAAACAAAAGTATATACATCTGCAAAAGCATACATCCTGGCAATTTAACTTAAAAGAATGTGATCTACTCCATTATGAGCTAAAAAAAATGATTTAAAGAGCACATTCCCTCAGTCCTGGAGATTGTAAAAAATTGCCCTGATAAATGTAGAAAATGGTCATGAATGGAAGAGTTGAATAAATGCTGCCACAAAGATGTTGACATGCTAGCATTAGCAAATACCTCCAACTTCACAAAACATAAACTAGCAGTGTAATTTTGAAATGAAGAAAATGAGTTCAATGAAAAAAGTTTTGTTCAGCAATGGAAAGAATTTCAAACTAATGATACCAACCCTACGCCAGCACTCAAATCTACATTTAACAATTCTAGTTACCTTTGCACCATCAAAAATAGGCCCTTCTCTGGGAAAAAGTGTCCTAACTTCTTACAATGACAGAGATAAAAATAATTATTGAGCGTTTCTACATATATTCACAAAGATTTAACAGACACTTTTTGACTTTAGATTTGGTCTCAGTGGTAAAAAGTTTTATCATTGATGAGAGGGAAAGGTTTCTTTTAAAGTTATAGCTCATAAATTTTCCTTTTTCATTAAATATTTCTATATTAAGTAATCTTACTCCAATTTTAAGTGATTCTCCAAAATTTTAAACCTTGAAAAATATTGATCCTCAAAACTTCAGCCGACCAACTTTTAAAGTGCTCTCTCCTCCCTTGAGGAAAATGTGTTGAAACAGCTAAATTTAGCAGAATACCTGCAGATAAGGATGCTTACATTCAATTACTGTATTTAGAAAAAATACTGACAAAAAATGTATATTATTTTAGATTACTGTAATGAATGTATATAATTTTAAATCACATCATTGTAATGTCATTCTTACAGAGTTATATGAACACTGCAGTTTCCCAGGGGTTTCCTTACTCTGAAGTTCTACTGTATATACACACACACACATGCACACGCACACATGCACATGCACATATACACACATATATGGCCACACCTCTTCCTTTACCTGTGTAAGGCTAAAAATGTCAAAAATGATATATCAGCAAAAACTTTTGATCCTGATGGGTTAAACCATAAACCCATATATATTTAGAATCAATACAATCTGGATATCACCACACCCATTTCTGTGTTCATGCAGGCCCAAAAAAGAGCAAATAATTATTCTTTGACAATAAGACCCCTTAGAGCAACAGACTTAAAACATCGTATGCACACACAAATTGGCTTTGGAATTGATATGGGCGGGATCCCTCCTTGCTACACCACTTCCTATTGATGTGTAAACAGAAAAGGTGAAAAAAAAACAATTTCTGAATTACGATTTGACCAAAGTAGTTAGATCCACAAACCCATTTTAATATATATTTTGGTATGTAAGTATGCATGTATATTTGTATGAATTCGTCTAGGCATCGCGACCAAATATCGGAACAAAAACGGCGCAATTTGGCATGTTCTCTTTGAGAATCAGAGTGAGCATTAATAAACACATGGGGCATAGTAATGGGTGTGGTTTTGCCATAGCTACACACACAGGAAGTTATTTAGGCTGAAAAAAGTTAATCAGAAACCAATCAGGCTAAAAGTTAGCTCATGATCTCCAAGAACATGGGATAGCATTATTAACCACATATGGGTATGGTTTAACTGTAGTCACACACACTAGAAAATATTTTTTGCTGTTAAAAGCTAATCCCACTACCTAACTAAATTTTGGAATGTGGTTTCCAAGCAACTTGGTGAGCATTAATAATCACATGTGTGTCAATGGGTGTGCTCTGGTCCTTGCCACACCCATGGGACATCATTATGTCTACCAAAAAATCATTTATGGACAATCAGGCTGAAATTTGGCATATGGAGTCCAAGTAATCGGGTGAGCATTATTAACAGCACATGGGTGTATGGTGGGTGTGGTTTTGTATTAGCTACACACACATAAAAGTTGTTTTGGCTGCCAAAAGATAATTGAAGGACCAACCAGGCTGAAATTTGAGTGGCTTCTATAATGTTTAATGTTGACATTGGCTGGGCAAAGCCAGGTATATGTTGTTAGTACATATATAAAAGGAGATATCTGTTTGCCTGCCTGCCTGCCTGTCTGCTTGCCTGCCTGCCTGTATGTTTGTACCGTTATTCTGGCCAAACCTCTCAGTAAATTTCTCTACAACTTTACAAATGATAGGTATTGAACCAACTTTAAACATGGAATAAAATTCCAGATAATGGTTACCATGGTAACATGAAAAAGCCAAATATGGTATTTTGGTCTGAAAAACACTAGGATCTTCAGGTTAAAAACTTGGTATGCATATACAACTTCACTCTCTGAGTAACATGAGCTCAGTCCTATCTAGCCACACTTCTTCCTTTCCCTGTGTAGGCTAAAAATGCCAAAAATGGTATTTTAACAGAAACACTTGAACCTATAGAGTTAGATGAATGAACCCACATATATTTGGAATCAATATAATCTGGGGACTATTTTAAGTACATGTATACGACCACCCCCATTTCTCTTTTCAAATCAGGCCCAAAAAAGGCCAAAAATGTACTTTGGCTAGAAATACCTTTGGAGCTACAGACTCAAAACATGGCATGCATACCAAACTTAACTTTGAAAATAATGAAGATGGGATCCCTCCTGGCTAAACATCTTCCCATTGGTGTTTATATATATATATATATATATATATTGATTCTGGTTGAAATACCTGATCATTATTTTCAACCTTGTATTTCTATATTCTTCTGTTCCTCTGTCCGTGTTTTCATGGTACATGGTTAGCAACAAACAACCATATATTTTTTTAAACAGTGTATAGAAAAGCAACAAAAAATTAAGGTTTGATGACATACCATGAAGAAAAGTAAAGGAGAAACTATGAAGGCAGCAACCCTTTCATCAGCACTGAATAATTACCATGGAATAATTATCATGTAACATTTATGATAGACTGTTACTCTGAGATTATTATGATGGAATTGTTACTAGAATAATTACCATGGAATAATTTCAGTGGTGGATCCACAGAGTAGCAAACAGGTAAGCTGTGAACAAATTTCTAGGAGCTTGTTGTGAAAAGCATCTAAGAAATGTTAGCTGTCTGGTTAGTAGTGGTGGTAAGAATTGCTGCTGCCAGGAATATCTTGACATAGTTTTTGTCTTACTGGTTCTTATTACGTTTTATTTGGAATTTTATGTAGGGTATCACTGCACACCATCCTATTTTTTAAACTTCTACCTTTTATCTTACTATATTTTCCTTCTATTTTTTTTTCTCTATCATTTTCCTTCTATGTGTCTGTCTGCCTGCCTGCCTGTCTGCCTGCCTGCCTGCCTGCCTGCCTGCCTGCCTGCCTGCCTGCCTGCCTGCCTGCTAGTCTGTCTGTCTGTCTGTCTGTCTGTCTGTCTGTCTGTCTGTCTGTCTGTCTGTCTGTCTGTCTGTCTGTCTGTCTGTCTGTCTGTGTGTCAGAAAAATTCTATTTTCTCCAAATATAAACCTCCTTTAAGTTGTTGGACTTCCACCAAAAGGAGATGACAATATAACACAATAATATAGAATTCAGTTATCTTTCACCCAATTACAATAATATTATGTTTATGCATGTGGAAGTGTACTTCCTCCTACTCAGGCCAGTAATCTACATGTAACAAATCAACTCAATAAAAATAACAAATAAGCTCAATGAATAAAGAATCAACTTGAGTTGCATCAACATTTAATATTCTATTCTGGTCCTTAACCTAATATATAACAAAGAAATTGTGTGTGCATGCATTTGAATGTCTAAGCATTATTATTTAACCTACAAATTTTCAAATTATTATATTTTTTTTTATATTTGAGCAGTGTAGAAATTTGAAGGAATAAAAGGTTGAAAAAAAGGAAAAGGAAAGAAAAAGAAAGGAAAGAAGGAAATTAGGGATATAAGGGAGGGAGGGGTTAAAAAGGAAAGACAGAAGGAAAGAAACAAAGGCAGGGAGGGAAAGGGGAGGGGAAAAAGGGGGGAAATCAAACTTGTCCATGTTTGAATCTCTGATTTAAGCTTGATAGCCTGTATTTATCCATTGAGCAACTGTTTTTGTGGCTTTTTTTTAATAAAAAAAAAATTAAAAAAACTCTTTCTTCTATGTTGGGTGACATCTGCCAAATACAACAGGCTTTTCAAGATAGGCACAATATTCAAAACTAAAAGTTTTTATCCCCCCTTCCCCCCCCTCCCCACACCCCACCCCCTTCCTCCTCTCCCAAATTGAGGCACCTGGCCACATCTCTTCCAGTGTGCCTGCAGGTCAACAATGCCAATAATGTTTTGATCCATATAAGGTACTATGGAAGGTTAAATTTATGCTTGTAGAGACCTAGAAACATGCAAACATAACTTAACTCAAGTTGGGAAATGGTCTCTGTCACTCTAGGCTAACCTCTCACTGTGGGCATGTCAATATACATCAGGTAAGCAAGGTATGTCACTAGTTAGTTACATGGCTCATGTAAGCATTGAATTTCTGTATATGGAGACCACAGCACCTCATAAACCACTTCACCACACAGACACCCACTAACACAATGTGACTCCCAGCAGGTGTCCTCCTTACACTGAACTATGAGGTCACTGGTGTTCCTCTGCTCTGCCCCTCCTCCTGTCACCACACACGTGTACCTCCCAGCATATGACGCACCCACTGATGATATGCTGAGATCAAAGGAGTCCCTTTTACCAGTAATATCAGTACCTCCAACTAGTGAAACTCCAATGGCAGTGTTTCTTGGATCCAGCCACATAAACACCAACCCTTCATTGGAGCCAATGAGACTGGCAGAGCAGGTGAGGGTGATGGCAGAGCCTGCAGGGACAATGCTCACATCTGGTGTGACAGACACCGACAGAGTCACTGGAGCTGGGGTTGGTGTCGGCATGGCTGACAGATATCTCATGAACACTGAGGTAGATGTGTCTTGCACTGACGAAGGAGATAGAGTGGCTGTAGGTGGAACATCAGTTGATGATGATGTTGCTGTAGGTAATAAATAATTAGTGTTAGATATGGGTACAGTACAATTTAGATTATGGGAGGTACACATAAATATCTACTGCATTTATTTCTAGTCAACATTGATCTAGATCAACCTCATACACACTTAACTCATGAAGGGAACACACACATTTAATGAGTTCCCATCTAGTCAATACATTATGTCACTGAGGGTCATTATGCTACTTTTGTCTGTGGCAAAGACCCATGACCCAAATCCATATAAAGCTCAGTATTATATCTATTTTACTTTAGGAAATTTTCAAGAACAAGCATATGTGTAAGAAAAAAAGAAAGAAATATCATATGCATATAGTTTTTCAGCACCAGCTGCATAAGCAGCACTGATTCATTGTTGCACTGTCAATCGTGCAAGGCTTTATTATTCATTATAACATCAATTAGCAGTTTGTAGTTGATATTGTTTGATATTTCAGTCTTTGATATATACTTACACTATTATTTAAACCATTTTTGAGCCCACTGTGTATTCCTTTACCTATGTACCTAATGCCAAATGTATGTACATTTGAAATCCACACATATATATATATATATATACAAAACTTACCATCATATTTATCTATATACCTATGTACTATTTACCTATATGCATATGTGGCCAATGGCTTGCCATAACTTTGGATATAGAGATTAGGAATTGGCATGCATGTACGGCTTGACACAGGGAGTAATCTGGTCATGTTTAGAATCACAGTGGTGATATCCTGAGCTGTAGAACCTGAAAAACGGGATTCCTACATGAGTAATCACAAAGTTAAATACATATCGGACAGGTAATCTGATCTCACCAGAATTATTATAACACATGCAATTCAAAAGGATACTATACCACAGCTCAGTTTAGCTTAGTAAACTGATCATTTCAAAAATGCTAACATTTTTTATTATTGCTATCAGACCATTCATGCCAAAAAAAAATGATAAAAGTGATTTCCAAATCATCAGTAGTAAGAGAAAGCCAGTGAGTGAAATCTGTTCTAAAATTCAAACCAAGTGGAACATCCATAGTTCTGGTTAGGTAGGTAACAGCTAATTTTGATCATTCTATCCCAAAGCACACTTTATGGTTCTGATTGTCCAGCATTACACCATGCCTCCAGTCAGCAACATACCAAGAATTCAATATGCAGCTACAGATAACTGATTGACCATTCCATAGTTCACAATAGTCATTACACTCTTGATAAGTGGATAGAAAAGAATGATGGAATGTTTTCTTTTTATAGTAACCGAACTGCAGTTTTACATAAAACAGATATCCTCTAGCGTGATATATTCTTTCAACAGCTTTTACCACAAAAGAGACAACATTGTTTGAAGTTCAATTCAGGTTAACCTGAATATTGTTCCTATTTGGTGGAAGATGACTCAAATCACTTGAACATGCTATTTAATCGATGTTTCTTAAAATGTAGGGTCAATTGGTAAGTAATTATAATTTTTGATTTAATTGTCAGAACTCCATCTGAATTAAGTATTTCTACATCTTGGAGCTGTTCACGTATTCCATCATTATATATTTTTCTGTACTCTATGGTTTTCCTAATTCTTACATATCCACATTAAATCAGACAATGTGGAACAGCCTTGCAGTGAAACATCTACTTAAAATACATTTTTCTCCTATGAGTACACTGTAAACTAGTCATAACATTAGCAGTTTGTTGTATTTTGATTGTATAACATGAAGATGTCAAGGAAGAAAATAATTTTTTACAAAATTTCACAGTGTATTACAAGTGCATACTCAGCTGATAATAATATTTAACACAATGCTCTGACATTTGTTGATCAAGTGCACAAAATTACACGCAAAATTGAAAACTACAGTATTAAAAAACAAACAAACAACATTTGCAATCATTGTTTAGTTGGTGATGTTCAGTTGTTGGTGCTACTTAGTTGTTCCATTGTTGACTGCTACTTTTGAGGCATTTTAACTAAGAATTATTAACAAAAAAAGAAGCTTCTGCTAGCTATATATGATTGTGGATTGAAGAAAAAAAGTTATCCAAAGAAGCAGAAGGAAAAATTTTTTTTTTAATTCTCAGATCAACAATCCCTCTACCTCTTACCATAAAACCCATCTCGGCAAGTTCTTTCCTCAGCTCAATCCTCTTTCTCTTTCCTTCAGCTTCATTCTTCCTCCATGTTACTGTCTAATGGTCGAGATTCCTCTAAGGTCTGTCTTAAATCAAACAAAGAAAAATGGCATTTGGAGTACAATACAATACAAAGACAAAAGTGTACCAGTTTATCAAAGAAGATATCTGCTACTGCAATGCTTGTGAAATCACATTCACAGAGGCAAAAGAATCTCAATTACAACACCATGTTAATACGGAGAAACATAACATGAGGTTAATGCAATCCATAGTGGAAAAGGAAATGTGCGAGGCATTTTGCCTCCAGCGATTCGAAGTTCAAGAACTGATATAATTGATGGACAAGGAGAAGAACTTCCGGCTGGAATGAGTCCGACAGACCTTGCAAACATGCAATTTCCCCCCAATAATCAGTATTGATGTGGAAAGGTCTTTCTCAGTCTATAAGAATATCCTTTCTGATATGTTGTACAGATTCACAACTGAACATTCAAAATGAAGAACAATAGAAACAAGTGTACTTTTGACAGCTTGCCTAACAATCACCTTCACTGTTGGCAAACCATATAGTGATCATGTACTTGTGTGGCTGGAGTTCACTCATGTGTGGCTTGCATTGAACAAGAGGTAAATTATTTCAGAAGTGGGGGGTTGACATTGAATTGATTCTAAATATATATATATATCGTAAATATATTTACACAATTTAGTTCTTCAACCTTGTAATATTCCTATGCCTGGGCATAGCAGTAGTGACCATACCCTTATAAACCAATATTAAGTTGAGCAGAAATCATCTCTGCAATAGTGAAATGTTTAGTTGTTTTCTTAGTTCTTTATTACATTTTATGTGTTAGCAGGTTAAGTTTAGGTTCAAGTAGAGTATATATATGTATAAAAAAAGAGTATATTTAAACTTGCTGGGTCTGTTGTTCAACCTACCACTGAAGTTAGTCAGTTTGTGGGAACCGTGAAAATGGATTCCTATAGTTATGAGTCTAGGTATGTTTTTGGTTAATGACACTAAACATAAAGGTTAGCAATTTTTCTGCTTGATAACAAATCAGTTCAACTCTACAACACCAAATTTTTGGTCTGTAGCTCTCATGGTTTGTCTGGCCAAAGTACCACTTTTAGCATTTTTTCATCACCATGGTTGCCATTTCCTGATTTTTAAACTCATGTTATAAGTTGGGTCAAAACCTATGATCAGCCAAGCTTCTGAGAAGTCCACCAATGGGTTTGGCCAAAATGATGGTACAAATATACAGACAGACAGATATACAGACATTTCCTTTTACATATACGGTGGACTTGCTTCACTCATCATACTGGATCCTGTCACTTCCTAAAGTCACTGTTTTAAACTCACAATATTCATGTCTGTGTTCATCTCCGTGGCTAATGTTCTGATTAATACTTTGATCTAGAGACATGAAACTTGGTTTGCTTACAAAACTTGAGGGGAGTAACTTAGGCAATGTAAAAATCCAAAGGCGGCATTCTGGGGGAACTCAGGACATGATGAAAGGAACATTGAGTGGGTGCAGTGAGTTCATCACTGATACCAAAGCAGGTCAGAATAATACTAAATGCTAATTATCTCCATTAAAATTATCCTTAGCAAAATTTTAAGAAAATTGGCAATAACCGTGTCACTACACCTATCCACACCAAATTTCATCTAACTGTAACCTCAGGAAATACTCTTTAGATTTGTAGAAAATTTTAGCATAGTGGATGGGCGTACACATTCTTTTTAATAATAGATAGATATCAAAACTTAGTTCTGTCTCTCTGTGGTAGCAGGATTTTGAAAATTCCTGAACAAATTGGGATGAAATTTGGTATATGCACTGGGATGCATGTGAGATTGTTTGTACATATATCAATTTTTTAATTCCTCTATTTTAGTCTGTATATCCATCTTTTTCCATTTGTGCATACTGTAATTTAGATAATCGCTAGGCTGGTTGGGATGAAATTTTGATGAGTAATTGGGGTAGTGTTCAGAAGAGCTCTGTCAAGTTAGACTAACTCTATTGCATTGATATCTTAGACTTACTTGTCTCCGAGTTCAACATGGCTTCACAAGAACAAACACCTGATAGCTTTGCCATAAACAATATTAATGATGAAGAATTGATGGATGAAGCATCAGGAATGACAGGAGGAATGTCCATCATGTCCAGAGTATGAAAGCGAATACTGGAACAAAGCCAAAATTAATGAGAATTCTGTGAACAAGTTCTTTATATATTCTTAGTGTACTCACATGATGATATGCCCGATGATATCAAAACCTAAGTCAACTTATCAGGGTCATTGGTAATTGGAAGATTTTGCAGACAATTATTCTCTAATCTATTCACAGCTTCAACAATATGGCATTAGTCAAGAAAGAACTACCTTAGAGAATCTCTTCAGAATTGTCTCAAGAACAGTATCGGATTCATCAAGCAAAGATAGTCTTGAGCAGATCTCCACGGATTCATGCTTCATATCATTTATGATATCATCACATCTTTCAAGCTCTGAGAGATGGTCACATACCTACTTAAACTTGTCTCAAAGTTTTGTGGTGCAAGCCTAAGCTCAGTGCTGAAGCTTCTGTTTTCCAACCCTCAGTGCCCACAGTGACTTCATATGCACCTTTTTTTGCTGTCTCTCTACTGTGACATCACACCTACTTCATATGTCCTTTTACTCAGTTATTACCTGCTACTTCCTTGAAATCTGAGTCAACTCTGTCTTCATCTCTTTATACAGGGGGGAGTTCTCTAATAGTCCTGTCAACTACTGTGGGGAGTTCTCTGTGAGTCCTGTCAGCAACATTGGGGGATCTCCCATACCATTTTTACCAGCGGCTCTACCAGAACTTAATACTACCACAAGACATCTTCTCAGTGGAGTATAGAGAGAAAGATTGTGGAATTAGGGCTTAGAGCAGGCAACATCATATATTGTCTGGAAGCTAACAATGCAGGGGAAGCACAGAAAGATGTTCACACTTTCAAGGTAGCAGGAAGTTCCAATGCCGAGAAAGGTTTTCAAATAATGAAGTTCAAGTTCCAATAAAGGTTTGCTTGTGCACCACTTATCACAGTGAGCCTTAGGAGGCAGCTCAGTGACTTCCCAATGCTAAGTTACACAAACGACACAGAGTTTAGAGAATGTCTTAACTCTGCAGGCTTATTCCCATCCAGGTGATATCTTGATGATTAGACTTCCTTAACTTTCCATTAGATCTGCAATTTCATTATGAAGAAGCTTTCAGGGGATATGATGAAAAAGTTGAATGAACAAGTTGACAAGTGCCAGTATCAACACAAAAGTATTCATCCACCATTCCATGTCCTCTGCCACTTTCTTGAATAAATTGGTGGTGTGATTAATAATCCCTGTCTATCTGTGGCATTGACATGTTTCAGCTATACATTCAATGTGTTAAGCAGTGACTTGTCTTAACATGCTTCATATATATATATACGTCACTTAAGTGATGTTTTACTATGATTCCTCCTGCACTAGCTGAGCATGACAATCTGAGGAATCTTGTCTACCCTAAAATTGTTGGAGTAAGAGTCCCTACCAGGGTTTGGGTACCTCTGTTATTATAATACATTTCTTCAAAAGTGTTGTAAATTCAAGATATTATACTTCATCATCTATCTATCTATTTATCCATTATTTATATATCTATGTGTGAATAAATAAATTTTATAACATAATCTCTGGAAAAATCTATAAATGTCAAGAGCCAGCCCTTTCGATGATCTTCCACAGTTGGTAATGATCATCTCATCACACTCTGGGAGTTTGCAAAGGATCTGCTCTGACCTGCTAACTAACAACACAGCTTCCTTGACCTAATGCAGCATTATTTTGGTCTTGGATAACATTACATTGTGTAAAACATGAAAATAGGAGAAGCACCAAGAGAGATTTAACATTCTATTGTAATATTGAAGCTTACTCTGCACGATGATTGTTGTTGAGCCACTGCTGGTAATGCTAGACAAGAGGAAAGGCAGAGAGGAGGCGAGTCTGGCGGTGCAGGTGTAGGGGCCAGCATCAGAGACAGCCACATTGGACAGGAGGAGGATGCTGGTGAAGGAGGTGCCAGAGCCAGTAGGTGTGGTCCCACTTGATGGGGAGAAGTTTGTTGGTCCTGTCCATGCAACCTTAACAGTTGCACCATCTACTATGTCCTCCTCCAAGGTAATGGAGCAGGTGAGGGCGATGATGGAACCAGTTAAGGTGGAGGAGGATGATGAAAATACCAGCACAGATGAGGGAGGAGGAACTACAAAATTGAGTGTATAGAGAAATAGTATTGCTCAGTTATTGACAGAGCTCCAATTCCAACTGTAATTGTAGATAGGTGAAAGCATATAGCTAAATACATTAAACACTTTTGGGAGGTAGGGGCAGGGTACATACCTGCTGAGCACATTAAGGGAAATGGAGGAGGAAAAAGATAAACACACATATCACAACATTAGTTTGTGATAATAAAAATTAAACTTTCAAACTTGATGCATCCACTCACACCACATGGATACAACCACACATGCTGGATAATCTTAGAATACATGGTCCTGGATATTTTGAAAGGAAATACTTTGATTGTAGCTCTTGTCATTGCCATATTCCTCATAATCTATAACATGTACACATTATGAGGTTTCATTTCACATAGAGCAGCCATGTCAAACATGTGACCTGTGGAATACATGAATGGCCTGTCAGGGTATATCTAATGCAAATTAAAATTATATTTCAGTTATTGTAAGCTGCAGGTTTAATGCAACAACCAGAGTTGAAAAAGAGAACTTAATGTTTACTAACAACTATAAAAAAAATAGATAGCTAACTGTTGAAAATAACACAACATTGAAAAGAATTAGTAAAATTTTGAAATAGCTACCTACAAAACATTATACAAAGCTAGCTAATGGTTGAAAATAGTTACCTCAATATGGAAAATAGCAAGCTTCCAATGTTCTATACACTAATCACTCATTGCCAACATGTTCCCACACACATAAAAGTTAGCTTTTATTGGTGCACTCAATCCTCTCATTACAGCTGAGTGTGTGCATTCTTACCATCAAAATAAAAATGAAATAGAGATATTGTTCAAATTTAGCAACACCAAATATAGAAAGAAGAATAATGTGTGTCTATTGTGTGTTCATATATATATATATATATGCAGATATCTACTAAAAAATTTGAATGAGTAGATATATTTAAAACACAGCACCACATGTGAACCATTAACTGTATTTATCATGAATAATATTGCATTCTTCCAGCTGGCTCTGAAATCAGAACCAGCTGGAAATTTATTATAACAAAATGGCTATGAAAATGAGACTGACAAGCTTGCTTGATGCTTGGTCATCAGGAAAGAGCAGTGTTAAAGTTTAGCCAGAGATAATCCCTGAAGATCAAGGACAGCCTGAACTTGATCCTGTAGCCAAGGAAGTCCATAAAGATTAATGGGATATTCAACCTGAGATTGGTGAGTCCACTTTCAGAGAAGCTGAAATTCCATGTTCAATATAAACCAGGCAATTAATAGTTCTAGTAGTTTTAAAGCATTTTATGACAGACAAAGCAAAGAGGAATAATTCAATTATTTCTGTGACAAGGTGGTAAAGACTGGTCAAGATCTAAAAATTGATTCACCACATTTACCAACCACGTTATAGTAGAGCACCTGTAAGAAAGAAGATGGGAATTTCTCTCACTGGTATTCTACACCCAGTAAATATTTTTAGTCATTAGTATTACCAGGCATGTGATTTGCTTCATTAGGAATTGAGGACAGATTTAATGAAACTGGTTTGCTGCCACCATTACTTGCCTTAAAATCTCTCCTGTTAAATGCTAGCAATGGACTGTCTTTTCAAGAGCAATTGGATGAAGTGAATAGTTTTTGCTATCAGGGTGACTACAATTTTGATCATCTACAGAGGTATCAATCACTTCTTGCTGATGCTTATCAAGCAAGGAACTCCAATAGTAAAGAAAGTTACAAGTATATGTATAATATGTGAAGCTATGAACAGTGAACCAATTTACAAGACCATTCTCTGTACATAACAGTTCCTATCTCCTCAGCAACTTCTGAAAGAATGTTTTCAGCATTAAAACATGTTCTTACATACTCAAGGGCATCCATGATAGAACAATTGCTTAATAACTGTCTACTACATTTTATACACAAGAAGTTAACAGATCTTATTAAAGTTGCCAGATACTTTTGTGCTGTATCAGATGAATGCAGGAAGCATTTTGGTGCATTCAAATAGCTATATAGCTGTTCCTAACACTTGATTTATCAAATTCTCATGATTATGAATTCCCCCACTAATACTCTTGGTAGTCCTTATATCCTCTCTCCCTCCCCCCTCCCACTTGAAAATTATTATGTAGGGTAGGGAATAAATCTTGCCACCCCCTTGCCCACTTATATTAGGTAAACTATATTAGGTAAACTGAGCCCCCCAATATTTTGATGCTTGAGCCACCCTTGTTTATTAATAGTCACATTAACATAACGTAAGGGAGTCAAAGTTTAAGCATATACCATTATTTTATTGTGTGGATGTGATTTGGGTGGGTTACATACTTTTCAAGGTTGCTATAACAGAGCTTGTATTATTAAGCAAGAGGAAGGGCAGAGAGGAGGTGAGGCTGACAGTGCAGGTGTATGGCCCTGCATCAGAGGCACTCACACTGGAGACCTCGGAGCAGCTCTGGTAGGATATTCCAAAAATAAAGGACCTGGTCACATTAATGGAGGAAGAGATGGTTGGTCCGGTGCATACTGTCTCCACAGTCACACCATCCACTATATGATCTTCTAAGGTAATGCGGTAGCAGAGGTAGATATTAGAGCCAAGGAGAGCAGAGTAGTATGGTTCCCAAAAGTGAAAAAGAGTATTCCTCACTATAGACAAAAAAAAAATCATCATAGTCAAAATGTACCAATTAGAAAATGAAAAATGCAACAGTTGCTGTACTTTGTGTGATGTAATGCAAATTGGATGTAACGATCCATTAACCATTTGTTAGACTAAACACTCCTCTGTAACAGAACATTCTGTTCAGTTCACATACACTTAATTTTCTATGCCTGTCTGTAAAACTTAGTGGGATTCATAAAAGATTCACACAATATCGAGCTATAGGATCATCCTATAAGACATCATTCATTTAATCACACACACACACACACACACACACACACACACACACACACACACACACACACACACACACACACACACACACACACCACACACACACACACACACACACACACACACACACACAACACACACACACACACACAGTAGAACTTGGAGTTACAGAACCCCTTGGGAAACTGCTGTATTTATAACTCCAAAATGTTCATTACTCTGAAATCATAACATCTCAATGATGTGCTTCTTAAAAAATATGATTTATTACAGTAACCTAAAACAATATTTTGGTGAGCACTTCTCCTAAATACTGTAATTGAATGCAAACATGCTTATCTGCAGCTATTCTGCTACTATTTAGCTGTATCAAACCATGAAATTCAAAATTTATTAAAGTACTGCCAGCTTTATTTTTTCCTTACTTTACTCATGCCTACAATCCACAATTGTATTTACTGAAGCTGTTCTCCCTTCCTATACACCTTATTGGGGTTGTTTTCCTCAGTGAAAGGAGCCCAGAGCACTGCAGCAGCTCTATTTCTGGTGGAGGGTATTTTAACCTAATAAAAATAGGTATACTTATTTGGTATTTCACCAACTTTTTTTCCAGGTTGATTTTGACCAAACTTTTAGGGATGGAGGAGACCCACCCTGAGATGGTTTTAAGCCAGGTGGCATGTGTAGGAAAAAACAGAATCTGTCTGTCTGTCTGTCTGTCTGTCTGTCTGTCTGTCTGTCTGTCTGTCTGTCTGTCTGTCTGTCTGTCTGTCTGTCTGTCTGTCTGTCTGTCTGTCTGTCTATGTATGTTTGTACCATCATTCTGGCCAAACAAGTGGGTGAATTTCTCTGAAATTTGTCATGATGATAGGTTTTGACCCAACTCCAAATATGGTCTAAAAATTTCGGAAAATGGTTAAAATGGTAATGAGAAAAAGCCCAAATATTGTATTTGGCCAGAAAAACTCTTGGAGCTACATATCTAAAACTAAATGTGCATATACAACTTCACTTTTGGAGTAACATGGGCTTGGTCCCATTTGGCCACATCTCTTCCTTTCCCTGTGTAAGGCTAAAAATACCAAAAATGGTATTTACCAAAAACACTTGAACCTATGGAGTTAGACCCATGAATCCATATATATTTGGAATCAATATAATCTGGGGGATATTTTAAGTACATGTATATAACCACACCCATTTCTGTTTTTATGTCTGTCCAAAAAAAGGTCAAAAATAGTAAAGACAAACACATAGCGCGACATTTAAAATATGGTATGCATAAATTAATTGATTTTGGGAGTAACATGGGTGGGATCCTTCATGGCATTACTTTTTTTCGGTGTGAAGTGAAAAAGTGCCAAAAAGATAGCCTCTGAATAAGGCTTGAACCTAAGGAGTTAAAATCACGAACACTCTCAAATATATATTTTGGTTCATAAGTATGTTTGTAAGTATGTGTTTCTAGGTATCACATCCAAATACTTGGATCCAAAAGGCCAAAATTTGGCATGTGTTATCCAAGCACCAAGGAAATCAATATGAAACACATATGGGTATGGTTTGGCCATAGCCACAGCTACTGGAAGTTGTTTTAGCTATTAAAAGCTTTTTAAACGACCAAACACAATGAAATTTGGAATGAGGTTTCCAAGCAACTGGGAGAGCATTACAAATAAATGTGTGTTGTCAATGGGTGTGGTCTGGTCATTGCCACACCCATAGGATGTCATTATGCCTACTAAAAACTCATATATGGACTTATAAGGCTGAAATTTGACATATGGAGTCCAAGTAACTGGGTGAGCATTACAAGCTACATGTGAGTGTGGCAATGTGTGTAGTTTGATATTAGCCACACCCAGAGAAAGTAGTTTTGGCTGCCAAAAGATAATTAAAGTACCCACCAGGGTGAAATTTGAGAGGCTTCTATGATATTTTATGTTGTCATTGGCCGGGCAACACCGGGTAAATGCTGCTAGTATATATATATATATATATATATATATATATATATATATATATATATATATATATATATACCATATATATCCTATATATATATATATATTAAAGGAGAACGCTGTTCATCTGTACATCTGTCTGTCCGTCCGTCCATCCATTTCTTTGTCTGTGTGTGTGTCTGTCAGTCAGAATAATTCCACATTCTCCAAATATCAACCTCCTTTAAGTAGGTTGGCTTCCATCATAGGAGATAATGATATAACACAATAATAAATAATTCAGTTATCTATCACCTAATTTCAATTACATTATGTTTATGCATTTGAAAGTATGCTTCCTCCTGTTCAGGCCAGTAATCTACATGTAAAAAATCAACCCAATAAAAATTATTTAACTCAATGAATAATGAATGAACTTCAGTCACATCTATATATAATTATTTATTCTGGTCCTTAGTCCAATAAGTAACAAAAAAAATTGTGTGTTTATGCATGTGCATGTCTAAGTGTCATTATTTTTAACATACAAATTTTCAAATTAATTTTTTTTCTCTTTTTTTTTTTTTTTTACATTTGAGCAGTGAAGAAATTTGAAGGAAAAGAAAAGAAAAAAATAATAATAAGGAAAGGAATGAAGGAAATTAGGGGGAGGGGGTGGGGGATTAAAAAAAAGGAAAGACATGGAAAGAAAACAGGGAGAGAAAAAAAATGGACTAGTCCAGGTTTGAATCTCTGATTTAAGCTTGGGAGCCTGTGCATTATCCACCGGGCACTGTTTATTTAATGGAAAATTTTAAATCTTGTTTTATCTATGTTGGTTGATATTTCTGATTTTTTTTTGGTATTAAAACAATAGAGATGCCAAATGATCATGTGTCCAATATTTCTTAAATATCCCTTCTGCCATTAACTGTCCATCTATTAAACATACGCATCAACACAGTCATGTGCACCTGATGTAGTCATGATACCTGTGCACTAAGCAGAAACTATTAGCCAGTGCAAGAAACTCCTGGAGCTGAACTAGGAGCTATTTACCCCTCACCTCCCCTCCCCCCCCCCCCCCTTCCATACCCTCTCTAGATGTGCCACTGCTAATATTATATCTGTAAATCTGTAATCTGAACAAAAAGCTGTATTATGTTCCTTGCTAATATGTGGTTTGAATGCTAAATACAATGTGTTAGTTTGTTTTGTAGTGATTTTTATAGTGATTTTTTTTTTCAATAGTTAATAAATTAATGACAAAAAGTAGTAATTTGTGATGATTTTTGGCTGAATCCATCTGGTAACATTGGTTTTTAGTCGTAAATTTTTCAATAAAACCATTGTAAATGTAGAAATTTGAATTATGTTTGATTCAGACTTTCTCTCTCATAGTGGCTATTACTATTCACATCACATTCTGCGGGTATTGAGGTTAAAATTGTAATAAAAATAAGAAAATAAAGAAAGGAAAAAAAGGAACTTAGGAGAAATTTGGGATGTAGAGACATAAAACTTGTTTTGAACACACATTACAGTACTGGGAGTGGCATGGAATGGGCCATACTGTACCAGCTTAAACTCTTCTTCTAAATGTGTCAAGATTAAAATAGTCAAAAATAGTACTTGAGAAAATATTGGGCATAGGTTGGAACACACTTGGTCACACCGCTTTCCTGCCAAATATAACATGCTCTTTAGAATAGACACAATATTTAGTGTGAAAAGCTTTTATTCCCCTCCATCTCTTCTGGTGGGCCTGCAGGTCAACAATGCCAAAAATGATTTGATCTATCGATGGTACTATGGAGGTCAAATTTAAGGCTATAGAGACCCAGAAGCATGCAAACGCAACTTAACTCAGGTTGGGAAATGGTTTCGGTCACTCTAGGCCAATTTTTACCTGTGGGTATGTCAATATACATCAGGTACGAAGGTTATGTCACTAGTTAGTTACATGGCTCATGTCAGCATTGAACTCCATTCTATGGAGACCACAGCACCCACACATAGCCTTGGTGTTCACCTCACCAACCACTTTTCCACCCAGACACCCACTAACATAACATGATTCCAAGTAGGTGTCCTCCTTACACTGAACTATGAGGTCACTGATGTTCCTTTGTTCTGTCCCTCCTCTGTCACCACACACATGTACCTCCCAGCATGTGACGCACCCACTGACGATATGCTGAGATCAAGGGAGTCCATTTCACCAGTAAAATCTATACCTCCAACATGTGAAACTCCAACAACAGTGTTTCTAGGATCCAGCCACATAAACACCAACCCTTCATCGGAGCCAATGAGACTGGCAGAGCAGGTGAGGGTGATGGCAGAGCCTACAGGGACAGTGCTCACATCTGGTGTGACAGACACTGACAGAATTACTGGAGCTGAAGATGCTGTTGGCATGGCTGACAGAGTTGTCATAAACACTGAGGTAGATGTGTCTTGCACTGACGAGGGAGATGGAGTGGGCATAGGTGGAACATCACTTGATAATGATGTTGCTGAAGGTAATAAATAATTAGTGGTAAATGTGGGTACATTTCAATTTAAATTATGGGAGGTACACACAAATATCTACTTATATATCTATGTGGCTAATAGCTTGCCAAAACGTTGGAGCTAGAGATCTGAGAATAGGCATGCATATACAACTTGACACAGGGAGAAATCTGGTCATGTTTAGAATCTCAGGGGGGAAATCCTGAGTCTGTAGGACTTGAAAAGCCAGATTTTTACAAGCTTAAGTAAACCTCCTTCCTACAAGAGTAATCACAGAGTTGAATACAAATTACTCAGATAATCTTATCTCACCATTATAACCCAAGCAAATTCAAAAGAATGCTATACACAGCTCAGTTTATCTCGGTGAACTGGTCATTTTAAAAATGCTAACATGTTTCATTATTGCTATCAGACCATTCATGCAAAAGATTAATGATGTAAGTGATTTTTCAAATCATCAGTAGTCAGAGAAAGCCTGTGAGTGAAATTTGTACTAAAATTAAATCCTAAAAAAGGAATTTCTATAGTACTGGTTAGGTAAGTGAACAGCTAATTTTTATCATTGCATTTTAAAGCACCCCTTATGGTTCTGATTACCCAATTACACCAAGTCTCCACAGCATTCTGATCTTTCCAGAAAAATATCAACAGGCAACGTTGGAAATCAACCTTTCACTATTACACAATGTTTTCAAAACATCCAGAACTTTCTCTTTCTTTTTAAATCAAAGGGCAACCTGGTTGTTTGCCTACTTATGGGCTGCTGTTATTTGAATGAAGCTACAAGTTCTTGAAATGATGTTTTGAGTGACTTTATTCGTGTTTTCTGTTGACATTGTTATGGATAACGCTGGGCATACCATTTAGTGCTATGTAGAAACAATGTTACACTACCTGGATAGTTCTACTGTATTGCAGATGTGTGAAACATGCAGAGTAACATTGGTGAGCAGGGCTGTGAGTGCCGTGTCTTCAGCTTTGGAAACTTCTTCAACATTTGGAGCAGCCCTCACTATTCCTGAGCCTGTGAATTCTGACTTACAGTCAGAAACTTACCAAGAATTCAATATGCAGCTGCAGATCACTGATAGACCATTCCATATGTTAGGCTAGTCATTACACTCTTGATAAGTGGATAGAAAGACCACTTGAAAGATTTCTTTTTCTGGTACCTTGAATCTGCAGTTTCACATAAAGCAGATTGCCTCTAGATTGAAGGGTTCTTTCAATAGCTTTTACCATAAAAGAGAAAATATCATTTGTAGTTTTATATGTACACCTGAAGACTGTTGCTTCTTCAGTGGAAGATGACTCAAACCTCTTAAAAATGTTAATTAATTGATGTCTCCTAAAATATAGGTTCGATTGGTAGGTAGACACAATTTATTTTGTGATTTAATTGTCAGAACTTTATCTGAATCATGTGTTTCTATATCTTGGAGCTGATCACATATTCCATCATTATATATTTTGCTGCAATCTATAGTTTACTTAATTCTTACATGTCCACAGTTAATCAGATGATATGGAACAGCCTTCCAATGCAACATCTACTTAAAATACATTTGTCTACCATGAGTGCACTGTAAATATGTCATAATGGTAGCTGTTTGTTGTTGTTTCTTTACTGTATAACATGAAGATGTCAAGGAAAAATTTTTTTTTAAATTTCATAGTGTATTACAAGTGCATGCTCAGCCGATAATAATTTTTACCACAATGCTCTGAAATTTGTTGATCTAATCAACAAAAATGCACACAAAATTGAAAAATACTATGTTAAAAACAAACAACATTCACAACCATTGTTTAGTTGGTGGTGTTCAGCTATTGGTGCTATTTATTGTTTGATTGTTTACTGCTACCATTGAAACATTATAACTAAGAATTATTAACAAACAAAGCTGCTTCTGCTAGCTATATATGATTGTGGATTGAAGAAAAAAAGTCATTCAAAGGAAGAGAAGAAAAAAAGAGTTACTAAATTTTCAGATCAACTTCCTCTTTACCTCTCACCATGATTTTGTTCTCGGCAAGTCATTTCCTCAGCTCACTCCTCTCTCTCTTTCATTCAGCTTCATTCATCCTTCATGTGGATGGATTTCTCTGAAATTTTGCATGATGATAGGTGTTTACCCAACTTAAAACATGGGTTAAAATATTCGGAAAATAATTACTGCGGTAACGTAAAAAAGCCAAAAATGATATTTTTGCCAGAAAAATCCTTGGAGTTACAAATCTAAAACTTGGTATGCATATACAACTTCACTCTGGGAATAATATGGGCTGGGTCCCATTTGGCCACACAACTTCTTTTCCTGTGTAAGGCTAAAAATGTCAAAATGGTATATCAGCACAAACATTCGAACCTAGAAATTTAAATTCATGGACCCATATATACTTGGAATCAACATAACTGGGGGATGGTGAAGTACATGCATATGTCCACACCCATTTATCTGTTCATTCAGTCCCCCAAAAATAGCCAAAAGTGGTACTTTTTACATACAAACCTTTGGAAGGAAAGACTCAAAACATGGCATGCATACACAAAATGACTTTGAGAGAGCTGGTAAGTAAAGAAAAAAGATTGCCACAAAAAAAAAAATTCTGAATAATGATTGGATATAAGGAGTTAGCTACTAGAACCCATTCATATATATTTGGTTCGTAAGTATATATTATTTGTATTATGTGTTTAGGCATCACGGCCTAACACTGAAACTGAAATGGTCCGAAATTTGGCATGTGCTCTCCAAGAATCGGGGTGAGCATTATTAAACACATATGGTCTTGGTAATGGGGGTGTGGTTTTGACATAGCCACACCCACAGGAAGTCATTTTGTCTGAAAAAAGTTAATCAAAAACCAATCTGATAAAATGTTGGCGTGTGGCCTACAAATATCAGGGAAGGCATTTTTACCACATATGGGTGTGGTTTGGCCATTGCCACACCCACTGAAAGTAGTTTGGGCTATTAAAACTAATTAAATGACCAATAAGACTGAAATTTGGAATGAGGTTCCAATAAACTGGGTGAGCATTACTAATCATATGTGCGTGTGTCAATGGGCATGGTTTAGTCATTGCCACACCAATAGGACATCATTCTGCCTGTCAAAAATTCATTCATTGACCAATCAGGGCTGAAATTCGGCATATGGAGTAAAAGTAACGGGTGAGCATTATTAACTACATGTGGATGTGGCAGTGCATTTTTAATTAGATATATTCACAGGAAGTTGTTTTGGCTGCCAAAATCTAATTAAAGGACCAACCAAACTAAAATTTGAGAGACTTTTATAATGCTTCATGCTGACATTGACAGGGCAAATCCAGGTATATGCTGCTAGTTATATATAAAAAAGAGCATGTTTAAATTTGGTGTTTCTGTTGCTCAACCACCACTGAGGTTAGTGATCAGTTTGAGGAAACTTAGGGATGGATTCCCAGAGTTATGTGTCTGCGAATGTTTTCGGTTATTGAATGTAATGCTCAAGGTTAGAAATTTTCCTGCTTGATGAATTTTTAAACATCCATGGGTGACCACTAAAAAGGAGAAGAAAACGGTTGTGTAAGCATTGAGGTTCAGAGTGTATTTCTTTTATTTCCCTAGAGGAAAAGTGATTTCTATGATTCAACGTTTGCTTAATTGTTGGTTTGTTAGGTCACTATCTCCTCCTGGATGATTGGGTGTGCAGGATTCAACTTTACAGGGATTGATGGGAGTCACCCGAAGATTGTTTTAGGTAAAGTTTGGTGAACATTGGAGAAAAACCATGTTTATAGGGCTGATTTAATTTTTTTAATTTTTTTTAGGGGTGGGGCTTGATTTCTTACATGTGTAATTATTTCTCTCCATTACACAGAGTGTCAATGAATGTACTAGCTTGTTGAAATAGTAGTAGCATTAATATATTTCGACAAATGAATGATTTCTTTTAGTTAAATTTAAGTAATCCCAAAAATGTGGAGGGGTTGGGGGAAGGGAGCCCCCAAAGCCACCCCTTACATGCATCAGTGCATTAATAGGTGAGTGCAAAGAGAACCTTCTGAGGAACAGAGTATCAGCAAAATCTTGGATCAAAGGTAGAAGTTATTACTACTAGTAGTATAATTAGGTAAATTGAAGCTGCACATGATCTCACTTGTAGTGCTTAATACCACATCTACTCAGTCTAAATACCATAACTAAATTACTGGATAATTGTCAACTTCCTTAGGAGAGTTTATATGCACCATACATAGGAAAGATTTTTTTCACTTTGATGTATTCATATTCTAAGTGGTTGGAAGTCCTACCAATATCATTTGCAATTTCAAACACCACTTGATTGTATTCGAAAAACCTTCTCAACTCATTGTTTAACTGAAGTTTTTATATATGGCAATAGCACAATTCACTAGTGAAGAATTAATCACTTTCAGTGATTATAATGGTATCCGTCATCTTCGTTCAGCTCCATGGGCTGACTGAGTGGGCAATTCAGTAATTCTAGAATAGCATGAAGAGCAACACTCAAGGAACAGTTGAAACCCAAGTTGCTCATTTTCAATTCATATATTATCGCACCCCACACATTACCAGTGTTACTCTTTGTGGGGGTCAAGAAGGTTTTAAGCCTCTATCTCCTCAGTTTATGCTGCCATCACAGATTAACCTAAGTGTTAGGTATATTTTAAGGTACCTTTTTGGTTAAATAGGTATTTAATTATTTTATCTTATGCAAATTAGGGAAGTCTGTCTCTCCCACTGAGGAACTTCTTTAAGTACTTACTCCAGGTGGGTTGAGCGAGATCAAGGATGAGACCAAAAAAATAATGATAGCATACAACAAACAATAAGTGACAAAATGAACAAAGATAATTAACCTTTGTTTTGCCAAGTACTAATGACATTAAATGGTTACCTAACAGAAAACTCACCTCAAGATTCCAACCCACAATTTATTTACATATTGTGTACACAGTTAAGGATCAAATAATATTACAATTTACAGAATAAATCAAGATTTAGTTGTCAAGGAGTCTGAGTTGAAGGTTGGTTTTGACACTCCTGCAGAGGTACAGTTTGGAAAAAATTTCATAATCACATTTGGATCTCTTCAAACTTGTTATCTCAGACAGGGTAAAGAATAAGCAACAGTTACTGAAACAGCAACATGTGTTCAGGCAAAAGAAAGAGAATTTGAAGTGGGTGACCAGGTGTTCAATCTTGATTTTCCTACTGGAAACAAGTGGATTTCCAGCAAGATTGGTTTTATGGAAGGTCCAAGGTCATTCTATGTGATTTAAAGCAAATCTCATTCAATGACTTCTGATAATTGGTTGTCTCTCCTCTAAGTGCATCAAATCCTGCTCCTGAAATACTAGTTGATTTTGTCCCCCTACAGATATTCTTGCACCTATACCTCCAGTTCTGCATGGATCAAATCAAAATATACTACCACCTAATTGGTATGAACATAGTACTTGTTCTTAATCTATGCGCTTTCAAATCTTAGAAAGGAGTAATGTAGTGACTTCAATGGAGTTAACATAAACATAAGCATTATTCATGACTCATAACTGTATGCATGATTGTTTTCTAGTCCAGTATTGATGGATGCACACCCCACCTATTGTTCATTACTTTTTGTATTTCTTTGTTTTCTGTGATGACGATCTATTAACAGAGTTATTGAATCTTCTTTTTCTAAAAAATGAAACTATTGAGAAGTGAAGTGTGCATGCTGTCACTAGTTAGTGTCACTATACAAGTATTGATTCCTAAATTTGTTTTCATCTAAGTTCAAAATGCTATTATTTTACAGGCGTGGTTAAAAGCTCAACTAAAATGGTAAGCCTCACAAGATTTTAAACGCTTGGGTCGGGGGTGGGGGTGGAGGGTGCAGGTATAGATCAAGTTTGTTTGTTGTTGTTTTTTTGGTTAAATATTTGGGCATGTTAAAATTAACAGTTTATGGTGGTGGATGATTAAAGAATTCACCCTCTACTTGCCACAAGAAGTGGTGTCAGGAAAGAAAATATCAGAGAAAACTAGTTAGCATATTGCACTTATATAGATCAAGGAATGCATAGCTGAGTTGTGGTGAAAAAAAGTACTGATAATTGAAAATTTTTTTTGCTTCCCCCAGCAAATATACTTGAAATATGATTGCACTTACAAATACTAAAATTTATCTCAAAAGCAATTAAAATTACTGTTTATAATCATATTTTTTATTTAAATCATATTTGTAATTTAATTAACCAAGTAAGTCGTTTAATATAGGCTTGTTAATTAATGTGCACATATGCACACAGGAAACCACATATATTCAACAAAATAAATTTATTTCCATCCCTTTCTCCAGTGAGGGATCCATTTGTATTCCTCCAGTAAATCATGAGCAAATAATTAAGTAAGGTGATGGGAAGAGGAGGGTGGAGGGTAGGAGAATGAGGAAGGAATCCCACTGTGGCCAAATTAGCAATTTCTTACACCCTTAGGGATACTAGAGATTTTACAACACATCAGCTGACAGGCTACTAGTGTCAGCTTATATAGCAGGCAGTCCATGAATGTATTTGCTTTGTTAGCTCATCTATGGTTTTAAATAGTGATCCTCTACATCAACACTAGCATTCTTGTTCCTGAAGTACTGGACTGTTTTATTTGAAACAGTATCTTCCTCAAGTTACACGAAGAAGATATAGTAATTAATAAATGCAACCAGTTATGTATCTTGATATATCATGATTCTAATACTTTTTTGAAAATTTATCATTTTAACTGTATCAGATAAATTCTTGCATGACCACTTAAATTATATTGTTCCTGTGGATGCTACAATAATAGATAACAATAGCCACAACAGCTTTCATTTTTCATGCTGCCCATTAAGTAGGAGCATATTATTTACATAATTGAAATCAATGTAAAAAACTTATGTGCAGGTATGTGATGACGCATGGGGAATTGAAAAGAGAAAGTTGTAATAATGATAATCTCTTCTCAAGCAAGTTCTGAGAGACACATGAAAAATGTAATATTCTAATCATATAATAAAAACTAGCAGAATCAGAAAAAGTTGTCCATTGTGAAACTACTACGGAGGTGGATTCATTTTCTTGCAATCAGTAAATAATATTATTGCAAATTCTGAGACATACTTCACCATGCTGGTCCCATTATTACAATTAATTCTGGCTATCTCATGTACAATAAAGAATTATGAGCACTTAACACACACACGCATGAATGCGCGCATGGATGAACACATACACACACACACAAAAAGGAATTCAACAGTTGCTGTCATGCAATTGCATGCACCTGATATAGTTAGGGTGACTGAGCACTAAGGAGGGACTACAAGCTTTGCAAACAAACTCCTGGAGCAGGATTAGGAGCTCAGAGAAGGACTGACCCACACTCTAGTCTTATGGGTGTGGACACCCGAAATCCCTCTTGAAATCTTTGCTGACACCTCGTATTAATTTTTAGGGTCAAGTGTTTTAGAAGTGCTACGGGCGTTTTTTCCGTGTACGGTAGGCTTAAGGCTCATTCACAATATGACGCATTCAAAACGTGTCTCGTCACAATGCGCTGCGAGCAATGAAACGGGTCATAACGCTCCACCAGGAGCCATTCACAATATAAATGCTTCAACACGTGAAATAAGGAGAATAAAAATGGAGCTCTACTTTGAAATCCACCGGAATTATAAACTCACCCAAGCTATTCCAAGTTTAAACAGCTAGTAGTGATGGAACAGATCCATCCAATTCTATTGGTAGCTTTGCTAAGGAGGAGAAGAAAGAAGAAGACCAAGAGGAGGATGTGGATGAGATATTTAGCAGGAGGAGACAACAGGGAGAATATTAAAATCTTCTCAAAGAGAGGAGGGTTTTTGATCCAGATTCGCAATTCAAATATTCAAGAATGTCAAAGGAGAGGTTTGATTCGCTGATCAGTAAGGTATGTACCTTTGCAATTGCAATATTAACCCTCAGCAATTTGAGGCCATTGAAATTCAATTTTATATTCTCACAAGGTTGGCCCTTATTTAACACATTGAGGATATAATAGCTCAATAAGAGCTGAAATATCACAAGCAGAGAGTTTGGCCCTGACACTCCAGTACCTTGCCACTGGAAATTCACAAGTTAAATATTATTAGATTATATTGAACCCAAACTTTACCAGCAATATTGTATAGGTTTCCTTGTCCTTCAGTTTTTGCATGGGACATTCCACAGTGTGCATGATCCTCAAGAAGACTTGTGCGATAATTTGGAGAGAGATGGCAAAGGAATACGTCAAGGTTTCGGCATGTACAGCTGAGTGGGTGGGAATCAGTGAGGAGTTCTATAAGATATGGAACTTCCCTAATCATATAGGTACTTCTTTTTTTTTTTCATTTAACAGTTAAAAACATACTAATATTCCTTGATTTACCATTTTTACCAACAGGTGCTATTGATGGTAAGCACATTGTTGTGCAAGCCCCAGCCAAGAGTGGTTCTACCTACTACAATTACAAGGGCACATTTTCTATTGTTCTACTTGCTGTCCGTGATGCTCACTATAGGTATGTCAGTATGTGTATACATATGGTATTGTAAGCAATTGTGCTGCTATTGTATGTTGTTTATTAATATCCCTGTTGTTAATGCCAATATTGTTTAAAACTGTAGGTTTACATTGATGGACTTGGGCCATGGGGGGCGTTTTAGTGATGGGGGAACCCTGGCACACTCAGAGTTTGGGAAAGCACTTTAAGAGCAATTTGATCCCTTTTCCTTCTCCTACCCAACTCCCTGGCACCACAGAGCCTAAGTTGCCCTATGTTATTTTTGGGGACGAAGCTTTTCCTCTCTGGAAAAACATGCAAAGTCCTTATCCAGGAAAAAACCTACCTGATATATATATATATATATATACACACATATATATATACATATATATAGGGATATATCTTCCTTGTTTATATTTTTCCTTTTTTTTATTAGAACAAGCCATATTTAACTATAGGCTCAGCAGGGCAAGGAGAGTTATTGAAACATCTTCGGAACACTGGCTGCTAGGCTAGTCTGTGAGGTTGTAGGGTATATTTTTTTCAGTTAATATTTAACTCTTCATGTAGGTGGAGAATATTCTAAAGACCAATAATAGCACAGCCAGACCATGCACAACTACTTGCATACAACAGAATCCTCAGTGTACTGTCCTCCAGGGCATATTGAGAGGGAGGATGGTGCTGATAATTTCATTGCAGGTGGATGGAAAGCAGATGAAGACCCATGAACTGGCATATTAACTGTGGCATGCACTAGCAGCAATAGTATATTTTTAATTATATTTACATCAAATGTTTCCTTTTATCACACAATATTTCTCCTATACATGTAATATATAATGTATACAGGTATTCAATGCCTGCAGCCTCCATAAGGAAAGATTTCATTATTTTTGTAGTTCTACTGGTGAGATTTTATGGCAGTATGATCATGTACGCTGAACACAATGATTTAGTTGTTTAGAATGTATCTCACCCTTAATTCATATAAGCCAATTTCTTACATGTTTTAATGATCTCTGTTAAGTGTTATGGTTTTGCATACCAAGATTTCTATCAAGCAGCCCATAAACATTATTCTATAGTTTGGTGGATAATAGTTCATACCAAGATTTCTATCAAGCAGCCCATAAACATTATTCTATAGTTTGGTGGATAATAGTTCATGGATTCAGGGCTGGTTGGTTGAGGGGGGGATGGGTTGAGAGCAAGCAAGTTGAGGGTGGGTGGGTTGAGGGAAGGTGGTTTGAAAGAGAGATAATTATTCATTTGGAAACTGCACCTCAAACAACACTTGTCATATATGAAATTTGGCTATAGCTTTTCGTTGGGGAGTGAAACCTGATAGTGTTCGTGCAATTTCCTGCCCATAATTAAAATCTGGCAGATTTCGTGCTGTTTGCTCCTTGCTGCGACTATCTTCCCTGCTCTTACTTTCTTTTATATAATCAATGATGGCATCATCCATGTCTTTCTTCCTATTCTCTTCGACTGTGGTTGTATCAATATCTGTGTTGATGTCTGTGGAGTAGTGAACCGTGGAGAGGTTGGCTCTGATAGCACTTCAGATGGTAAATGATTGCCATCAAATATGCTAATGTGGTGAATATTTGTAGAGTTGAAATTGCAGCATGTGAACAATTATAGCCATAGTGCATATCTGTCTTCCAAATCAGATGCTGTTACATCCAAACTTTCCCCTTCCACATTCCCAGGGACACTCTCCACACATTGTGCTTTAACCGTATTCTCTCCAAAGTTGGAGAAGGTTCTGTTAGAAAAAAAAACAAAAAAAAACATTCTCAATCAAACTGCTACCATTAATTAACAAAACTCACGGTCTATGTCTGACAGTGTCTGTAATAAATCTGATGGAATCAAATAATGGCCAGGAAGAATGAAAGGTGGGCATTGAACTCTGCTTCTGTGTAATTTCTTCTTTCTCAGCTCCCTGACAAATCTATCCTGCAGTGTTTTTTCTTGCTGCACTACTCAGCTGTAAATCCATCTCCAACCTATATTAACATAATTTATTACCTATGCTACTGCTATAGCTGCTGAGAATGCAAAAAAAAAAAATACTAACAAAGCTACCTTTGCTACTGCTATAGCTAATGAGAATGCAAATATATATATATATATATATTAGCAAAGCTACTTTTGCTACTGCTATAGCTAATGAGACTGCTATAAAATATTAACAAATCTACCATTGCTACTGCTATAGCTAATGAGACTGCTAAAAATTTTAATAAAGCTACCTTTGCTACTACTATAGCTAATGAGAATGCTAAAAATATGAACAAAGCTATCTATGCTACTGCTATAGCTAATAAGAATGAAAAAATACTGACAAAGCTACCTATACTACTGCTGTAGCTGATGAGAATGCAAAAATATTAACAAAGCTACTAGACAAACAGATATTTCTTACTTCAAGAGACTTTTTTTTCCATGTGTTCTCCCTTGCTCTGTTGTCTCTGTAGCACATGTGAGGTACATCCCATATAGCCCTGAAGTTACCTACAGCCACTATGAGTTTTTCTAAGACCATTTTACTGGGAATACACCAACACAGAGTTGTAATATCACCACTTCACCGGAGTTCATCCCATTGACCCACGGAAAAATAGAACTCTCTTCTATTCAAGAGCCAGACCCTTTACCTATCGCTTTGCTGATAAACCGGCTGGTCACTGTGGCCAGGTTTTCGTGAGACAGTTACTGGATTCTGTACCCAGAATTAAATTTTTGGCCTGTGACACACTTCCAGTAGGATCATGAAAACCTGGCTAGAGTGACCAGCCGGATTATTCCCTCTTTAATCCGGCTGTCTACGGAGACTATGGTAGGCTGTGGTCACAAAATCGGCTTTTTTTTTTTGTGTACATATTTATTTGTGTTTTTATATATTATATTTGTATGTAATTTAGTTTATTTTATTTGTTTATTTATTTAGTGCATTTTAATTGTTATGTACTAATGTAAATTAATGAGTGTAATAGTGTTAGGAGTTAGGCAGTACTTTTTCTTTTCTTTTTTTTTAAATCAAGAATATTGTCTAAGAATTGTTTTATTGATAGACATTGGTGTAATTTTTATCTCTTTCATAATTTGTTGAATGTCGAATTCCAGATATGTTGATTTTCATCTGGACTTGTCAATGTGATAGTTTATATCATTAGGTAGTGTCACTTTATTGCTTTGGATAACCATGAGATATGTCATGCTGTTGGATTGATTTAGTGAAATTATATATTTATATTAACTTTCAATGATTGGTAATTTTATTGAGTGAGCTTTTAAGAGCAAATATAAGTGGTGTTTTCTTGATATGTGCAAATGTCTAATTGTTTTAGTTTGCATTAGTGCACACTGTGATGTGCTGTGTATTCATTGTTTATGTACATTGTCATGTCAAATTCAATGCAATTTACAAATTGATAGCATGTGGTAGGAAATTTTGTGTTGTATTCATTCAAGTTCTTACATTGTTATTTGTTGACCATTTCAGTTGATTTATGCCTTAGGATAAACTACAATCTTTGTCTTTTCTTCAGGAGTTAAATGAAATAGGTTTTTTGGGTTGCCCACTTTTGAACAACCTACCTATAGTTGAGTTGACTGTATGAAATAACAGGTGTGTCTAGATTGAGACCAACAACCTTAAGGCTCTGTCCCTGTGACTTGTTGATGGTCATCACAACAGGGAATTGCAATATTTTCCATTTACTGGTAGATCATCTCCATTGGGGATGAGAGGTATTCTTGGAATGAATACTGATTCATCTGTATATTTACCAGCTATGATAATAACCTCAATTACATGGGGTAACAGGCGATAGTAAAGGAAGCAAGTAAAGGAAGCAAGTATAGTTGCACAGTTTCGGTGGGTCCAAGTTTCTCAGTAACATGATTGGTACATGGCTTTAAGTATCAATTTGTGAGGAGGAAATCCTGGTGAATCAAGACTGTGAAGAAACTTTGTTGGATGGTTTTATTCAGCCTACTTCTCTTGTCTTTTGATGTTAGTTTGCCTTGGTGACCCATTTTTTCAGCATATCTATGTGGTCAAAAACGTTTATGGTATCAGTAAGTATGCAGTTTTATGACATAACTTCCTTGCCCTTGGTGATTGCTTGAAAACATAGTTTGGACGGAATGATTGGATCTGTTTCATTGATAGAGGTATAGTTAAATTAATTAGTTCAAATGAAAAGTATGATTAATGTGATTTTTATAATTAAAGGTTTTTTAAAAAATTTTTTTTCTTTAATAACTCTTTTGGTATAGTTAATTTAATGTTTACAGTTGTGTATGTTGGTAGTGTTTTTTAGTAATGAAATATTTATTAAGGATAAATGTGCTTGTATGTTGGTTGGTATTTATTTCAATTGGTAGTATAAATTGCATGGTGTGGTTTTAAGTGCTTGATCAAGGTTGAATAACTGCTGCAGGTTGTTAATTAAGTATAGTTGCTTTTTGTTTGCTGGATGTTGAGGATGTGTGTGTGTGTGTGTGTCTTATTAGTGTGTGTGTGTGTGTGTTCATGCATCCGTGCGTGCATCCATGTGTGCATCCATGTGTGCATCTGTGCATGCATCCGTGCATGCATCCATGTGTGCATCCATGCATGCATCCGTGCGTGCATGTGGGAATGCATGCGTGTGTGCATGTGTGTGTGCGTAAGGATTAAATAAATAATGCATTTGTATTTTTTTCATTTTTAAAAATTTTTTTTACATAAATATATATTTTTTGTAGTAAATGAACACTTACTTTAAAAGGAAATGTAAATGCATGTATGAAGTCAGTAGGTTTAAGTAAATTTGTCTTTATGACTCAATAAATGTTAATTGAAAGGTGTAGCCCACCTAGTTTTACACAAGTGTAAAAGAGGTGCCCTCTTACTAGAGTCCACTACATTAGCATTAACTATTTCAATTAAAAGTTGATTCCGTTTAGGACTATTTAAGAAAAACATACACACATTTTTAATTTTATCTACAGCATTTTGAATTATAGGAATACTACAAGAATGACTAATTACAAGATTCAAGCAGTGCCCGGCACAATGGGTTTATACAGCTAATGGGGAATGTTGCTTTTCACTTGCAATCCAATCCGCTCACTGGACATATTCGATGCTCCATCATACCCTTGTCCTCGAACATTTTTAACATCCAGACCTAATTAGTTAAGGCTATCAAGGACACAAGTAGCAATAGCTTTAACAGTAACTCTAGTAAAAATAGAATACTGCAAAAACTCCTCTCTTATGTCACGGTTAGAGTCTACACACCTAACACATAGAGGCATTACCTCTTTATTAAAAGAAGTTATCTCATCTACCATTATCAAAAAATGTTTTGCACTTACCACTTCATTAACTAAATGTTTCTGGATTATATTCTTACCTATTATTTTAATTAATTCATTTTTTATATGCGGTGATATGTAAGACGCATTCCTTAGCTTAGGACTTTCTAAGTGAGCATTTATGGCAGGGTCATGCTTAGCCAATAGCTTCATCAACGCCAAAAAATTCACTCGGTTCCCATTAGCTCCAGATACCTCAAAATCTCCTCGAGTGCTAGGCATTGCCGCCCACAAAATAAAATGCACTTAGCACAACATTGAATTATATGTGTATTCCCCTTAATAGTCCTTTCCAATATAGAATTAATACATATATATACATTTTTCTCTGGATTTTCCACAGATTGAAGAAAGGTACTAGTGTCTGCCATTGCATTGTGATGGTACTGATTAGAGGAATAATCACCTACTACTTTATTCACCTTGACCCATTTTTTAAAAGGCGTATTAACTAGAACTCCGTATTTACTCCTATCTTTTATAAACAAACTACAGAAAATACAAAACCCACCATCCAGTACCTTACTATATACCAACCAAGAATATTTTTTCAACCATTTTGCCTGAAAGCACCTGTTACAACCAGCGCTATACTCCTTGGGGAAAGGGAAAGTTTCAGAGGGAAAGAAATGATGTTTGATAAGTTTATACATTTGATCTTTATCCAAAGACTTTACCGTATTATTTAATTCAGCAGTGGACATATTTGGTTTAATGAATAAACCAACATCATGACTTTCTTGAGAACAATTATCAATTCTACCATTACCATCTAGATCTAAATTTGCACTACTGGCTGCAGTTCCCAAGCTAGGATTATCACTAACACAGGTATCATCAGAATTAATTATAGGCACACTGCTCACATTAGCAACACTATCACTGCTGACACTAAAAATGGGTAGTGAACCTTGAGGCTTCAGATACTTGCAAAGACCTCCACTCCTGGAAGATGGCCTCTTCCTCTCACCTAAACTATTAGCATCAATGCTTCCAAAGTAGCAGCAGATAATCCCAAGCTAAGATTTTCACTGATAAGTGACTGTGTATCACCAAAAATATTAACTGCACCCACATGGCTCACATTAGCAACACCATCACCAGATGATCCCAAGTTAACATCTTCACTGACAGGTGACTGTGCATCATCAAAATTACTAACAACAGCTACATCGCTCACATAAGCTACACAATCACCACTAGCACCAACAGAAGTAGGACGTGAACACTTTGGCTTGAAGTAGTCAAGAAGACCACCACTTTTGATAGCAGCCTTCTCCCTAACGAGCTTTGCTTCCATCTTACAAAATAAAGAAGTAAGATACTGGTCACAGTAAGTTACACACGCAACAGTGGTAGTGAGACACTGAGAGAACTAGGATTTAAAATGGATACACTTCAAAACTGAACACTCCAGAACACTTCAAAATTGAACACTCCAGAACACTTCAAAATTGAACACTCCAGAATACTTCAAAACTGAACATACTAGGCACATGAGGCTTGCTGTGCACATTTGCTTGTAATGCGCTTGCTTGTAATGCTCGTGACTCTTTTTGTGTGCGGTTGCGTGTATTTAAAGGGGGAATTATTATTTTTAAATGATTGATTGATTGATTGATTTATATCATTATTGTTCCTTTCTTCTTTTTTTTTGGATCCAAAAGGGGGGTTCCATCAAACCCTTCCCCTGGCTACTGCCTGGAGTGGACATTGTGCCTTCAAGTACTTGGAAGTTTATCACTTCCGGAAGTTTCCCTCTTCCCCCAGCATGCCTTGCCTCCTATTAAGTAAACTAGATATCCAATACCCAGACCACCACTATTATCTATAGCATGATGATTTAAATCTCCATAACCAACATAAGGTCCCAATCTGATTATCACTGACACAAGTTGCCACCAAAATTACTGAACATAGCTACATGGCTTGCATCAGCAACACCATAACCACTAAGGGTAGACATCCCAAGTGAACACTCCAGCTTTAAATACCTGAGAAAGCCACCACTTCAGGTAGCAGCCATCTCGCTCCCAGCAAGAGCTCCCATCTAGCCTAGCTCCCATCTAATAGACAAGGGAGTTGAGAGATCAGGGCAACGGTAGGAGGTGTTGACTCACACTTACACAGTGACACACTACAGCAGTAGTCGGTCACGCAGAACTCCAGATAACTGATACACTACAAAACTGAACGCGGGAGGATCCTGACTGACTAACTCTTGCTGGTGTGCGCATGGGTACTGGCGGAGAGAGATATTAATTTCCCAAACCCCCCCCCCCCCCCCCCCCCCCCCCCCTGGCTACGGGCCTGGTTGTGCCTGGTATGTGACAGACTGAGGGGAAGATGGGTGACGCAGGAACACTCTGTCTGTGAGTCTATCTATCAGCAGTGAAGGCACAGTCACATCTACTAGCCATGAACTTTTTTTTTTCATTGATCCATAGCACTAGCCCTACACCAGTATACATTTCAGTGGCTGTCACGCAAAGGTTCAGAGGTGAGAGTTATCGTTGTGGATGGAGATGAGCTGGACAATGTCACACCCTCCAATAAATCATCCTCTATTAGTCCCTCTGGCCCCACCCACTCTATGACAGGACTCTCCCTCAAGTCTTGTGCCAAGGAAACATCACAAGAGAGACTGTGAATTTCTCCAGCAATGGAGGGACTGAAACTACTGATGACCACACTTGGGAGGTCTGGACCTGCACAAACAGAGAGCTAACTAGTGAGCAAGAAATGATATGATTTCCTCAGTATATAGTAATGTAATCTCACCCCATTGAACATCTAGATTTATCCAAAACACAATGGAACATGAAATAGGGATCACTCACACATCTACAAGTCAACAGGCTCATTGTTTTGACCTATAAAATTTCCTCCAACAACACTCCTAAATCTTCATTCAACATGGCCCTAGACAGCAGCCTATGTATCTAGGCTTTCCTACACAATGTCCAACAGAGAGCAGAAATACATCATGCATATGTTATTTATTCCTGCTCAACTTACTCTGGACAATTTTCTGTTTGTCACTTCACAAAGGCTTTCAAGGATTTGATCTTTGAGAGTATAGCAGATTATTAGTTGTAAATTAATAAGCAATTACCAGGTGATATTTTTATAGTGTGTAGAGTTTAACCACCTCACTAACCATACATAAGTTGTTTTTTTTAAAAAAAGCTCAAATACCATACTCAAGTTAATTAAATTATAATTGTAGTTCAATTATAAAACATGAATATAAATTACACAATTGTAATTGTAATTGAAATATATTCTAATGAGTGTAATTGTGATTGCAAAGAAATTTACAAATAGAGTACAACTGATACAAAATGATCCACCTATTCATCTCCTTGCTCAACTAACACTTGGCAGTGGAGTAGGAACCAATATCATATCTATTCAATAGACTTAGTATCCACACCAAAATTGATAGTGATGCTTATTGATACAGAGGTACATTTAAATAGAGTCTTAGGACTATAGCCAGTTGTTTGTATTTGTATGCCAGCAAACTTTATTCTGATGTTTAAAATACTTGAACATGTGCAAGCATTATTTTTCTCTCCCTCTATTAATAGGTTGTTGAATGATGTTGACAAATAGTATTTGGTGTTACTTATTCATTTCATTCCAATAGTCAGAAAGGAGAGAAGCCCCTAGGGGCAGACCGAGTGTAGTGAGATTTGGATCAAAATTTGTACACAATTTGTGCATACCCCAAAAGAAAAAAAGAGAAACTTTAAAATAGGGGCTCATCAAGAGAGAAACTTCTCAGGAAGCTAAAAAATTTGCATAGAACTTCTTCTTAGCTCCTGAAGTGAGCTCTTTTGGTTTGTTTTACATAGCATGTTTCCCCTCATAAGTGGTAAAATTTATTTCCATATAAAAAGGACCTTAAAAAAAATGTGGTGGAATGATTAAGGTGCTATATTTCCAAGCTGAAGGTTGATGAAACCATCCTAATTAATTTTTTTTTTTAGATCTTTATCTCTTCCCTTCTTTTCTCCCTTTTCCTTTCTTTTCTTTTCTTCATTTTTTCTTTTCCTTCTATTATTATTTTCTTCTATCATTTTGTTTTGTTAATTTTCATTCCATATTTAAAAACTTCTATCTTTTTTATCCTGCTATCTTTTCCTTCATTCTCTTCTTGTCTTATAGTTTCTCTCTACCACTTTTTCTTTCTACCTTCTACCTTTTTTTTTTTAATCCTTTTCCATCAGCTTTTCCTATTTTCTTTATTTTTTCTTCTATTATTTTTATTTATTTTTCTTTCTATCCTTCTTCCCTCAATCCTTCCTTCATCTTTTCTCCAGAACCAATCAGTCTAAATATTAATATCTGGAATCCTTGTGACAGCGATGATTTTTCCCTCCTGTGGGTGTGGTTATGGGTACAGTTTGTTTATAAACTGCAACTACTGGAATTAGTTTTCACTGTAATAAGTGAATTGTACTTACACATTTTTTATTAATTGTATTATGTATTTTTTGATTGTATAATGAGATTAATGTCAATAATTCAAACAACTACATTAAAGCAAACTAAATAAATTAGTTTGTTACTGCATAAGCCCAAAAGTCAACCAAAAAAAAATAGATGTAAGGTTCTCTTATTTACTAATCCACCTAATCATTAACATTCATCCTCAACTAACACAGAAATATTTTCATAGGAGTGATCTAGGATTAACTATACTTTAACAATGTAGTGAGTGTTGAGGTACATGTTACTGTATTGTGAACAGCAACCATTATCAATGCTCCTAACATTGGATCAGGTGTGGTTTCTCCCAGTTGTATTTCATATACCTCAGAAAAGTACACCAGAAAAAACATTCTTGGCTCCGGAATGTTAGTTAGAGCTGTTACTAATATTTGTGTCATGGTAAATGTTGATTAAGGTTTTCAGATTCACAGGAAGGCCATGAGATTGGGTCAAACTGGAATATGATTGATTAGATGCATCCTGTTGTTACGAGCCATATACCTACCAGGTCACAAGTGTATTTTCCAACAATAATCTCAACTTTTATATTAAAAGAATTTGTTTGGAATGAGAATTATTTCTTGATATTAATAAGATGTGATCATAAAGTTGAAGTAATATTTGTCCACTCTACGATGTACTCCTGCATTGATTGTACTACTTACCAAAATGAAACTGGTTGACATTTCAAAGAAAATAAAACATTACCCTCCTATATATTTTGCCAAGCTGTATAGAACTATGCCAATCTTTGTGAATTTCATAAAAGAATATCAAATAGGCTTGCTTTCAAACAGAGAGTAACCCTCTCCATCTAATCTACTTATTTTCTTTCTTTTTTTTATAAGTGGTATCTAATAAATATTTATAAACCTTCAAGAATAATAAACAAGACATTGCATTTCTTTGGAAACAACAATAAAAATGTGACAATATAATATTTATTTATTACGAAAATAACTGTAGTGCTAATGTACACACAAATTACCTATTCTCTAAAGTCACAACCAACTACTACTGCAGCTACAACTATGCACTGCTATACAATAGTTGCATTAGGATCTTTGCAACAGTGACACTCATAAATTGCAGTGTTCCTGGTGTGCAGTGTTGGAGCCATCAGTGATCCAGTAGAGACCAGCCTTGCTGTGTGGACTTGCCCTGGCCACCTCCTCACAAGATGTGGCTGCATAGGACCTGGCCAGACCCAAGGGAACCACTCCAAACTCTGAGGACAGTAAGCCCAGCACATCCACCAATATGTCTTCATTGTCTTGTTCAGATGGACAGCCATTAGCATAGACCCTCACTGGATTGCCGCCCTTCTTAATGCCCCCACTTCCACCTGCAGGTGTAGAAATGACATCTAATTTGGGAGGGGAGGGAGACCTCCTTATGCAGTTGGTAGAAAACATGGTATTGCATATATGGCCATATTTGTGTCTCACCAATGTACTCTTGGACTATGTTCCCCCCACAAGACATGCTCCCCATCCACAATATGATGACCTTGCTGTGCACTTGGATCAAGCAGTACACAGAGCTAATGTTAGTATTACTAATGCAGCAACAGAAGGAGTCATTGTATTGCAACATCTGTGGACATGCACAGAAGATTATATCCTCCAGCATTGCATGGGCAGACATAATTCAATGCAGAAAATGACAATTACACTACATGGAAATGTACTAACAAGTAAAGCAAATCTTCACTGATGGTTTAGATTTAACTAAACATTGTGTGGTCATGCACACTTGTCATTCATTTTTGTATTGTACTTCATAGCACATGACCATACAGAGGTAAGAAAGACATGCAAACTGCCCCACAGAATAGTATATTATCTGTCATTGAATCAACAACCATAAACCAGGATAGCTCGCAATCTACATTTCTCTTATGTTTGTGGATGCAAGAAAATGTTTGGGACCTGGTATTGGTGGAGAGAGGTACAAAACTGTTTGTAGTGTGGACAAGGTTTAAGTTATCAGCTGCACAGGGAATACTAATTAGTTGAGTTGAGGAGTAGTGGTACACTGGTGCATATGCAAGACAATGTACATGTAGTTTACTATTATTGGTCCACCATATATGAAGCATCAATAAGTTCAGAGGAGAAGGAAAAGTAGAGAAAGTGAGGTAGTGAGAATGGGAAGCTAAATAAAGAAGCAGAAAGAAGAATGCTACATGTAGTTGACTAAAGTGACATGACTATTGATCAATAAGGAGGTACACAATTTCCAGTTAGTGGAGCAGTAAAGATGGAGGTGAGAGAATATATGTAAAAAGAGAAAGATGCTGTGGCTGCACCACTAAATTATAATGAAAGAAAGCCCAAAAAATCTCAGGCGTCATCAAAATCACATGGAATCACATATTTCACTCAAGTCAGAGTAATGGCAATGTGGAAAGTGCACTTGTTACATTCTTGCTTATAAATATCTCTTTACTTCACACAAATGCTTGTATCCTTCATATTAGTAATGACAGTGGGCTAATAGAAGGCAAACAGCACCTAAATTAGACATCAAATTAGCAACCTACCCAATTCTCATTTTCCTAAGATCAGTAGTATTTGTTCTTAACAAAAACAATGGCTGATTAAAGGAATTACTTTTAATTTCACAAACTATGACAAAACTGAATGTTGGACCATAGCAATTGTTTTTGAACAACTGAACTGTGTATAAGACTCAACAACCCATGATGGCCTTGCACAGAGGACACAGAAATGTTAGAAAATTTTTTGATTAAGTTCCACAATTTGGATGACATAAACCAAGTGGAGAATGGAAGCGGTTCCTGGGAACATTTTCATGCAGCTCCAGCCACACTTGGCCCCAACACACTTGACAAGGCAGGCAGTGAGGCATGCTCAGTTCTGCCACACAATTAGTTGACTTACTCTGGGCAGTGACAGTGTAGGAAGAGTTGGCACTGATAGAGAGGCTGGCTTCAAGATCCACAACACTAGCCCTGCACCAGTACACACCTCCATGGCTGGTACGCAAGGGGTCAAAGGTGAGAGTCATTGTTGTGGATGGAGATGAGCTGGACAACGTCACACCATCACTGCACCATCCTCAATTGGTCCCTCTGGCCCCATCCACTCTATGACAGGACTCTCCCTCAAGTCTTGTGCCAAGGCAACATCACAAGTGAGACTGTGAGTTTCACCAGCAGTTGAGGGACCGGAACTACTGATGACCACACTTGGGGGGTCTGCACCTGCACAAACAGAAAAATAACTAGTGATCAACAAATTAAAAGATTTCCTCAGTATATAGCAATGTGACCTCCCCCATACAAAATCTAGATTTAAACAAAACAGAACAGAACATGAAATAGGGATCACTCACACATCTACAAGTCAACAGGCTCATTGGCATGTCCTACATAATTTCCTCAACCACACTCCTAAATTGTCATTCAGCACAGCCCTAGACAGCAGCCAATGTGGTTAGGCTTTCCCACACGATATCCATACATCATTAGTTATTCCTGCTCACTTATTCTGGACATTAATCAGGTCACATATCAATTATTCCTGCTCACTTTCTCTGGACATTATTCAGGTCACATATCAGTAATTCCTGCTTACTCTGGACATTAATCAGGTCACATATCAGTTATTCCTGCTCACTTGCTCTGAACATTAATCAGGTCACATATCAGTTATTCCTGCTCACTTACTCTGGACATTAATTGAAGTGGCATTGCTCCCAGGTTCACTATCTGATAGAAAGTGTTGCGTCTTTCTTACTATAGCTTGGCAGGTGAAGCTTGTGTCAATGTTGCTAAGAGGAGAGAGGGTGAGGGAGGAGCTGGTAGGGGAAGGAGAGTTGATGGAGATTCGGCCTCCAGCTGATATGGCTGCATTATCTCTGTCCAGCCAAGTGAAGGAGAACTCCAAGTTTCCAGTGTCCACCACAGCAGTATCCACCATGGCAGAGCATGTGAGAGTGATATCCCTTATCCCTCCTGCCACCGGGGGTCCGGAGGGAACAGAGAGAGACACAGAAGGAGCAGAGACTGCAAAACACAATTATAGAGGTAGAATTTCACGTCAAGATTAAGGTGATATCAAAGAAAAGGAATGACCTTAAATGTAAAAATAGCATTCAATTTTCATTTTATTTTCACGTTTACATAGTGTTGTTAACAAAAAGTATACATGGTGGACACACACATTAATCACTCTTAGTTATTACATCAACTGAGAGGGATAGGGTCTAAGGTAACAACTTTTTAAATTTTTTTTACTTTTTACTCTTTTCCAAGGTAAGAGGCAAGATATATTTGTGTAGTTCATGAGTAACAGAGGCATTCTTTTAACCACTGGAATGTAATTGGTATATTGTCTTGTGCCAACTGCAGGAAGCAGATAATAAGATTTTTTTTTTGCAGCAAGCATTGCGTAGTCCAGATAGTTAGTCGGTTGACACTAACAGCAATGAAGTATGTTGAACTTGTGCAGGTAATATTGTGTTGATTGCATTAAAGAAAGCTCTAGAAGATGGGGGAGCAGATCTAATGGGAAAGGTGGTGGTGTAGAAGTGCTGGAGAAACAGTTTTACTGCAATGACATTTACTTAGGGTGGAGAATCAAGAACTGCTGAGGAAAGAGTTATGAACTTATGATACTACAGTAAAGTTCGCTGAATTGAATGGAAAGCATTTTGATATTAAATATCACGGATTGAAATTGGGGAAATTGTTGAGGTTACCACACCCAGTAACTTCAATAATTCCCCCAATTCCTAAACATTGGGATTTTTTTTCTATTGTGTCTGTCGAGTTATGTGAGATGCTGCAGTTGTGTTTGGTTCTGTTGTGTTTGCTTCACCTTTTTGTTGTTGTTGTCATAATTGTAGTGCCATGTAAATAAACTGTCTGTCACCAGCATCTAGCAAGTTATTATCATCTTCATCCTCCATATCATCACTTCATGTTCAATAGTTATCTTATCACATACCTATGAAATTTCCTCCACATTTCAGCAGTTTATTTTAAACATTCCCAAGCTAGTTACATTATACCAGTCCAGTAATACGTATATTTTGTTCAGCTGATGACCCTTGACAAATTTTCCTCAAAGAATTAGAAAATTATATTTAGATACTTTTGTTTAGCTTGTAGTTGCAGCTATCAGGGTTTGCATCCAAATGGTGGGAATAGCTTCAAATATCTAAACACCCCCGCCCCCAAATTAAAATTCCAGGGACTTTTGGCAGGTTTTGCTAGTCTGTGTTACAAACATTTGGCAGCAATGTGAACACAAATGGATTAGCTATTATAAAAGTGAACACTTTACTAAAAAAAAAAAAAAAAAAAAAAAAGAAGAGCCAAATGAAGAAAATTAAAGAGATAGAGATGCTCTTCAGTTAAGGAACATGTACAGAATGTAGCATATTATAGGAATATAACTCTTTAGAGGATGAAAAAGTACATATTCTCAGACAACATTCATCAGTTTGCTACAAGAGACCAAGGATCAACACATGTAGTCAGATATCTTTGCTGAATTTGAGGTGATGGTTACTATAGCAGTATTGTATGGTCTGAGCTTAAAAAAAATAAATAAAAAAAAAAAAAAAAATATATATATATATATATATATATATATATAAACACACTCTGTCAACATGAGGCACTGCATCAGTAACACTAACTTACTACTAAATACGACATCCACCCTGTCAAGCATCTCAAGAAGTGTGGATTTAGTGGGTGAGGCTAGAGAACCAGTGCATGTGTACCCTCCTGAGTATGAGGTCCAAACTGGGTCAAAGGTCAACACTGCCACAGCCATCCCATCTGTTCTAGTCACACTCACAGCCCCAGGCACCACATCACCATCTGCCCTCATCCACATGATATCTGGCATGTCAGTGAGGCCAGAAATAAGCTCTGACACCACACAGGTGAGGTTAAACTCTGACCCTGCCACTAGACTTCCTGACATACTGATGTCAGTAGAAATGGCGGGAGATGGAACTACAACAGAGAAAGAGAGGGGAACATATAATGATATGGTAAGAGAATGTATCTGCACACAACAACCCTGTTCATGCATCCACTACACTAATCACATGCACACATACACAATGAAAAGACATAGTGGATGAGTGTTTATTACAGTCTAGGTTATAATGGAGGGCAGTGGGTAAGGTGTGGCACACACCTATAACTGTGACTGGCAGGGTCTGGTTAGATGTAGGTGGGATAAGATTGTTCCTTGTCACAATACAGATGAAATCTGCCATATTAACAGAGAGGCTGTCATTTACTGGACTCAGCACCAACTGCAGTTCCTCCACTGCAGTGTCACTGGCCAACACCACCCCATCCTTGGTCACCCACTCTATGAGGTCAGCCACACCAGTGTCACTAGTACATGTGAGCACTGCATTCTGGCCCACAGTGAATGGTAAGGGGTCGCTGGTGACTATAACACCTGTAGGAAGTATAGCATAGAAGGATAACAGAAAATTAAAGAACATATTTTAACATGGTAAAATAATAGCTATTATAACACTCAACCAATGAACATAAAACAATAGAGTACTATACTATAACTGCAGTGATTATTGCAAGGTAAGTGACTCTGAAGAGTTTCTTGGCACACAAGCAAAGGCAAGTTCAACTGCCTAGGGCTGAATTAGTCTAGGAGCTGGAAGTGACATAACTGCCAATTGTAGACATGTTAATATTGTAAGGACCAGCCTTCAACTAGAGAGAAAGAAGTATACACACTCACTCTTCAAAATCTAAAACATGATAACATCTCCATTAATTGTACTAATATTTCATTGTGGGCTGAACTCTTTAACATTTGTTATTTGTTCTTATATCTAACGTATGTTAACTAGCTCTGTATGTAGTCACTTATTTTGTTGTTAGTTGTCATTCCTCATTTTGTGTCCTCTTGGATGTGGTTCAACCCACCAGGTGTTATTACTTAAAGTAGCTCCTGAGTGGGAGAGCCAGATTTCCCTAATGTGCATTTAAGATAAATGGTTTAAAATCTATTGAACTGAACAGTAGCTTAAAATCTACCATGCAGTTAGGTTTATATCTGGTGGCAGCATATACTGAGGAGACAGAGCTTTGAACCCTCTTGACCAGAATACCTGGTGGCAGTGGGTGTAGCTTATCCTGAGTTGAGGAGACGGAAGCTTAAAACCCTCTTGACCCACACAAGCCTATTAGTCTAACCATCAATGTCAATCTAGATTAACATCATCAACCAAGTGAACAAGCATAATCTAAAGATATGACTGCTATCTATTTTAAAAGGTTATGATATACAACACACACATACATATTCACACACACATACAAACACACATGCAGACACACACTCACAGACACACAGACAGACAGACAAGCAAACACACTAACACACCAGCTGAAGGTCAAATAGGAGTTGATGTAATGTGTATGTTCTAATTGGATGCACCAATGCTCCTTCATAATATAGTTCGGAATAATTCACGAAAAATCACTTGACACATGCAAAAACAACTTGGGAGAGATTAATGATCACATAATGTGCATATATGTTCATAGTATGTTATGAATGAACATGTATACATATCACCACACCAGTAAACACATGCATACTAAAATGTATATACTGTAGGCATCAGAACTAATCCTGTCCAGATATGTGGACAGATACTAATAAGCTGGGGAAGCTGGTTACATATTGTGTTGCTCTAGCTAAAGATGTTCAATGATTATATAGGGCAACCGACACACAAGCTTATTAATGAACAGGAACAAATGCAAGAGTATGTGCAAATCTATATTCAGACCATTAGCCCAAGCCCTAGCATCTCAGGCACAGGATACTCCTGCAACATCTCAATACCTACACACACACCATTTAGTGCCAGAGTCCTGGTTGCTGTCTCTCCCTTTCCATCTCTGACCAGACAAGTGAACTGACCCACAAAATTATCTTTACTCTCACTGTACAGGGTGTGCTGGTAAGTAGCAGTCACTCTGTCTGTGATGTGCTGCCTCTGATGGAACTCCGAACTGCTGCCACTGATCTCCTGTCCATCCTTTGACCATGTGACTGAGTCAATGGGTCCTCCAGTGGAAGTGCAAGTGAGATTGAGTGATGTTGGACTGTAGGCAAGATCAGTGATGGATGTGCCTGTACATGATGGGAGGATATGAATACATCTGTACATGTATTTTATTATGCACAATGCATTTTGGTAGACAGATGTAAAATATCAACCAAACATATATACAACTACATAGAGATTTTAACTAATAAAGTATATATATAAACTAATTAACATACACAATATGTGAACTAATTATTGCATTTAGTGCAATTAAATGAAATTAAAGTGCAAGTGAGAATGAGTGATGTTGGATTGTAGGAAAGATCAGTGATGGATATGCCTGTATATTATGGGAGGATATGAATACATCTGTACATGTATTTTACAATGCACACTGTATATTGGTACACATATACTGAAAATCAACACAACACATATACAACTACATAGAGATTTTAACTAATAAAGTATGTATAAAAATAATTGACATACACAATTTGTGTACTGATTATTACATTTATTACAATTAAATGAAATTAAAGATTATACTAAAATTAAATTAATTTTGATAAAATATTCAACTATTCACACTGTATCAAATAATACATAATAAGTGGACAGCAATTAAACAATACACACTGTGCACAACTCAACGATCTATTATGATATATGACAAATGAAAAAAACAACAACTATTCATATAATATGAAATAGTTTGCCTATATGCAGTGCTATTGCAACATACTAGGACTATATACATCAAACCATTAAACAATATGGACCCTACTAAACTTGAATAAATCATAATACACATTACATAATAACACTATATAATGCGTGTGCTTTGTGCTGTATGGAGGAGACCGTTACATGCTTGCAAGTGCACTCACTGTCTCTATAGAACATAGCAGTAGATGCCACCTGCTAGTGTGTACCTGGAGTCTGTCCAACATGGATGAGGACATAGAGAGATCTGTCCACACCTCCAGCATCAGGAACTTCACAGGTGAACATTCCAGTGGGCTCCATGGCATTGTTCCTGTAATTGAGAAGAACTGCACTGGGACCTCTAGTTCTATATACATCAGTTCCTGAAACTGAGTTAGAAACTACAGATTGATCTGGATGCACCCAATCACCCAGGGGACCATCAACAGCAGTATTACTGTTTCTGCAGCATTCAGTGAGGTTTGTGAGGCAGCACAGGGCTCTGTACTCAATCCCTATGGCAGTCAGGGCCACTACACTGTTGTTAGGATACAGAACTCCCCTCAAGTAGAAGCCAAGACCTGTAGAGGAAGGAGACATGTCTTTAGTTGAAGTATTGTGAAGAGTATAATGAATAAACTGGTACCTTACCTTCAGGTTCTAAAGTTACTGCAGTCACTGTGGCACGCATCGTCCCTAGCAAGAACAAGCCCATAGAAAACCTGATGTAGTCAGTGTACAGTGTAGGCAGTCCTTGGGATGAGGCCAGTGATGATGGCATTATTAGTCTGTCTAATATCAGACTCTGCAAAGGCCATCTCTTCACCACCAGAGACTGGGACATTAAGTATAACATAGCGTGTGATCTCAGCATTCCTGTCCCTGCATGGAACACGCCCCCAATCTATAGTGGCACTGGTGGTGGAGGTGGCAGTCACTCTTAGAGATGCAACAATGCCAGAAGGAGCTGCAGTGTGTGAGTGTGTGCATGCCATAATGACCACAAGTCATCTATCTCACAATGTTACACACCCCACCTGCCATAAGTGTGATGGGAGAGATCCTTGCTGGCCCTGGACTACTTCCTACACCATTCACAGCTGCAATGCTCACATTAAAGTCACTTTTCTCCTCTAGTCCAGAGAGTGTGTAGCTTCTGCTGGAGCCATCTATATCTGTAATGGTATCTCCACCAAACACAGCACCATCACAGCCTCTAGTAATGAAGGAGTAAAATAGAGTGTAGGACTCCACCAGGTCTCCAGCAGGCTGGCTCCAGGAGAACTCAATGGAGGTGGCCAGGAGAGTTGCAGTCAGACTAGTGGGGGTGGAGGGGGGACCCACTGGAGAACAAAGTAAGGATACACTTTAACACCACATACTCCACATTGACTACCACACACTTAATGTCTAAAAATAGCATCTGGTTTAATGCACATAGTTACACTTATAAAAACACATGAATTATTTACTTATGTAGTGTGTTTGTCAGTTTGCCACTATTTGTTTCTATTAGAATTTGTAGTTCAAATATTGTAATCCTTCCAAAATTCCTATCCCTACAACTATACTAAATGAAATCACAAAGATGCCACATTAATATCTCTATGGTTCCTCTCCTGGCAAATACACTCTCAATAGAGTAAAAGAAAGTCAGTTTCTTTCCTTAATTTAGTCCAAACTATTATTTCTAGCCCTGGTCATGATTTTTCACCATATTTTACATCCTAAGTTTAGCTTTAGAAGTAAGAACAGTTTCTACCAATAAATGAGTATTATATTTACTAGCATGAAATTGTTGCATATAGCCACATTGCTTGCTAGGCCAACCTTCGGTGGGCTGTGGTCACAAAATTGTCTTAAGGATGGACATGTCTTATGGTAGGACATGTTTTTCTGGAGTACATGTCTTTCAGGTTGACATTTGTTATGAGAGCATACATGTTAAGGGAGGTCATGCTTTGTTGGAGCAAATGTCTTGTAGGAGGTCATGTGTTGGTGGAGTTCATGTCTTCAGGATGGCATATCTTGTAATGTGTTGTGTTTTATAGGTAATAATTTCTTATTGGATGACATATTTTGCTTGATGATATGTATTATAGGAGGGCATGTCCTACAGTTCTAGATGTTTTATTGGAGTGCATGTTTTGCAGAGGGCATACTTAACAGGCTGATTTGTCTTGTATGAGGGAACCTCTTCTTAGAAGTCAGGTATTGCTGGAGGGTATGTCTTACAGGAAGTAAGACATGTCTTACATGCATTACATGAGGGCATGTTTTACAGGTGTACATGTCCAGCAGGAGTGAATGTAATAGCGTGGACATAAACACCAATAGATAAATTTTAAAAATGTAATACATAAACACCAATAGATAAATTTTAAAAATGTAATAATTTTTAAAAAATAAAAAAATAAATAAATTGGAAAAGAAGAGAAAAATATTGAAAGTAACAATGCGAATGCCCTGCTGAGTATCAGTCTGTTAGAGTACAAGTCAGTTGTTTTTTTGTTCCATTTTTTTTAAATTTTAGATATGCAGCTGCAGCCTGCAGTATTCTCCTCTCTCTCAACCCCTCCACACTTCACTAAGTACAATTTTTCACAGAGAAGGGGAGGGGGAGTGCATTCATAAATAAATGAAAAATAATTAAGTTAGCAGAATATATTTAAAAAAATTGAAAAAAAGAGAGTTATATTTTAAAAAGAAGGAAGATTAAAAAAAATGTTTAAAAATGTCTTCTCCCATCACTTCATAGAATCTTAGTAAGGTTAATACTAACTTATAATCACCAATGAATGCATTTTAAATAAGTAATGATATTTATAAAAATAAAATAATAAATTAATAGAAAAAAATAGAGGGATGAAAAATATAGGAAGTAACAGCCTTAAGGATGTGTAACTATGCACATTCAAAATAAAATACTAAATTAAAAAAAAAATGAATTTATGAAAAATAGTGAAAGTACCAACTACACCCACTCAAAATAAAACAATAACTGAAATAAAAAATTAATAAATGAGAAATATTGAAAATAACAATGTTAATATGCGTTACTACACCCATTTATGAATGTCTAGAAATTAGGTCAAAGTACAATGGAGACCACAAAAGACAAATTTCAGCCTCATTTCATCACCTACCAGCAACAACTAAAAAAAAACCAACAAACAAAAACAAAAAAACAACAACAACAACGAACAACAAACAACAACCCAGGCATAGGAAGTGGGGCAGTGGGGGGGGCAGTGACCTCTCCCATGAATGAATGCATGGGTGTAACAGTAAGTAAAATGTCCCTTCCTACACACAGATCAAATCAGGAATATGGAAATAATTTGAAAACAAAGAAATCCTACTACATGAGGTCTGGAGACATTAGAAAATCAATAACTGAAAGAAGAAAAAGAAAAGAAAGGAACTGGAGATATTCACAATCCTTGTGGAAGCACTGTAGTGGGAGTCTTTTACTAAATTAATGCAATCACTGCCAGGCAGAAGAATTTACTTGAATCTCTTCATATCCACTTTTCAATAATGTATAGAATAATGTTTGTTGGGCTAAGTGCATTGATCATTGCAAGCAAAGCTGCAAATGGGCCTCTGATCCTATATATTATTTTAGATAACTCCCTGCATTCCAGTGCACCTGCCTGCCTGTGTAACTAGCAAGAAAAACTTTTGAACTGTGGATCATAGGATATCCAATTTAACTTTATTCTGCTCCCTATGTGGTCCTAGGGGTGCTGAAGGCCTTTGAATCTCTTTAAAATGTCCAATTAAAAAGTTGCAGCATTCCCTCTGTCTCACCCTCTCTGACTTTCCACACTTCACCTAGTACACGGACCAGAAAACAGCTGCAGTAGCCTCAATTCTAGATTGTGGGTATATGTAAATTAATGTAAAATTATAAAGTTGGCTGCATATACTAGAAAAAATATTTAAAAATTAATGGAGTCATATTTAAAAAAAAGGAAGATAAATAAAAAGTTTGAAAATGTCTTCATCCACCAATTTTATAAAATGTTGATCAGAATAATACTAAATCATAACCACCAATAAATAAATTTTGATAATATTTATAAAAATAAAAATAATACAATAAATCATTAGAAAAAAAAAGAGGAATGAATGTTGAATGTACTTGTGTGTGTGTGTGTGGGGGGGGGGGGGGGGGGTGCATAACTACATGGACTCCAAATAAAATAATTTAAAAAGGAAATGAATGAAAATTATTGATGGTAACAATGTTGAGGATGTAACTACACCCATTTATGGCTGTCCAGAAATTAGGTCAGATTACACTGGAGACCACCCAAGACAAATTTCAAACTCATTTTACCACTATCTATGCTACTACTAAAAAATAAACAACAACCAGGGTATGGGAAGGGAGAAAGGGAGAAGTGTGGACAGTTACCCTGCCCAAGAATGAATGAGGGTATTATTGAAGAAAGTGTCCCTTCCTACACAAAATTAAACCATAAATTTGAAAATATTTGGGGGAAAAACAAGAAAACCATACACTATCATGAGCAGTGTCTAGGGCTGGAGACATCAGAAAATCAATAACTGAAACACAGCAAACTGCAGGGATTTAAAATTGCTGAGGAAGCACTTTATAAATGTGATTTATCTAACAATTGCAATCACTGCCAAGCAGAAGAATGAACTTGAAATTCTTTTGATGTTCTTTTCAATAATGTATAGGATAATGTTTTTGGATAATGTACCTTGACCATTGCAATTTAAGTTGCAAATGGGCCTCCAGCTATGCAACTACTAAAAAAGAAACAGCAACAAGGGCATGGAAAGTAGGGAAGGGGGGCAGGGAGCAGTGTGGACAGTTAGTTCTCCCATGAATGAATGCATGGAGGTATTTTTGAAGAAAATTTCCCTTCCTGCTCACATATTAGACCAGGAATTTGGAAATACTTTGGGGGAGGAAAAACAACAAAAACCCCTACATCATCTTGAGCAGTGTCTAGGGCTGGATACAGTAGAAAATCAATAACTGAAACAAAGCAAACTGGAGACATTCACAATTGCATAGCCTTTCACACGCTACCACATCAAAAAGATGTTAATGAATTTTAACATGGCACACCAAGTTAAAGGGGAAAAAAAAAAAAAACTATCAGCAATTCAAAGAAAAAAATGATGAACTCAGAAAAGTGTTCCATGAAATTCTACTGCTTCAAGGGACTGTGCATTTAGACAACTGCCGAATGTACAAAATTCTGTGCTCACACTAACCACCTCCTTCCTCCCCACAACAGGATCCTAACAGCCATTTTGCAGTTTATTTAAAACATATAAATAATTAAATATATATATAAACACCACTAGCTCTATTGGTATAAGATGGAGAGTACACACATCTACTGAGGCATTGGACTAGAGCTACCTCACTCTATACTCAACTTGTAGAGAGTATACACACAAACATATACTGAAGCCCTCTTCAATTCAGTGTGGACTTCCTTCCTTGCTATAGCAACAGGTATAGGAACTCTACCTCAGAAAGAACATCTATACTATAAAGTGTGAATAGTCTGCCTGTCTGTTTGTTTCTCAGTTGTCTGTCTGTGTATCCTCGATTCATGCTTGAATGGTTAAGTTAGACCCATAAACCAATATATATTTGGTATCAGTGTCACCAGGGGAACCTCATAAGCATATAGCAACACCCATTACTGTACTAAAGAATCCAAAAGTTGTATTATGCAAGAAAAATAAAGGATATAGACCCAGTATGCCCAGGGAAACATTATGAGCATATCTATTGGCCACACCCCTTTTATATTCAAATAAAGTCAAAAATGGTAGTTTTTCCAAGAAAAAGGAATGGATCTACAGGCCTCAAACTGTAGCATGCAGACAATTCTTGATTCTTCGAATAACATGGGGTGTGTCCCATCAGTGTCACCAGGGGAATGTCATAAGCATATGTATATGGACAACCCTCCTTTCTATATTAAAAAAAAGGCAAAAATGGTTTTTCGCCAGAAAAAGGAATGAAACAAGGCTCAGGAACCATATATATTGAGAATCAGTGTCACCAGGGGAAAGTCATAACCATATTTTTGGCCATATTAAAAAAAAAATGGTGCTTTAACCAGAAAAAAAAAATGGTGCTTTTACCTGAAAAAAAAAAGTGCTTTGGCCAGAAAAAAAAAAAAAAAAAAAAAATGGAGCTACAGGCCTAAAGCTTTGGCATGCAGAGACTATGCAAATAATATAGGGTGGGTCTTATCTGGCCACCCCTCTTCCGCTTTGGGTATAAGGCTAAAAATATCAAAATTGTACCTTTGAATAAACACTTTGACCTAATCACTTGTTTACTTTTGTATTAAAAGTGTATATGTCTTAAAAGTAGATCATTTTGTGACTACAGCCCAACAAAGATGGGCCGATAAACTGCATATAAGGCAGATTTTCCTCTTCTCCTAATAATGGATTAATAATTATCTATGCATCAGTGTGACTGGGAACCCAACCAGAACACTTGGATCAATTTTTATGAATCTTTGCATGAATGTTCCTTATGCTCCCCTAGTTGTGACAGGAAAAAATCTTGTATGAAATCTCTTTTTTGACAGTAAAGATGAAATATAATTGATGATTCCTCATAGATTAAAGCAGGACAGCAGGTAGCCATCCTTAACCTGCATTTCATTGACTTTATACGAGCTGATGATCAATCTGCAGCCTGAATGAAATCAAGAAATGCCAAATTTAACTTACTTGCTTCTTTCTTTTGAAATCATAATTTACATGACTATGTAGACGCACTTTAAATGGTGTAATTCCCTGTGTATGTGTGTGTGTGTGTTTGTGCACACACTTTCATGCACATGCAATTTTTCGGTGCAAACTAAAATGGTATTAATTGCAGGCCCCTTAGCCAGTTTTTTGGAAGTATACTTAGTTTTTTTTTTAGGGGGGAGGGGATAATCTAATTACCATTAATTATTCATAAGAAATTTAATATGTACCATCACTTGGTTGTCACTCACCCCCCCCCACTATTAATCCTATTGCCATATGAAAGCTTAGTCCAAATGCTTTCCAATGATATGCTTCATGACATGTTTAAGTGTCCCACATTCTGAAATATTATTGCAAAGTACCATACAAAAATATGGCCATGCATAAAAGTGCATATGTTGTCACAAGATGAATCCTAGCTGGCAATCTTCATTAGAGGTGGATCAAAGATCGATGCAAATTACAGTGGACACAGACCTCCTTAAATACTTACTAGAAGAGTTCTGTTGCAGTGCAAAGGCAACACAGCATTAAACTGGACCCTTTGAGTCATCGGAGTGATTATTTTTTTATTAATTAAAAAGATAAATATGTAAACAACTCATGTGCTGAAAAAGTTCTACAATGTAATATCTATACTAAAAAGTAAAAAGTCTGCCTGCCTGCCTGCCTGCCTGCCTGCCTGCCTGCCTGCCTGCCTGCCTGCCTGCCTGCCTGCCTGCCTGCCTGCCTGCCTGCCTGCCTGCCTGCCTGCCTGCCTGCCTGCCTGCCTGCCTGCCTGCCTGCCTGTGCATCCTCAATTCATGCTTGAATAGTTGAAGTTAGACCACAAACTCATATATATTTAGAATCAGTGCCACCAGGGCAAAATTACCAGCATGTCTATATGGCCACACCCCTTTTCTATACATAAAAAAAAGCCAAATATTGTACTTATGCCAAAAAGAGAATTGACCTACAGGTCTAAAACTTTGACATGTAAACACAACTTGACTGTGAATGATATGGGGTGGGTCCATCCAGCCACATCTCTTCCTCTGTGTGTAAGGCTGAAAAAGGTTAAAAATTGTAGATAAAAAAACATTTTGACCTAATCACATGTTCACTACTGTTTTAAAAAGTCTATCAAATGTTTTCACATCAGACATGTTTGTGACTATGTGGGTCAAAAACCGCCTGTAGGGCGGGTTTTTTGCTAGTATTTATAAAATATCAACAAATATGTAGAATTATAAAAAAAAAAAAAAAAAAATTGTTTCTTTAGTTTCAAAATAATATATATACTACCAGTAAAATGAAAGGATGGAACACTCAAAATCCAGATGTGTTAATTCTTAACAATAGGTGCAACAGATATGAGGTGTGTTGGTTTCAGTGTTATTATTTTTTTTGGTTTTCTTTTCTTTTCTTTTCTTTTCTTTTTTTTCCAATACTATCCCAGTAAACACTAAATATTCAGCTGTTGCTGGGCCAGAAATAAATTTTTGATGATGATAGCATTTTATATCTTACAAATAGTGGATAATTAATCAATCTGCAATCTAATTCCCTCACAGGACATATTTCATACCCCTGTCCTCGAACATTTTTAACATTCAAATCTAATTGGTCATGGCCATCGAGGACACAAGTAGCAATAACCTAGCCAGTAACTCAAGTTAATTTGGTATATTGCAAAAAATCCTCCTGATGTCATGGTTTACAAACCGAGCACATAAATCAATTACTTCTTCATTAAAAGAAGTTACTTCATCCACTATTATCTAAAATTGTTTTGCACTTCTTATCTAGCAAATAAATATTTCTTAATTAAGCTCTTACCTATATTAATTATTTCATTTTGTACATGTGGTGATGCATACATGGTGTTCTTTAGCTTAGGTCTTTCAAGGTGAGCATTTATGACGGAGTTATACTTAGCCAATTGAATAACTTTATTGATGCTAACAAATTTTCTGGTCACCATTATATCAAGGTCCACCACCTCCCCTAAGTGCCAGGTGTTATTGTCCACAAAATCAAATACACCGGGCAGAACAACGAATTGTGTCTATTTTCCTCAATAGATTTAGCCAGTGCGGAATAAACACATACATCTACATTGTGCTGTGGTTTTTCACAGATAGGATAAAAGTATTTGAATCTGCCATTGCATTAAGATGGTACAGATTAGAGGAATGACTATCTACTATCTTATGTATATTGACCTTTTTTAAAAAGGTGTATTGACTAGAATTCCATATTTATTTCTATCTTTTACAAACAAACTAAAGAAAATACAAACCTACCATCCAACTCATACCTATTATATACCTACCAAGAATATTTTATGGCCATTTTACCTGAAAGCAACGGTTATACCATATACTCCTTAGGGAAAGGAAAAGTTTCAGAAGAAACTAAATGTTTTAAAAATCTAAAGATTTAATCTTTATCCAAAGAATTTACTATACAAATTACTTCAGTAGTGGTCATAGACATAATGAAAAAGAAAATATCTTAAGTTTCTTGAGGTAAACTATCAGGGCCACCATTACCATCAAGATGGTTCAAACTTGCACAACTAGCAGCTGATCCCAAGCTAAGATTTTCACAACCCCATTCAATAGCACAAATTACAGGTATATGTTTCATACCAGTCACACCATCACTAATGACAATAGAAATTGGCAGTGAACATTGCGACTTAAAGTACTTTAGAAGACCATCACTTCTGGAAGTTGCCCTCTTCTCTCAGCAAGCTTTGCCTCCATAAGTTTAACTACATGTTCAATATCAGGACAACCATTACTCTCTACATCATGGAAATTTAAACCTCCATAACCAGCAGAAGGTCCCAACCTAAGATTATCAATGACACCAGTACCACCAAAATTACTGAACTTAACTACATGGCTTACATGAACAACACCATGACCACTAGTGGTAGACATAGGAATTGAAGTTTCTGAGTAAACCACCACTTCAGGTAGCAGCCATCTTGCTCCCAGCAAGCCTAGCTTCCATCTAATACACAAGTGAGTTGAGAGATTCAGGGAAAGGGTAGGAGGTGCTGACTCACAGTTACACAGTGACACACTACAGCCAAAGACTGACACTCAGAGCTCCTGATGAAATATTACTATTTATAATTTATTATTTAAAGAAAAAAATTTTTTATCCCAGAGGGGGGGGGGGGTGTTTGGTTGAATCCATCCCTCCGAACCCCCCTGGCTATGGGCCTGAACCTCATATGTATGTTTTAGTGTATATGCCGGACCAATAGTGGGTGGAGTTTGGCCATCATTCTATATTCCTAGTGTGTAGAGCAAGATGATATAGAGCATATAGCATCATGCAGTACACTCTAGTTCTAGGATGCAAACAGTTTCAACACTTCCATCATTTGGAGAAACTGACTAAAAATATTCCAAGCTCCTCCCACTTAAGGGTATGCGGGATGTCAAATAATTCCTTTCCCATTTTCAATCCACGGCATGAGATTCTAAACCACATTGAGCATCAGTGTTAGGTAATTTTTCTTCTTCTTTTTCAAACCCCACCCCCCCCCCCCCAACAATACAACTTTTAAATGCATTCTTTTACTAACCACAGCTTATGTGAGAAACAAAAATGACTCATTGCCCTTTAAAATGCTAATTGGTTCATTGCTGAACCCTGAACCTTAATTAACCATTTATTTTTCCTCACAGGAAAAAACAACAAGCAAGAATCTGAAACTTGTAGCAATTATGATCAAAATTTGCCTTTATGTGCCCTATGGTCCCATTATGTGAGGGAAATATTTTGATTTTTATCAGGCAAGAGTTACAGCTAGATCAAGCATTCTCCAGCATTTTAGACATTTCTGGTAAAGGGTCATCTGATTAAAGAATTGAATGAGGCAATTGTGTGGACCGATTTTGATGACACTCTACATGAGTGTTCACTGTGGCCCTGGAATGCAACAGGAAAAAATGGAATAAAATTAAATAAAACAAAATTTAAAATAAAATTAAATTAAAATACTAATAAATAACAAAATGAATTAGGGGTACCGACTCTGAGGTTATACTCCACTTACTCTTCAAATATCTAAGAAGAATGACTGTAGGTACAAAGCTATTAGTAGAGCTACTTAGTGTAAGCTTCAGCTGAATAAAAGTCTTTCATTTTCAGCTGCACAGAAGGCTAGATTTAATTTTCCTCATTTCTTTTGCTTGCATTTTTATCAGCCATTTTACAAATAGTGAGTGTGGGTGGGTATGCTGTCGACTTTTTACCTACTTCACAGACAAAAATTGTTGAAGGAAAATGCTTTAGTTCGCCTCTAACTTTTAGTTGTCCTCTAACTTTTTCTTGTCATCTAACTTTGTAGTTGGTCATTTTAAAGAAATTTGAAGACCTCCCACAGGATTAGGACCACTGAGGGTGTAGAATAAAGTTTACATGGTGTTCATATGATCCAACATTCAAAAATTTTCCTGACAGCTATGCAGATAAGCACAAAGGAAGTTAGTGGAAGTAATATATAAGATTAACATGTTTTTTTTGTTGCTTAGAACACTTCAGAAAGGGTTGAAGTTGCTGCAATATTTACTACTTTTGTGTTTCCATACAGTAAAAATGACTTGTTCTAACTAATTAGTTGTAACAACAATCAACGTTGGTGTTCCTGAACAGTAGGCAATTATGTAAAAATAATGTAAAAATCCCCTATCCATTCCTAGTCTTGGAAGTGCATGTGCAATTTAACCAGTATATGGCCCAGGTCTGCCATCTCTTAGTCCCACCACCTTCCCCACAGGCTTGGACTCTCTCAGCCCCACCACCCTCCCCCCCCCCCCCCCCCCCCCAGGCTTGGTATCTTTTAGCCCCACCACCCTCCCCCCTGGCTTGGCATCTCTTAGCCCCACCAGTGCAGGATTGCCATTTGTCATATTTTACAGTCAGAAAACTCAAAAACTGTACTAATGGAAAATGAAATTAGGACAGGAAAAAATTCTGGCTGCTAAAATTTGTCCAAAAAGTATTCTTCTAGCAGGCTACTTTCAGCATTAAATATGTCTGTCTTTTTTTGTTCTATTCTGTCCTTTTTTAGTCTCTCAAGTAAATTTTGCTAATTAGGCTGTTTCAATTTTCCCTCCAATTGGACTAAATAACTACATAGATAGACATGCTTGATATTTTCAGGGAAAAAAAATTAGGAAAATAAAACTATTGTTGGATATTTAATTAATCTGGGGTGTGGTCAGCCTCTTCCTTCTTCTCAATACTAGGTTGAGAGAGGTTGGCCATGAGTCCAGGTTGGATGCTTGGAAGGATGCTGGTGTCTTAGCATATATATACACATGTTTTGTGATAAAAACATTTCTGTCTTAAAACTGTGCTTTTTAATTTCCATTTCTGGCTGTGAGAGTTCCTCCAGATCTGGCAACCCTCATATGAAATTATACTTACTCACAGCATTATCTTTCTATGTCCCCTCCTTCCTACCACCAAGTAATAATGAACACATGTGTGGTGCACGTCTATGTGGTGCACATCTGTGTGGTGCACAACTGCGATGCCATGAGTCAAACAAGGCAGTGCAAGGACAGGACAGGACAGGACAGGACAGGACAGGACAGGACAAGACAGGACAGGACAGGACAGGACAGGACAGGACTGGACAGCACAGGAGAGGACAAGACAGGACAAGACAGGAGAAGCCAGGAGAGGTGTGTATGGATGTGTGTGCATAGAGATGGATGGGCTAGTGTATGTGGGCAGAGGTGAAAGTGACACTGACGTAGTAATGTCCACATGAGGGAAAGTACTTGTGTCAGATACAAGTTCTGTTGACACTAAATCAAGCCACAAACAAGTGTTGCCTCAAAAAAATCACTACATGTTTGTGGCTTGTTATATGTACTGGGTTCCACCTGGCCATACCTCTTCAGCTTAATGTGTAGGGCTAAAAATACCAAAAATGGTGATACCGAAAAGCACTTGTACCTAGGTAGTTATACCCATGAACCCATATATGTTTAGAATCAGTGTCATCTGGGGAACATCTTAGGTGTATCTACATGATAACAAACATTCCTATATTCATATCAGGACAAAAAGAGAGCCAAAAAAATTGTGATTTGGATGACAAATCCTTGGAACTACATACTTAAACTAGGCATGCATACACAAATTGACTCTGGGAGTAACATAGGATGGGTCTCCCATGGCCATACCTCTTTGTCATACTGTGTAAGGCTGAAATGCCAAAAATGGTACTTCAGAAAAACATTGGATCTAGGAAGTTATACCCATAAACCCATATATATTTTGAATGTGTTGCCTGGAGAACATTAAAATAATCCGTGGATAAGTGTTTAAGGCAAAAATCCACCAATTGAATACTTCCAAGTTCCACTTCTTCCTGGTTCGTACATATGTGGATACAAGCAAAAGTACCCACTCTCACCTGGGTTAAATAGAACATTAATAAAGTGTGGATGTATATACTCTCAGGTAAAAATTCGTTGCACTGCCATTATAGTCAATTTTGGTTCACAACATTTATTATAGTGATTTTCAGCACCAAAAATTGGTGGTCGCAATTGGTGACTATCTGGTGAAGACTTCCTGATGCACTATATTGTGTCTTGTATCTTTCCTTGCACAAGATGAAGAGGCCTCAAGGAGATCTCACTCAGCTCACTCCAACATAGAATTGGTCATGGCTGTAGATCTTATGAACTATACAGCTAAATCTTGATTCCTTGACTAAAGGGCCTCAGGAATAACACAGGAAGGAACACCACTGCAGGTGGAATTGTGGGGTTGACAGATTCTGTCCCACAATGACCATACTCTGCCAACTTAATTGGGTATTGGATCCTCTTAAACTCTACCAGCAAGCCACTGTCTGATGGAAGGATGGGGAGCAGAGGGACCATAGCCAGATTATCTTTCCTGGGCCCAGTGGCAATGAGAATCTCGATGCAGTTTGGCATAAGTCATTTGACCACTCCCCTTGTTCCATTACAGAGTCAGGGTGATCTAAACTCTTCAAAATGATGACTGGGACTCCAATCTCGAGTGTCAGCCTCTGTAATGGGGTTCTGCTGGGCACCAGGGTATCTAGGTAAGTCAGTTGGATAGAGCACAGCCTCATTCTGTTCTACAGCTGTGTCAATGGAGAGTATATTTCCAGGCTATGTTTCTATGCCACCTTAGTTTCTGTCTTTCAGATGCATGTTTTCTGTCAAAATGTTTTCAACTTCTATGATTTTGTAAGCACTGGGGTGATTTGGTGTCCTTAGCTCAATTTCTTTGCTAAACAGAGGGCCCTTTTATCAGCAGTAACCCTTTTTTGCAGCTTTTCATGGCATGTTTGTGTGGCATGTTTATATATCTATATCTCCTGTGTTCATTATCTTTTGCAAAAAGTAGGGCCCTTCAATCAACAGTATCTTAGCTGCTATGGTGGAATGCTTAAGGATTGAGGTTTCCTTAACCCATAGTCCCCAGATGTGTGGGCAGACAGGTCTTTTCTTTATGCATATATATTCTAAAATTCAGTGTTACACAGGACAGATGAATTTGCTCTTACCTTTGGTTAAGTGAGGTTTTCCAAGCACTCTACTTTCTTGTATAGCCTTTCTGTGCCATGCTTATATCTCTACTCAGCAGTGTCCTTATTTTATATAGCATTTTCTTGGCATATTTCTGTGCCATGTTTAGGTACCAAAAGTTTTCTTGTGCACTGGAGGTCGTTTGTAGTGGAATGGTTAAGGCCTGGGGCTATGTGATCCCATAACTCTCAGATCTGGGACAGACAGGTTTTTTCTTCAGGGAAAATTTAAAAAAATAACAAATAAATAAATAAAAAATAATAAATAAGTTAACAGTTGGAGACATGTGGTTTTCTCTTTATGTATATAGCAGTGGGTGGACATTCTTCCATTGTCACACTGGAGATTATGACTTCACATTTGGAGAACTTACTTTGCTAAACTCCAAAATTGTAAGAATGTGCTTGCCCATGTGGCTAATATACTGACAAACTCTTGACCATGGAGATTTTAAACTTAGCTTGCAAACACAACTTGACCAGCTGAGTAACTTGAGCAATGTAGAAGCCACATGATGGGAATGTGGGGGGACTCCAGAAACAAAAACAACAGGAGATTAAGTGGGTGTGGTGAGATTTTCCTGACCAAAAACTGGTCAAAATTACATTAAATGCCAATTATCTCTGTTGAACTTATCTTTTGCAAAATTCTAAGAGAAAGGGCATCAACCTTGCCACTACACCTACCCTCACACCAAATTTAACTCACCTTCAACCTCAGGAAGTGCCTTTTAATTTCTAACACATTTTACCTTACAAATTATTTTAGGACAGAGGATAGAAGGACAGACATGTATATTCATTTATATATATAGGATGATATGTATTCATATGTGTATGTATTTATAAATATTGCATGTACCTACTTTACTGCCAAATTGCCATATAAAATGAGAATTACTCTAACTCTTCAGAGTAGACACATCCTACACCAGGGATATTTTATTAGCAAAAAAAATAATAATTTGGTCCTCTGGCCACACTTCTTTTTGTGGTTGTTGGTCTATATTACCAAAAATAGTACTTAGTATAAACTCTTGGACCAGACACATCTAAAATTGGTCATGAACACAAACCATGCATGACTCTGAAAGAGACGTGGTCTGGGTCCCACCTGGCCACACATAATCCTCTGGGTGTGTCAGGCAAAAATTATCAAAAATGGTACCTGGTCAAACCCTGTGGACATGGGCTAGGTTACACTTGGCCATACCTTTATGTGGGCATGTAATCATATCCCTGGCAATGCATATACCTATATACACATAGCACCTGCTTGGTTACCAGCCCAGGGGAAGCACAGGGAACAGAGGCATGACACACATCAGGAAATCTCTCTGCTCTCACTGATTGGGTGTGCTGCAGAATGGACCCTGACTCAGCAATGACTTGCATAGATTGGCTTCCATTGACTACACCAATAGAGATGATATCTATACACTGGAGTGCAGTTGCTGTTACCATAGTCACTAATTGCTTTGGTCACTCCATACTACATGACGTACATTTGTGGACACACAGGCTCTTGACGAGGAATAGCATTACTGGGTGCAGTAAGGAGAAGAAGGGGAGCAGAAATGGATTCGTAACTAATTCATCAGCCATGCCAATATCCTCTGACATTTGCTATGATGTACTATCCAACCTAATATGGTCATGTGATTATTTAAAATTAACTTTAACAAAAGATCTATGAATACCATATTAATGGGTATATTTATGGCAGAGTAGGCAATTAGTTGGAGTCTAATGTGCATGTACAGTCATGATGTTTGGAGGATATAACTTCAAATAAAAATATTATTAAAATTTCAGACCAGACTAGCTCTGACACAGATACAAAAACTATGCATAGATTTTTTCTCCTTCTAACCATTTGTTATAAACAAACAAATGAAGTGTGTAACACAAGAAATATTGTAGCTTAATCAGTAATCTTACCTTGTCTGAGATCATGTACTTAAATATGAGGGCTGAACAGGATTCAACTTCATTACCTGATCTACCAGAGCAACCAATACACCCGCCCCATCTTCACTTCTTCCAAGTCATTATATGAGGAAAACAATACTCTTTCTTATAGTTCTAAGCATCATTGGTTTACAGTATAGTGAAGGCCAGGATGCAGCTTTTTGTAACACCTGTGTGATAGCTTTCAGTACTAAGCCGATATAATACAGTTGTAATACAGCAGCTGCCTTCATAAGTTTGTGAAACCATTTAAATTCCAGTTTATATGAGTATTCCCATAATATTTACTAGGCCTCCCAATAATATAGCACTTGGAAGGAAGCTGACTAGATCTCATAAGAAGCATAAAGAATCTCCAACACATGATGAGGCAGTGGAGGCTGTTTTCCTTAATCAAATTAAGCACACCTGGCTGGTGGCAAACTTTAGTTCACCAATGTGAGAAAAACGAAGTAAGAGTGATTTTAAGGATAACTATTTCTAGTGTAAGCTTTTTTTGCTAGACAAACTCTTGCTCTGCAGGCCATATGAAGCAAACTCCAACCCTACCCAGTTGCTTTATCTTAGGGCTGAAAATAATCCACATATTGGTGAGCGGTTGAAGCATAATTGGATGAAGTTCACTTCTCATAAGAATTAATTCCTAAAATTTTGTTCCATAGCATCTTGTTAAAACTGCTTGGTGACATCCATACTTCTTGTTTCTAATTATCATGGAAGCCGAAACCACTAATATATCTAACAAAATACAACTTACTGTGGTGATCAGGTGGGTAGATGATGTCTTCAAAAATTAACGAAGATGGTCTTGGATTTACAACCTTCTCTCCAATGCAGCTGACAATATCATAGCATCTTCAAAGATGTTCTTTTGTGTTTGCTGATGTCCACTCTAGTGTTTCATGGTCAGTGCTATGATGGCTGCTGCACAATGGCTGGAGCTAGAGGTCATATAGCAAAGTGAGCCCATGGCAGTGTTTTACACAGTGCTATGACAATGCCCTTACTTGGAGTGTAAATGATACAATCAAAGGGCCTGCTGCTATGGAGGACTGCCTTTAGACCCTTTTGAACAGGTAAACTTTTTCTATTTTTTCCCAAGTGAAAGGCTATACCAGGATAATCAGAGAAGAAACCAAAAGTAAATCGTAGTCCATTAATATACTCAAGGTCAAACAATACATACATAAAGTGGAAGTTGGAGCTGGAGCTATAGCCAGCATTACATGCAATAATCAAATATTTCAAATTTCTGTGAAGAGAGACTCAGAGGCACAACTGACACTGAAGTGTAAGATAGACTTCGAGATGTACCTAATGAAAGGGCACTTTCCCATTTCTCTTCAACATGAAATCTTTAATCACATGATGAGTTTTCCTTATCACATAGAGAGTACTGACAATTTAGATATAAAAGCCACAGCCAACGACTTTATCAGGCAAAAGAATCATGTCAGCATATATTTGTTAACTTTTAATCCCAGTTTCTTGGAATACTTACTTTTAAATACAAAACTCTGAATGACCTATGATATTTTACATGACTATAGAAATTGGAAATTTAGAGAGATAAACGAATCCAACTGTCCTGAAATGCTCTCATTTGGATAGAAATTCTTGGTGAGATTTGGTTTCCTCCTGTATCCTACCTCACCATTACCATTTATATGGACCTGAGAACAAAAAAACAAAACAAACTAATTCTAAATGGATCATTTATAGTATTGTCGCTCTTCCTCTGGCTAACATGTCCATAATGAGGTAATACCAAGGTGATGGAATTTATTTCATTTGATAAAAATGTGTATTGTTTCCTCTTGAAATTGCTACAATATTACTGTATGATAATTGGCCTGCTATACAGCATGTATTAAAAATCTACCAAAATATATTTTAACTTTAAGAATATGCTTACTCTGCAGCCATCAAGCTGATATTCAATCTCTTCAGTGTCAGTTTGATCTAATGATTTCCTTTTAATCAGTCTTGCACATGTAGACCTGCTGACACTAATACTGAACAGAAAAGTTCAATAACATGCGTGGCTGCATGTGCACACAACAGCTGAACAAGGAGCAGCAGGAACAATATTTTAGATCGGGTCAGCTAGGGGAGAGTTCAGTGGTTTACTACAAGTCTCGCTAGCTAGACCCTTTACCCTCTAAACCACTTGTAGTGTAGAGGGTAAAGGGTCTGGCTAGGTACACTATTAGTTGACTACATTTGTAACTATAGTGCGAAGCATGAAGCAAGTATTTTTCTGCTGCTTTGCACATAAATTTAAGTGAATGTGTTCTCCATTATCAGTCTTTTTATTTATATTTATTGTATATTATTGGCAGATTTTTTACATAGTAGGAATGCAGATCCTTGATACAGTTATAGGCAGTTTGAGAGTAAGATTAGAAAATAATAGCTTTTTTCTTCCATAAACTAAGTTTTAAAACATATCTGAGAAATTAAAAAATAAAAAATAACGTGTAATTCATATTTAAATATGCAAAAAAATTCCTTTTCAATGATGAGTGAAATCACAGGAGGTGATGAATATGTTAAAAATGTTCATTTTAGAAGAATACTAGTGAACCTTCAAAAATATACTGTACACAACAGTGATGTGTCCTAGAACAATGGATTCCTTTCTTTACCTAATTTCTAACTTATTGAAATGTTTTGGGTGATTTTTTTTCCTTTAACTTTTTCATTTTTATTGAAATAAATACAATCTCGAATATTACAGGCTAGGCTATAACTGTATGTATAGTATATATATATATATATATCTGTCTGTCTGTCTGTTTGTTAAGTATCCTATTTCATTTGTTTGGACCAATCATAGTGAAAGTTTCAGAGGTTCCACATGAGCATAAAGGTCAAGTTTGGAGATAATTTTGCTAGGGATGGGGCTATGGCTAAATCTTAGAAACCACACTTCCAATGAACATTAATTAGTACAGGAAGATGTGTTTACAAACCACACTGTAATCTAATCACACACAAGAAATATCCAAATAGTAAAGAAGAACTAAACACTCTAAGTACATCCACAGCTCTGCATTCCAATTACATTAAGCATACTGAACAAGTTTGCAATTACAAGAATTGAAAGACCAAAAAATACACGGCTTTAGGCAGATTATTTTACTAATAAGTCCTGGCTGGAGCTGACTTTTTGTGCACAATGCACTATCATGTCTGGGAATGCATTATTATTATATTTTTCTTTTGAGTTCAGTAATGGGTGCTGTCTGGCAAACAAGCATTAGTGCACAAGTGTCCACATGTTCATCCAAGTGGCTACAAGCAAATCTTTGTGTAGTTTATTGTAATACTATCCTACTTTGTTCAACTAATATGCACCATATCCCAAACTAGTATTTATATATATATATATAAATTAATAGCTAATGGGGGCACTCAAGATTCCTGGAGGTATGTCTGAAGAGCTATCTTTTAGCTGGAACACAAACCATATAATACAACTCTTGATCTTACCTATCAGATATTCAGCAAACAACACTCACATTTGCTAATGGATCTGTGCTGAGGCAGCACACTGAGCTAGGTGATTACTTATATTGGATTTTACTGATTGTGTAGATATATAGAAATATAGCTATATATTTTTCCTCACTTGGTATTGCTAGATATTAGGCCTACTATACTGCATGAATTAGAATTCCATCACTAATGATTGCAATAGCATCAATTAGAAGGGGAAAAGAAAAAAAAACAAATCAGAAAGAAATTTACACTTGAAACTAGCTTGCTAGCTTATGCTAAATAAAGTAGAACAGTTCAAGAGACATACTTGTCTGCTGTGTCTGGGCGGGCACACAACTCCATCCTATCAGCTGAAATAGTAGCAGCAAGAACCACATTGCACACAGAGAATTTAGGACTAGCTGGAACAGGTGAAGCCAAAACATGGAATACAGTGCGCTGAAGAATCAATTTGAAGGTGTGGGTGGTGTCATAGTGAATACTGTAACCAGAGAATAATCCCCTACAATATTCGCTAGAGAATATTGTACCCCCACATCATATTCACTACTGAATACCTTACATACCTGGGATACATCATTCACACCACACTATTCATGGTGTACATAATGTATCTATAAGTGGATATGGTATCCCTGTCAGGCTATCGCAAATATTGTCACTCAAGCAAGCGACACTATCTATACCTTGCTAAGAATTTTTGTCTTGTTTAGCAAATATGGTCTCTCCTATAATGTAGCATGCATATGGGACACATAAAAATTTGTTTCAATCTAAATCTTGACTTTACAGGAACATCTATAAAAGTAGACAATTTAAAAAGTTAATAAGATTGAAAAGGAGATAGGAGTTTCTATTTTTAGGTTTCACCAGTATATAAATACTTGGTAGCAATGCTGTTGGACTCTGTAGCAGAAAGTCCTTTGATTAAGTTGATGCGCTATTTGAGAGGAAAAAAATTGGGTGATGAATATTAGAAGACTATAACCATCAGATGATGCCAAATATTTTCTGGTAGCTGTTAGATTATTGTTTGGCAAGATTTAATTACCTCTAATTTGTAAAATAACTACAATTTGATATTTTCATGATTCATTCAACATATGAAGGTCTGTGGCAGTGCTCACTATGGAAAGTGACATTATGCAGGCTTCACTTACTAAAATCAAAGTTCATGTGCTTTGCAATAATGTTACTGATTGTAGAGTTATGCTTTCTCATAAGCAAGCAAATCATTGCTTCTTAGAAAGTTATTCACTTTGTTAGGTCTACATTATTTTCAAAATTTCCTTATTAAATCATTACTACTGTACTCTGGCCCAATAATCTCTTATTGTCAATGTTATGCAAGGTATGCCTCACCTCTTAGACCAAAAAGAAAGGGAAAAAAAGAGCCATATTATATTTTTTTAGCCTGTGTATGTATGTACTCATACATGTATTGTTACATAAGTGTATATTCATTTTACTTTCATTGGTCTATTCAATTTGAATTATATAAATACCATATAATCAGTTACAGATTGGTTATTAAGGGATAATCTATAACAATCAATATTGCTGATAATAATCAATTATTTGATGAAGTTTTTTTTGTCCATGATTTCTATCATCATTGTTCTCCTTATACAAGGTATATTATCTCCTCCTGTAATATACATGACACAAGAAGTTCATGTACTCTGATTATGTGTTATAAAATATAAACTAATTGAGTAAATAACAAAAGGCATGTAAACGCTTGATTCTTGTGTACTATATATGCATATGAATAGTGCAATGATGACATTAATTCACAATTTGATATCAAGATTTTACATCTATTATATATTTTGGTTCGTAAGTGTGTGTGTGTGTGTGTGTGTGTGTGTGTGTGTGTGTGTTTTGTGTGTGTGTGTGTGTGTGTGTGTTTTGTGTGTGTGTTTGTGTGTTTTGTGTGTGTGTGTGTGTGTGTGTGTTGATCTCATCGTACAACCTCCCCACAGTGATCCCTGGATACTTGGCTATGGCCATGCTAGAAGTACGACGTGGTACAATTAGAGTAGCATCCCAATTTTTACCTTGCACATTATTAGGTGTTCAAAAACCTTCAACTTCAAAAACTTCAAAAACTCAAAAGGTTAAGTTTACATTTAAAAATAAGTCTTCAATACTTTATTATGACTCCTATGGATTTTCCATGTGAAGTTCAGAACTAGAATTGTTTGCTGGAATGTTTGTTCACTAGGATCCTTAAGTGATCACAATGCTCAACTGCGTTCCGTTTTTGACACTATGAAGTCCAGGAACATCGATCTTCTCATTTTATCTTTGTCCTGTTGGCCTGCTAGTGGAGCAACAAACATCTGTGACACTACCATCCTTCACTCTGGTGTGCTCTCCTTTCACACTCTTCATGTTGGAATCCTCCTCTGTCCTTGGGCTATGGTTGCTTGGGATGATGCTGGGAGTGTCTTTCAACCTGTGTCTGAATGTATATTCCGAATCTGTCTTAAATGCCATATTGCCTACATGTCTGTCTTTCCTATTTATGCTCCCACTAATCCTCCCAATTCTTCTTCCAAATCTACTGGTTTCTCCGATGCTTTCTATGACCAACCACAATCAACACTTTCTTCTGACCCTGCTTCTGATCTGCTGGTCGTAATGGTGATTTCAATGCTCGAGTGGTTTCTGACTGCTCCTCTTTGAATTCAGTCATGGTTCCTCATGGCATTGGAGAATGCAATAAGAATGGAGAATGACTGCTGGAATTTGCGCTAGTAATCATATGATTTAATCTAACACATGGTTTCAACATAAGCTACTCCATCAAGCTACTAGGTTTCAAACCTCTTATCGTCCTTGACTTGGTTACACGATTGACTCTATATACTCATCAACTAACGCTTTCGCACTAGTGTCCTGGACACTTGTGTTTACCATTCTAATCTTCATGAGTATAACCACAAATTGGTTGTGTCTACTTTGCATTTTATGATCAAGGTCAAGCGTAGACAGTCAAGGTCCATGCATTATCAGACCATCAACCTTCCCTCCTCTCGCAATGCTAGCTATCAACCTGCCTTAGCTGAAACCTTTGACAATTCCGATCAGAACTTCAACTTATGCTCTGTGTGGGACACATTCAATTCTCCATCCTGAAAGTCTGTGAATCCCTGCCTCCTGCACCCAAAGTCAGTGATCTTGACTGGATCACTGATGAAGTCCTCAACCTCTCCAGGAAGAAACAAGAAACTTGGGTTCGTTTGAAGAATGCACCATCAAATGACATCCCTCATCTCAAGACTGAGTACAACCACCTCAAGAAACTCACCCAAGTGGCAGCTGAGAAAGCTTGTAATTCTTGGTGGAGAGATCGCGCAACTGAAGCCGAACGCCTGGCTTTCGTCACTGAGCAGCAAAGCAGAGGTGGCTCTTTGATAGGAGACTTGCATCTCTTAAAGAAAAGTTTTCCATGTCTGCCTCTTCTGCACTAGTAGCCAAGGATGGTATCATCCTGCAGATTTATCGGGATAAACTCAATCACTAGGCTGATAATTTTGAGGAAGTGATGAACAGTCAGGTTGATGTCAATGTTGTGCCCAGTGAAGATATCTCTTTAGTCTCTCCGTTATTTGTTTTATCAGACACTTCGATGTGCAATGAAGATATATCCTCTCCCCTCTCATAAGAGGAGATTTTAACTGCCATCTCTGAGTTGAGGTGCAGAAAGGCCCCTGGCATAGATGGAATAACCTTGGACATGCTCAGTTTTGTTGGAGGTGTGACTATTCGTTGGCTGAAATCAATCTTCGACTCCATCTGGGAAACTGAGTCAGTCCCCAGGGACTGGCAAAGTCAATTTCTCATGCCATTGCACAAGAAGGGAAGCCGTACCACTTGCGACAACACTCATGGTATTGCTCTACTCAGTATACCAGGCAAGGTGTTTGCTAAAGCCATCCTGAACTGGCTCAAGCCAGAGCAGAACAACTCCTTCGTGAAAGCCAGTGTGGTTTCTGTCGAGGCAGGGACTGTGCTGACCAACTCTTCTCCCTGCGAGTACTGATGGAGAAAGAATGTGAGTTCCACCTACCTTTCTATGCCTGCTTTATTGATCTGAAGAAGGCATATGATTCAATACACCACAATTCTCTCTGGTGCATCCTAAAGCATACTTATCATCTGCCAGAGAAGTTGCTTACCATCATCCGTGCACTACATGAGGATTGCACTGCAGCAGTCAGGGCCTACGGGAAGACATCCGACATGTTTTCTGTTACCAGTGGTGTTCACCAAGGCTGTGTATTGGCACCCACACTTTTCAACTTTAATTTTGACGCTTCCATTCATATGGCCTTGGATGTCCACAGACGGGAGGAAATAGGTATCAAGGTAGCATATGTACTTGATGCCAATATCGTGGGGAACAGACGGAGTCTGAAACTTGAGACACTGCTGACTGACCTGGAATATGCTGATGACATGGCTCTCTTGGCAGACAACAGGGTGGGCCTGACCACTATGATGGACAGCCTTGCTACCACCTGCAAGAAGTTGGGCTTAACCATCAGCGTCAAGAAGATAAGAACTCTTGCAGTGCTCACAAAACCAGGTGCCCAGAGTCCAGCACCCGTTCAGTTGGTCCCAGGAAGTTAGCCTATCGAAGTGGTATCCCACTTTCAGTATCTGGGCAGAACTGTCCAGAATGATTGTGGGATGGATACTGAGGTCAGTTCCCGGATATGCAAGTCCTCATCTGCATTCCATTCACTGTCCCACATTTTGTGGTGTCAGCGGAAGATCCAGACCAGTACCAAGGTTTGCATCTTGAACAGTGTCATCCTTCCAACATTGCTGTATGGTCTGGAGAACACTATCCTCCTAGAGCCCCATATTCGCCGCCTTGAGTATTTTGTGATCCGTTGCTTTCGGTTCATCCTGGGTGTCTCAGTCAGGGAGAAGAAGCATCATACCACCATGTACAAGATGGCAAAGAGGCCGAGAATATCATCAATCCTCTCACAGCATAGTCTTCATTTTCTCGGCTACCTCTCAAGGTTGCCTGAAGACCGGCTACCTAGGCAGCGTATTGTGTGTGCCCCTGTTGGTGGCAAGCTTTCTGCTGAAGGACAAAAGAGATGGTAGAATGACATTGGCCTGCATCTCCATATCCTAGAGGTGTCATCGGAGCACAGCAGGAAATGGATGGATGGATGGTGTGTGTGTGTGTGTGTGTGTGTGTGTGTGTGTGTGTGTGTGTGTGTGTGTGGTGTTTGTGTGTTTGTGTGTGTGTGTGTGTGTGTGTGTTTGTGTGTGTGTGAAGTGACTGACACTTTGCTACTACTCCCACCATACTTGGATTTGGATATGCCACCAACTGAAGAGTAATTGATGTAGGCTCTAATCAAATTGAAGATAAGAAAGGCAGGAAGAAAGTCTGGTGTTCTTCCTGAGTTAATCCTCCATGGTGGTGTAGATCTGTGGGATAGAATGCTGGAGGTGATGCGGGAGGTGTGGGAAGAAGGTAAAGTGGTGAGAGACTGGCAGGATGCAGTGGTTGTTCCAATCCCAAAGAAGGGTGACCTGAAGCAGCGTGACCATTGGTGTGGAATAAGTTAGAGCAATTGCTTTTTGCTTACGCCATTGTTGTCCATCCCCATCGCGCTGACTACCGTCCCGCCATGCATTGTTGGAGAATTCATGATCATCCCAAACACATATTATGGGGTGCGCCGCGTGTAGCGCTTGCAGATCGGTGTCTTGCTTGTATTGACCATGCCTTTGCCTATAGTCGGATAAGGAAACTATTTCGTGCCCAGGAACCGGCTGTCGGCCCAATGCAGCAGCATGTTCAGTGGCATAACCACCCATGCCATACTCATAAAGATAGTCACCGAGATGGATAACCGCGTTCAAGTACGGGCGCTTAGCGATCTCTCGATAGACATTGAAGTATCCAGCAGGGTGGTTGGAGCAGGATACTACCGCGAGTCTGGCCGATTCCAGGTGGCCAAGAGGCAGTGTTCTGGTGCGCCCAACTGGTGAGATAGCGCCCTGGGTCTTGAACCGGTAATAGTAGATCGTATCAGGGGAAAGATCCCTGGCGTCGATCTTTACTGTAAAGTCCCTTCCAGATGTGGTGGTGAATGTGCCGCTACCAACGACTGATTTGAAATTGTCATCTAAGGAGATTTCCCAACCTATTGACTTTGATGAACCATCCGTCGTTGGGCTGACTCTCGTCCAAAGAATTATGCTGTCTGCGAGAGGGTCTCCACTTGCTACGCCGTGCTGGAACTGGCTTGCTGCGGGAGATTCCATTGCAAGAGAAGTGGATGGTATTGTTGCCGAGAACGCTGACAGGGAGGCCGAGCTGGCAATTAGCTTGATAAGGTTTCTTCTTTTCATACTATTTGAATCCTATAGAATGTATGTCGGTCGTAGTCTGAGTGGTGGTATTTGAGAATCACAGCTGAACGCGACAGAAGGCACAGCGATATTCTTACGACAGGCCGTAGAAGAATAGAAATCCCGGTCTATTTGAAGTGCTCACTGCCGTTGGAACGCATCGAAATCTGAGAGGCGAAATCGAAATCATTTACGCCACCAGTTCGACTGGCTCCTCATAGCTAACATCCCTGGCCCCAGCTTTCAGCTCCGGGTAGGAGTCTTCAAAGCGGTCTCGTAGCTCCTCATTCTGGGATTGTCTGCTAATTTAAAAATAATGTCAAAAAACATACGCCAGTGTCCGGTTAATTATCTAAACAAATTCAATTGCTTAGAAAATGTATCGTCGTCAGTGCCATGTGCTGTGTTGAGAAAGCCTTTGTCTAACGGGATTTTCTCGAAAAGAGTGATCGAAAGTATCTGTAGCAAAGGGTAGCGCGAGACATCCAGCTTGAGTCGCTTCTTGATAATAGCTATCAGCACATACATTGAAACTGCCGCCCATATTTGAGTCTTCATTGCGTTCTCCGAAGCTTTCGCAAGCGCCATAGTAATGCTAGCTCTATTGCTACAAGTCACTCAATTGATGCTGGGTTTTTCGTTAGCATCAGCGAATGCTAATTGTGATGACTTGAATCTAAATCTCTTGCCAGAACGATTGCAACCTGTGCTAAGAAACCAAGTCGGAGG
>OZ017785.1:2227517-2565850 GCA_963969325.1 Lycopodina hypogea | reverse complement strand
TATCTGTTGGTGTCAGAATTACTGAATTCTTCTGGGAAAGTAGTTACTTTTCCACTCCACACTTCAGACACAGATCTTAGCATAGATCTGGGTTCCTTCCCATCACAGTTATGACTTTCTTCTTTAGGCAGTCTCTTCTAAACCCTGACGTTGCATCACTTTGAGACCGACAATGGTGAACACTCAAGGAACTTCTGAATTCATGTAAATAACATCTTTGTGGAGAACTAATAAGGTATGGAAATGGTGCTAAACTTTTCTAGAATATCACAAAGTTTTTGTGTCTCGAGTTTGTTGCAGGGGGTATTCAAATCAAGGAAGGCCACACAGAGGTCCCTCCCAAGTATGGTTGATCTTGACAGTGGAGTGACAGAGAGCAAATGATTCAATTGAGCTTGCATCAACTTCTTTTTAGTTTTCAATTAACCATTCTTATCATATGATTTTAAATTGAAATGTTGCAGAAACTATGATCTCTGATTAATGGTGAAATATCTCTCACAATACTTGCAGTAGCAAATCATAGCCTTAATCTTTGTTTAATTCTGAGCTGCTTCACTTTTGACCAGAAGCTGATATTTTTCAGCAAAGGAAGAAAAGAAACAAAATGTCAATACAGCAAAAGCAAACTTCAAAATATATGGGTTATGCTCTAGGGTTTACTGATGCTGCTAAAAAAATTAAAAAAAAACCAAAAAAAAAAAACCAAAAAAAAAAAACAAATCTTGCTGCACTCTGTAAAATAATCTGATTATTTTTGTTGTGTATCTCATTTCTTCATCTACACAAGTCTAAAAAATGGGATTTTTAAGTCATTTTCATTCAAAAAATGTTTCAGGTGATTTTTATACAAATTGCCATTTTAGATGAAATACCTAGGTTTTAGGTAATCTCCTAGAAATCCCAGCTTTGTTTATTGATTATGGACAGGAGTAGATTGTTATTTGTACATTATGACTCAAGTAGATTTTTTATTTATTAAATTTAAATTTATTCATTACATATAAATTACTAGCCTGAGTAGGTGGGAGGATACTTGCACACATATGCACACATATTATTATAATTAGATTATTGATCATTCAATATTATATATTAATGTGCTTGTCCACCTCGGTCTCTTTGGGAGGCCAACTAAAATATTATTACCTATATGCTACTATCCCTGTGAGCAGTGGGACTTCACATAAATATTAGGAAGGAGGTTATATTAAGAAAAAAAGATATCTGAATGGGAAGAAGTGAGAAGCATCCAGGGCTATCCTATCCAAAAGAAATATAGTCCTTTGTGGAAATACCTTACCATACCCCTGATTTTAGCAATTTAGACAAAAGATAATTTATCACCCCAGACGTCACTTTATCTGCTAGGATAGGAAAATAGTTAACAAAAGGAATATATTATATTAGAGATTGCTATAGCAGCAATGGAGTCTGTGGCAGAGAAGAGAAGCTGCATCAATTGAAATTATGGGATGGCATGAGATATTATAGGGAAATTTTGGGGCAAATAAATTTCTTCATGAAACAGATGGAGTGGGGAGCTAAAACCAATATGCATTGGCTGAACTTTTAACTTAAATGAACTTATTAATCAATGTGGTTTCAGCCAACTTAGCTAAAAAGAATAGAGTGGGTAGTGTATATAAAAAAACAACAATACCTTAAGGTTGCGAGTAGTCATCTCTCCAGCTGGTTATCCACCAACAAACTATCTATCTATTGTTTAACCATTTTTTTTCATCTCTATCTCATTTGGTATTGATAAGGTAATATTTTATCATTGTTTATTCAATTACTATCAGTCTACATCCTGAACAAATTGGAATGATTTTTTAAAGTAGCAATATACCTAGAAGGCAGCAATTGGGGTTCATAACATTTATGAATTAAGTCCACTCTATATTAAAGGAGAAGTTGGGGGAGAGGCAGGGAGGCCCACCCTCTAAAATCATTGTTGAGGCTACTTAGTGAAAATCGAAAAATTTGTATATCTTCATTTATATATTTTTATTGAAAATTATATATCAAGAAGTAAAAATGAAATTATGAATGATCCAACACTGATAATGTAGTAAAAAATTATATTGTTTAATAAAACTGTAATATGATTCTTACATGTGGTTTTTTTTTTCTATGCATATAAATCTTATCTATATTTTTCAAGTAGAAGATTAGTGTTTAGGCCAAGGAACCCTATCAATGCCCATTTCACTGAAGTGGAGCAAAGCCTCACAATAACTCCGACATGATGCATTACAAAAACTGAACATGTTTGTTACTACAGGAGTTTAAATGCTCATGGGAAAATCGCCCATACGTCAGTTTCTAGCTAGTTATCTATTATTGCGTATATTTTCCATTTTTATGAGAGGGAAGACAACCTATTTAAAGGAGACTGATCTCCGGAAAATGTGGAGATGTCCTGAGCAGCATTGTCAGAACTAATTTTTTTCGCTGCAGTAGTAATTTTGGAAACAAATTAGGAAGGGAAAGTTTGCTTAGGAATAGCTAAAGCCCTAAAAAAAAGTAGTGAATTTCACCAGGAGTCAGGAATTTCATAAAACGTTGAATCAGAGGCACATGTCCACAAAGAAGAAGAGGGTACTGAAGAGAAATCCTTCAAGTTCCTGAGTATGGTACTCATAAGGCAACAAAAGAATTAAACTCCTTACCAGAACAGCTTCATTCTAATTATGACTGTTCTTGCAAACTATATCTGAAGAGAGAATATGTGTCTTTTCCACCATTCTTACCATAAGATCTGTCACTCCAGTGAGAATTTCAGTTGGAGTGCCCCATAATCAAGGAGCGACTTGATACACCAACACAGAGAATTTTTGGCTAGAAAAACATGCTCTAGAAATAGTGTTTTGTGTGTCTTCAGCCATGTTTCATATTACCATTGGCTTGGACAGGTAGAGCATATGAAACTTGACCCAGGAAGTAACCTGGGCTATGCTAAATCCCCTGGGTTGATTGAGGGGGAGTGGCATGAGGATCCGAAACACTTGATTTTTACATGTTTAATATCTTTTTCCCTCAAAAAATAAAGGGGCAATGCTGGTTACAAGCGTTATTAAGAGCTGCTCTTATTTTTTTGAAGCCACAATGTTTAAAAATAGTGATTGAGTGATTTCAAGCACCATTGACCCAGGCAATGCCAGGTACACCCACAAATTAGCTAATTTAACTGTGTGTGATCAATAACACTAATAGTGACACATAACCTATTTATTTACTATTAAGCGAGTATGCAGCTGACAATCATTGCTCAGCTTCAGGTGAAAAAAAAAGAAAAAAAGTTCCTCTGAACTTGCAATTCAGATTTTGCAGAAAATAGACTAGTTAAAAAATCTATGGGTTAAAATTAACTTTAACTCCTCTGGGAGGAAATAGCAAATATACATACATGCATACATACATGCAGACAGACAGGCATATTGTAAATTATAGCAAAAAAAATTTACTCTCTAGTAAATTAGTCCTACCTTGAACTAAAAAATGATATTCAATCATAAGAATTGGCCTATTATTACCTGATATATAGCATGGTAGGGTCTTACCAATATCAGTATCAGACTCCTCAAAATCTATTTATAAATAATTATTAATCTGTGTGTGAGTATATGTATGTCCGCTATACAATCAATCATTTTCAAAGCTACATAGTCAAGAAGGGTACCAAAAGAATGGAAATGAACCACTGGACTCACTCATGTCATTTATACATTTGGAGAAAACTTATTCAGACAGTAAAAGATAAAAGTGGCAAAAAATGGTTCATTTAGGGTAATTAATAGGAGCAGCTGTTTGAAAAGCCCTCAGGGAAGTTGCATACTCTTGACAGTTCAGTGCACACTCAGTTAAATACATGATGACAAGAATTAACTACAGAATTTCCTGATAAATGGCCACCCTCTGTGGATAGTTGGTTGAGTTTTGTTGGCATAACCATAACAACAAATGAACAAGGAACTGGCATAGAGCTTCACTTTGCAAAGTTAAATGGGGAATTATTGTGCACAGAATAGTGGGAGAGAAAAGGAAGGTGGGCAATTGTGTTGTTGACTCAAGGATTATATGCACTGGCCAGAAGACAAAATTGTTGTGCACATTGAATTTTTTTTTTACTTGATAATCATAATTAATTTGTACTTTGCAAGTACAGCTGCAAAGAGATGTCTAATTATACAAATTAGGTATTTATCAATTGCAAAAGGTGTGTCTTATATCAAGATTTAATAGTACCTATTCAAGTTCATCTGGCAAAATTTGGTATTTTTTGCTAAAAGTGTAATTTATGCTACTTAGTGTTTCCCTTCTAATTATAATAAAGATTGATTAAATGATACAATAAACTTCTGGTTGCCTATGAGGATGTCATAAGTCACAAAGATTTTAAATGAACAATTCTTTCACTAAACTCAAGCATGGATTTGTGATTAGGGAAAATGTCCCACTATGTCCCAGTGTCCTTCATTAGGGTGAAAATTACAGGCAACTTCACAATACGATAACAAAGAGTATGCATAGTCTACTATTGTTGTTTCCCATGAAGTTGTTCAGATAGGAACTTGTTATCTCATGAAGAGGCCAATAAGTAACTATAGCTTTATTCTCTTTTACACTATAGCCACGCATGTACTTACACTACAGGTGTTACATATGTACAGATACACTCTCAATGTCACAAACCTGGTATGTGATCCACTATAATAATGCTTGCAGTGACATTTGCTCCAGTCTGTCCATCAGGGACAATACAGGAGTACACTCCGAGAGGTCCCATAGCATTGTCCCTGCGGTTAAGACGAACTTCATGTGTGAAACCAGACCTTGTGAAAACAGCATCCACTAAATAGTTCACATTAGCCCAACGTAGGACAATAGTTCCATCAGGGTGGTACCATTCTCCCACATTGCCTCCATCCGAATTTCTACAGCAGTTCATGTTGACATTGGTAGTGACACAGGCCAGAGGTGCTCCATCATCAAATCTATTTTCCCCAATGTCAGTGATGAGCACAGAGTCCCCAGGGAGGAGCACCTCACCTCTCAAGGTGAAGTACAGGCCAGAGGAGGGAGGAGTGGCTGCAGGAGAGAGAGGGAGGGAGCAGTGGACACATCACAAACTAATCACATGTGTGAGTGCATGGAAATACAGAACTAGCACTAGGCCACACCCACCTTACTTCATGCTGGCCCCATCCTGATGGACAAAATCAATATTGCAATGGACTAATGCTACAGGGTAAGTCTACTAATTTATATACCTCTTGACTATATTGTGTGGTCCATTTATGGTCAACATCAATAAAAATAGCAAAATCAATTTTGCATGGTTTCATAAAGCAAAACAATTCATTGCAAACACATATGGTGAATACAGTTTAGGGCTAGCCATATAAATTATGCTGGTTCAATACCTGCAGCTTGGAGTAAAAAACATAACACTATCACCTCAGCTAAATCTAGCATCTATGATAGTTTAGCTGCAGTCATGATGACTTCAGCAGAAGATACTCTTTCCTAAACAACTTCAGGACTCCATAATCCACCATTAAGGTGGCTTATAAAGTGCTGTGCAAATCTGTGAGTGAAGTGGAAAAGAGTGGTGAGCACTATGAACTGTGTGGCAAATAATTACTATAATATTTACCAGATGCCCATTTGCTTCTTCACTTGCTATGATTGTGAAGGGCTGCCCTTGCTGAATAGCTTAAACTAATCTTAACTATTCCCCCTTCTGCTAATGGTAAATGCTGCCACCAGAGTAATGCCTTTATAACTATTCCCTCACTACGATCCACCAGAGAAAAATTTTAGGTATTTGAATCTTAGTTCACAGAGGTTATAATCAATGATCAAGACAACACTAAAACAAAACTGACAAGGAGGACTTTTATATTCTCCCAGACAGAAAGGATGACATCATATTTCTATAATACACACATACTGAGTCCAAATATATAGATACACCATAGACCTGCATATGAATTTATAAATTATAGTTATTCCATCAACATATGATTAACAGGTGCATTCTGATCAATCAGATCACGTTGACAGACACAACATTGATATCAACATATAATTAACAATCAGTGGGAGGTGTGTTCTAATTATGATAAATGTTGAGGAACTTTCAACATCATGTTCAGTGGCCCTCAACAATGATCAAGGCACCTTGTCCAACAAACACTATTCCAGACATTATTAAAAAGGGCATCAGAAGAGTTTCAAGTTAATTTTTCATTAGGCAAGGATTGTATTAGTTGACTACGTGACTTCCACAACAGTGCTTCCTCAGTAATTAATGTTCTAATGTTTCCATCCCTAGACACTTCTCATGATTGTGTAGGTGTTCTTCCTTTTTCCATGCTTTCAAATTCCTAATCAAAGTTGTGTGTATGAAAGGATAGTTTTCTCACTGATACCCGATATAATTCTTTCATGGGAGGATTACAGTCCACATGTCTTTTATTGCTTTGTTTTGATGTTGATTAACTAGTCTTGTTCCTAACTCTGTGGTTCAGGACTCTGACAATATGCTGTACTTAACTTCATAAATATCTAAGAAGAATGATTCTAGGTACAAAGCTGTTGGTAAAACACTTTTAATTCTCAGCTGCAGGGAATGGTAGATTTAACTTTCTTAATTTTTTTTGGGCTGCACTTTTATCAGCCATTTAAAAAAAAACAACCCGGCAGTGTGAGTGGTATGCTGTCAACCTTTTCCCTACTCACAAACACAATTTGCTAGAAGAAAAGGCTTTAGTTAGTCTCTAACTTTTTATTTAGACATTTTAAAGAAATTTAAAGACCTTTCATGTTTTAATGTCTCCAGCCCTAGACACTGCTCATGATGGTTAGGTTTATCTTTTTCCATGTTTTCAAATTCCTGGTCAAATTTGTGTGTAGGACTCATAGCCCCATGAAATTCCTTAATGGGAGGGGCCACTGTCCACTAGTCTTTTATTGTTTTGCTTTGCTGTTGGTTCTTATTCCTAACTCTGGGGTTCAGGACTCTGATATCATGCTGTACTTAATTTCATAAACATCTAAGGAATGACTATAGATAAAAATCTGTAGGTAGACCTTCAAGGAAAGCTTTAGCTGGCTAAAAATTGTTTAATTCTAAGCTGCAGAGAAGGGTAGATATTTTTTCTACTTTTTTTTTGCTAACATTTTTATCAGCCATATTTAAAACAGGGAGAGTGGGTGTGTATTCTGTTGCCTTATTACCTACTTCACAGACATAATTTGCTAAAAGAAAAAACTTTATTGAGCCTCTAACTTTACTTGCTCTCTAACTTGGTATTTGGGCTTTTTTTAAGAAATTTGAAAAACATCCGCAGTGGTAGAAACAGTGAGGTAGTAGAATAAAGTTTGAATAGCGTTTGTATGAACCACGGTTCAAAAGTCTATCCTGACAGTCATGCAGGCATGCATGAAGGAAGTCAGTTAAAATAATATATAAGATTGAAATGTTTATTTTTTAGAGCAGGCAAATAATTTTTAGAATAATTCAGATGGGGTTAAAGTTCCTGCAAGATTTACAACATTTGGGTTTCTATACAGAAAGAAATTTAGTTGAACCACAGTGTTTCCATACAGTAAAATGATTTCATTCTAACCAATTTGTTCTAGCAACAAAATTGATTTTACCTAAGTGTAAAGAATTAGGTAAAAATCCATTCTGGAGCAAAACCTGTGGATATATGCTGCCCCTGCCCCTGCCCCTGCCCCTGCCCCTGCCCCTGCCCAACCATTCCAAGTGTTCCTAGACTTGTGTGTGTGCCACAGGTACAAATGTGAAAGAATGATTGTGTCTGCAACTACCTGCCACACTTACTTATGGTACCAGTGAACTACCAGCACCATATGTTGTATCTACCCTTTTTGGCTAATAATACTGCACACTATTACAGCCTGGTATAACTTAGCCACCCACTCAACTTGACTCATTCATTGAACAATTGAAGAGAAGTAAAGTTAGGCTATAATAAAAACCATGGTGTGTATATATATATAATTGACAATCATTTAACCACAATATCCTGGTAACATAATATGATACAGGAAATAATAGCAATCCAAGTTATCACATCTTCCCCCTTCTTAGTTTAAACACACTGTCAAGTGCTTAACTCAAAGTTTTGGTCATTACTCATATATGAGGGTGGAGGACGACAATGTTCAAATCTCTGTATCTGTGTGGTTGGACTAGTAGTTTCACTTGGTGTTGGTACTGGTATGCTTGGTACACTCTCTCCAGAGGTAGTTGCTTCTCTGTTCTCTCTAACAGAACTTGAAATACCAGTATCAAATCTCACGCTTTGCATAGCTGGCAAGTTGTGCTCAATTTTATCACCTTTTTCCTTCCCAACCCGACAAGTGGATCTTGATTTCACATTATCAATGTGACGTCAAATAATTCTTCCATCATGAAGTTGAATATAGTAGGACAGTGGTCCAGTAACTTTTTGTACCACTCCTGGTATCCATATTTTATTAGATGCAGAAAAATCTTCAGCATACACTTGATCACCTTCCTTGTGTTTCCTAAGCATTTTTGCTTTATCATGAATTTGCTTTTGCTTCCATTGCCTTTCTTCTACATGACCAGATGAATCAGGAAGCAGCAAATCCAATCTTGATCTCAATCGAGGACCCATCAGTAACTCAGATGGTGGAATTCCTGTAGTAGAGTGTGGAGTAATTCAATACTTCAACAAAAACCTCGACAATTTTCTTCCACATAATTACCATTAATCTGTTTTAGACCTTGTTTCTCTGTTTTAGACCTTGTTTCACAGTTTGAACACATCTTTCTGCCAATCCATTTGTAGACAGATGATAAGGTGCAGATATAATGTGTCTAAATTCCATTAGCTTGCATAAATTTCTTAAACTCATTACTTGTGAAGGATGGTCATTATCAGACACAATAGTTTGTGGTAGTCCATGTGTGGCAAAAACAGACCACAATTTCTCTACTGTCTTTGAAGTAGATATAGATTGCATGATCTGCACATCTAACCACTTTGAGTGTGAGTCAATAATGATAAGATACATGTGGCCCATGAATGGTCCAGCAAAGTCTGTGTAGTCCACTCCAAGGTTGAGAGGGCCATTGCCAAGGGTGAAGTTGTGCTACAGGAGGTGATGGTCTTGTTACATGACAGCTGGAACTGTTCCTGACCATTTCCTCTAACTCAGCATCCATTCCTGGCCACCACACAACTTCTTGCCAATGCTTTCATCTTGCTTACACTAGTGTGTGTTTCATGGAGCTCCTCTTGTACTAATTTAAGGCCTTGAGGTGGTACAACTTCTCTAGCTCCCCACAAGAAACATCCTTCAAGCAAGCTTAGCCCTTTCACTCTGAAACTGCATGGCTTGAATTCCTTTTTTAGATATTTCTGTGGCCAACTGCTCCTCAGGTATTTCTTGATCTGGGATAAGATAGGATTTCTATCTGTCCATAATCTGACCTTGTCAGAACTGGCTGCAATGGTTGAGAGGTGGTTCACCAGATGCACAGATCACCACATAAACAATCTGAACATGTAGTATGTGGTTGAGGAAGTCTGCTTAAGGCATGTTCTGCTTAAGGCATGTGCATTTCCTATCACTCTACCAGACTTGTATCTGATAGAATAATGGTAAGCACTCAGTGTCAGAGCCCATCTCTGAATCCTTGGTGAAGCCAAGGGTGGTATTCCCTTCTATTCTCCAAAAAGATGTGCTATGGCTGGTGGTCAGACTCAATTAGAAAATGTCTACAACACAAGTAAATATAGAATTTCTTTACCCCATAAACAACATCAAGACCATCCTTTTACAACTGTGAGTAATTTTTTCAGCAGTGGTTAAGGTTCTGGAATCATAAGTAACCAGCCTATCCACACCATCTGGCATGCCGTGAGATAGTGCCGCCACTAAACCACAAGGGGAAGCATCACATGCAAGCATCAATGGTTTAGAATCATCGTAGTGAACTAACATCAAGTTAGCTTGCAAATTGTCTTTAGCTGTTTCAAAGATTTTGTATGCTTACTTGTCCATTTGCACTTGGAATTTTTCTGCAAAAACTCATGCAATGGAGACAATTGTGATGATAGGTTAGAGAGAAACTTTACATAGTAGTTAATGATCCCTAGGAATGCTCTGAGCTCACTGACATTTTTGGTGTAGGAGCTTCCTTTATAGCTTCAACTTTTTCTTCTGTACAGTGTAATCCATGCTAATCAATTATATGGCCAAGGTATTCTACCTTGGGCAACATAAATGCACATTTAGTCCGATTCAGCCTAATCCCAGCTGACGCTAATTTTTCAAGAACTTGATGTAGATTTCCTAGATGTTCAGAAGCATTGGACCAAGTAATCATAATATCATCCAGATATACTGATATCCCCTTACAAGTTTTCCCTGAAACGTTGAAAAATGGCAGGAGCTGATGAAATACCAAAAGGAAATCTGTTATATTGAAATAGCCCTTCGTGAGGGTTCATGGTAACATATTATTTGACTTGTCTTGCAATGCCACTTGAAGATATGCCTGCGACATATCTGATTTAGTAAAATACTTTCCACCTGATAAAAAAGCAAACAATTCTTTTACTCTTGGTAAAGGGTAAGAATCAACTTGAAGTGTTTGATTCACAGTGATCCTGTAGTCACCACATATTCTCAACGTGGCATTATTTTTCATTATAGGTAAGATTACGATTGGTGCTGTCCAGTGTGAGAATTGGACAGGTGAAATGATACCTTCACTCTCAAGTTTATTAAGTTCAGACGCAACCAACGGCTTTAGGGCATATGGAAATGTTCTGGCATTACAGAATCTAGGCATAGCAGTTGGGTAAACATTGAGTTTGGCTTTATAACCTTTACGCTTGGTTAATACTTCATCAGCACCTTTGTTAATGGTACCCACAAGATATACACAGCATTGAGCCTCACTTGTAAAGTCTCCAGCCAGTCATGGCCAGGAAGATTAGGTCCCTCCCCCTCAACCACTTGTAACCTCAACACCTCGGTCTTCCCTTGGTAGTAGACTTCAACTCCAGCAGACCAACAGATGTTGATGCGTTAACCAGTGTACATCCTCAGCATGACCTAGGACTTCTGGACAGGAAACTGATTTGATTGAGCAATGTTGTGGTAAGTTGCTGTATGTATGAAGGACAATGCTGCACCAGCGTCTAATTCCATATATGCTGGAACTGTATTTAATTCCTCCAATCTTCCCTGCTTTGATCAAAAGCTGTAACTATACTGTGAATAGACATAGCTGCCTGCAGAATTTATCCTCCCAGTTTATCTTGAGTTTATCCTTGTCACCAGTTGCTGTATCTACCCTTTTTGGCTATGATACTGCACGCTATTATAGCCTGGTATAACTTAGTCACCCACTCAACTTGACTTATTCATTGAACAACTTATAGATTGAACAACTTATAGATTGAACAACTTATAGACTGAACAACTGAAGTGAAGTAAAGTTAGGTTATAATAAAAACCATGGTATATACACATATAAATGATTGACAATCATTTGAACCCAATATCCTGGTAACATAATATGATACAGGAAATAATAGCAATCCAAGTTATCACATAGTGTAATTGTATTGGCATTCATGACTGGCAATGTTATTTTGAGAACTGCAACTGCATACTAGCTTGTGCTTTAATTATACTTTATAAACTATCCTGTGTGGTCATAGCAAATTCCAAAATATTCAAGCTATGGTTGTGGAGGAATCATGAAGTCCCCTATTAGAAGACTTAATCATCCATCCATCTAAGTTTTCTCCTGTACCCACCCCATAGGTATGGTATACATGTGCACAATTGACCCAATTTATTCGTCTACTCCAAAATTAAGTAGATATGCAGTATTTCTGCCTACCAAACAAAGTAAAGCTGCAAACCCTATTCCTTGCTCCCCACCCCCCCCCCCCCCCCCCCCCCCCAACCTAAAGATATATTTCTCTGCATGACTGTCAAAACACAAAGGTAATCCATACAAGGTCATAGGTCACATCAATAAGACACTATCAGATGAGGAAATGCTTGAGGGCAAAGAGTAAAACTTAATAAACTCATATATTTAAAACAAAGAAACGTTTGTTTTTCAAACACCAGAAAAAAAACAGCCCTTCTTGTGAAGTGCATAACTCATGCAATAACATTAGTGTGTGACCAATTCCAATAGCCACTGTAGTGTGTGTTCAGTTATGGGTATTATTTGGTAAATAAGCATTAGTATAAAAGTGTCTACATGTTTCAAACAAGTGGCTACAAGCAAATCTTCATTTAGCTTATTACAATACATTCCTACTTTGTTGAACCAATATTTACCATGTCCCAAACTAATATATAGAAATTAATAGCTAATAAGGCACTCAAGATTCCTGGAGGCATGTCTGAAGAGCTATCTTTTTTCTGGAACATAAACCTTTCAAATATAACTATTGATCTTCCATATCAGATATTCAGTAGACCACACTTCCATTTGCTAGTGGATCCATGATGAGGCAACACACTGAGCTAGGTATTTATTTACATCTTTTTAGATTTAGCTAATTGTATACATATATAACAATACAGTTATATTTTTTCCCCTCTTGACATATATAACAATACAGTTATATTTTTTCCCCTCTTGGTATTGCCAGATATTGGGCCTACTATACTGCATGCATTAGAATTCCATGACTAATTATTACAATAACATCAATTAGTAGAAAAACAAAACAAAACAGCACACATACCACACTTGAAACTAGCTTGTAGGCTTACGTTAAACAGAACAGTTCAATAAACATACTTGTCTGCTGTGTCTGGGCGGGCACACAACTCCATCCCATCAACTGTAAAAGAAGCAGCAAGAACCACATTTCAGATTCACACTGAGAATTTGGGATTAGCTCGAACTAGTGAAGCGGAAACCTGGAATACAGTGAAGCGGAAACCTGGAATACAGTGAAGCGGAAACCTGGAATACAGTGGTCAGTGCAATTAATGCAATTAATTTGAAGTTGTGTACTGGTGTTATAGTGAATACTGTTACCCTAGAATAATGTATCCCCTACTACATTGACTAGTGAATACCTTACCCTGGGTGCTGTGAATAATGTATCCTGTAGTGGATATGGTATCCTATAGTGCAAATATTATCACAAGCAACACAAGGAGCATCTATAACAGTAGACTATGAACGGTTATATGATTGAAGAGTTGATAGGAGCTTCAATTTTTTAGGTTTTGGCAGTGTATAAATACTTGGCAGCAATGCTGATGGACACTGTAGCAGAAAATCCTTAGATTATATTGGTTTGTTATTAGAGAGGAATTGGGTGATGAATATTTGAAGACTAGAACCATCAGATGATGCCATTACATTTTCTGGTAGTTGTTTGATTATTGTTTGGCAAGATTTAACTACCTCCTATTTATAAAATGAACACAATTGGGTGTCCTCAGGATTCCTTCAACATACAAAGATCTGTGGCAGTGCTCACTATGGAAAGTGACATAATGCATGCTTCACTTACTAAAATCAATTTCATGTGATTTACAATAATGCTATTAATTATAAAGTCTTTCTTTCTTATATGTAAAATATTGGTTCTTAGAAAGTTACTCACTTAGTTAGATCTATATTATTTTCAAAATTTTCTTATTAAATCATTACTACTGTACTCTGGCCCAATTATATCTAATTATTAATGTTATACAAAGTATACATCACCTTTAGGACAAAAATAAGGAAGAAAAAAAACCAATAGTAAATGTTTTAGCCTGTTTATGTGTGTATGCATATATGTATTGTAGCTCTGTATTAATACATAAGTGTGTTTACTGTTTACTTTGGTCTATTCTATTAGTATTATATGATCACCATATAATCAGTTACAGATTGGTTCTTAAGAAAACTACAACAAACAATATTGCTGATGATAATCTATTATTTAATAAAGTTTTCTTGTCCATGATTTCTCTCATCATTGTTTTCCTCACACCAGGTATATTATCTTCTCTTGTAATATACACAGAGTACAAGAAGTTCATGTATTCTGATTGAGTGTTATACCAGCTAAACTAATTGCATAAATAACAAAAAAAATTGTAAACACTTGATTCTTTGTGTATTATGTATGCATATGAACAGTGCAATGATGGCATTAATTTGCAATTTGATATCAAGATTTTTACATGCCACATATAGGAAAACACCACAATTATATCTATTAGGATCTAATTGTACTCCCTATTGAAATCAATATAGCAAAATAAGATATTTGAAAAATAATAACTATTACAATGAATACTTTGGGTAAAAATAATTTCCAATGAGTGAATTCATTTTGTGAATACACACTTCTGAAGTAATCACTACACAAAGAAGAATAATTAAATCACAATTATGAAAGAAAAAAATAATAAAGTAGAAACTGAATTTACATATTTGTTTGTAAACATTTCATGTCATCTTCCATGATAGATCAAAAACATCATTTCATATTTGCTGAAATCCAACAGAACCAGGCACCAAAACAATGAATATTCACTGGAACCAAAAAATGTTTGAATATGAGAAGGTTTACCTGAACAAAAATATAGAGAGAATTATATCATGGCTTATAATTTATTTTAAAACATGTCACTGAATATGCTCATTATGGGTAGCTAAACATTTTCTTGAAATTGTCATCTTGGGACAAAATATATTTTTTTAAGTTTCTTGCATTTTTAGAAGTACAACTGAATCCTTATATATTATTTTCGCTAACTCCCTGTCTGCCTTTGTGCCTGCCTTCCTGCGTAATTGTCCAAGAAAAACTTTTGAAATATGGGTCATGGGACATCAGTTAAACTTCATTCTGTTCCCTATTTGGTGGTTGGGGTGCAGCAGGCCTTTGAATTTCTTTAAAAAGTCCAATTTAAAAACTGAAGCCTTTTCTTTTAGCAAATTGTGTTCTTAAAGTTAGTATTTTGGAATGTAAATGTTGTTTATGAGGGAGTATTTGAACATTAAAACAACACTAGAATACTATTTACTATTTACTACTTAACTTTTTTTTTTACTGCTAATTTTTCCTCCCTCTGTTTTTCTGCAGTTAATTTACAGTCATCCATGTGTTCAACTGAAAAGAGACCATGCATAGAACTGCCAAGCATTCAACATGAAACCTCTTCATCACTAACATTATATTTTCAATACACAAGTGGCCCATTGCAGCTTCACCTGCAATACTCAAGGTAAAGTGTCCAACAAACAGACTATTGCATCTGTGCTGGCAATATTCATCTTTTGACTGATCAGCCACAGGTTTTCCAACAAACAGAAACACACATGGACATGACCACATGTTGAGGTGTGGTCTGGTGGGACCCAGCCCGTGTTAAGTCCATAGCTATGTTGTGTATTGGTGCCAAAATTCATGTGTCCAGGTGCAAAGGTTTCAGTTTTATTGCAAAGATAACTTTTCTAAATTATTGACTCCCCACTGATCCATTATTGGACATTTCACTGCATTTTATCGCTATTATTGCAGGAGGGGGGAAGGGGTGGAGGATCCAGGATTTGAAGATAATAGGTTGTTAGAAAAATGTAATTGCATGCTGAACATGCAGGAAAATTAGTATAGCCATTCACACTTTTTGCCATGATCACAAACTTGTGGTTATGATTGTGTATTTTCTATTTAACAAAGATACATCAGGTACCCAATTGCTATCCTGAACCTACTAATAGACAGTGACTTACAATGTTGTATTCAACTATACCTATTGTTATGTAGTATAGGAAGTCACATATTAATATTACTGTTATATAGGCAGAGGGCTAATGCCACACATGTACTGTTATATAAAGTAGAGGGCCTGTTGCAGCTTTGCTGCATGCTATTGGGGCAGCAAGATGGGAAGTAATGTAAGACACTGAAGATGTACTTGCTGGTAGCAGATGGACTTTGTGGAGTGAGGGGGTGTCTAAACTACCATTTTTGTTTGCTCAACAACAAAGTTGTGTAAACAATCTACAACACATTTAACTGACCTTAAATAATAAACAAAATAATCAGGACCATCCAAACAGAGAAAGAGAAGGGAGGAGGAGATAGGTAAAAGATGGAGAAATGCATTAACCTAAACATGTTTGGGTAATTAACACTTCCATGCAATAATCATATAATTCATTAAGACATTGTAATAATATTATTGGAACATTGAGATCATTTACAGAGGAAAGGAAGATGTTTTAGAGTATGGGGACAAGATTGAGGGGTGGAAGGGGGGAGGGGAGGGTGAGTGGAAAGTATTTGTGTGAATCAATAATACATTAGTCCAAGGGCTCAGAGCAAAAACCCTACATCTGCCTTCTTTATATCTTAGACCATTTTCCCCCCTCCATTTACTTGGATATCTAAGGGTCTCACAAAGCCATGTTGAGCACAGGATTTATGGTAGCAGACATTCCAAACAGCAAAACAAATTACCAACTGTTGCTATTTATCTTTGCCATCTATTTCATGGAAAAGTGCCCAAAATCGCAGCTTCAGTAATTGCAGCTTCAGTAATTGCAGCTTCAGTAATTGCAGCTTCAGTAATTGCAGCTTCAGTAATTGCAGCTTCAGTAATTGCAGCTTCAGTAATTGCAGCTTCAGTAATTGCAGCAATTGCAGCTTCACTAATTGCAGCTTCACTAATTGCAGCTTCACTAATCGCAGCTTCAGTAATTGCAGCTTCAGTAATTGCAGCTTCAGTAATTGCAGCTTCAGTAATTGCAGCTTCAGTAATTGCAGCTTCAGTAATTGCAGCTTCAGTAATTGCAGCTTCAGTAATTGCAGCTTCAGTAATTGCAGCAATTGCAGCTTCACTAATTGCAGCTTCACTAATTGCAGCTTCACTAATTGCAGCTTCACTAATTGCAGCTTCACTAATTGCAGCTTCACTAATTGCAGCCATACTGTTTGCAGACAGAGCTAAAAAGCAATAATTTTTCTCCTTTCTTTCCATCCCATCACAATGGCAGAAAAAAGAAAGAAAAAGAAAGAAAAAGATAACTAGACTTACAACTACTATAAAACACTGAATAAGAAAGTAAGGTAAGGTAGAAAATTCGATGATTTAAAAAGAACAAGAAAGAACAACCAAAGAAAACCAAAAAAAAACAAAAAACAACACAATAGTAATAGACAGCACAAAAGTTTTTTTATTTTTTTATTTGTTCTTGTTTTTTTTTTGTTTTTTTGTTCATAACAAATGCAAACTAAACTTAAAAAACTACCTTGGTTGATGAACCTTTATTTTTCTTGTAAGTTTAATGATTGTTACAATAGTTCAGCTATATCACTTACTCCATATTGCCATGGTGATGTGCTCGAAAAAGGGACAAAAAAATCATTTTATAATCTCTTTATCTTCAAATAAATTTGATAGTGAATTGTGAAGCTACAATTTCAGCATTTTTCCACACAATAAAAGCCAAAGCTAAATGTCAATGGATGGTTCTTTTGGTTAGGCTGTTAGACATGTTTGCAACTGCATATCTTTGGCTCAACATGTATTTTTTTGAGACCTTTAAGGAAGTCCACACTACACATTAAATCACCTGTGTCTGTCTCTGGATGGGTCCACACTACACAGGCTTCAGCCCAATGGGTTTCACCTGGTTCCACCTGATTAAATCTTTCTTGACTCTCCACAGTAATCAATAATAGACCTAAATTTGGGTTGAATTACAACAAAAGAGTTGGTTGGTGTGATCAGAATAACACTTGGTCTTGAGTATCTTGGTGTTATCCAGGGATCTGGTCTATGACCCAACACCTAACCTTGGTCTTGACCTCACTGTCAAGACCCTTCACTAAGCTGTAATCAACTGAACCCCTTAGTTGTCTGCTCTATGGCAAAATAAAGATGGTTAAAATCACAGAGTATGCACCAAGCCAAACAGTACATTCCTTGGTGACTCAATAAATTATACAGTGGAAAAAAGAGAATATTTTAAGCAGTGAATATTGTGCATTTTCTAATAGTTCAAATGTTCCAGTATGATGTCATTGGGGTACTATAGATCTACCAATCATCTTGCATGTACTGGACCACTGCCTCTTGGGGGGGGGGGGGGGGGCCATGTTGGGAATCAGGTGAGTTCTTTAAATAGTTTCCCTCTCCTCAATAAACAATATTTACTGTTTTGGTGGTCATCTTTTCTGGCAAGCATCTATTTTGTTGGTTTGTAATCTACCAACCACATTCCCATAACAATTTTATCACCACCCTGTTATGTAATAAACTATTCCTGTTCAAGGTTAGTAGCTATCTCTGTCAGAGGTGCTTTCTTTTCAGGGTTCTCCTTGATTTCTGACATTTGGTCCTTTATGAAGTGGAAATGAGTTGCCAATAGTGTTGGTGGGCCTTCAGCCTCCTGTAGTTACAAACTTGTTTAGTTTGATTAATTGTTTATATGGGGGGGGGGGTTTTGTGGGACATTTCTAAAGTAAATATTATGAATGCATCTCTAGTAATTAGTGTCCTTATGAACTCACCTGGTTTCTATATAATTCTTTGTTGTTATACAAAGGTGGGGGGTTGGTGGCAGGTGCAGAAATGATAAACCAGACAGAAATCTTGCCTATCAGCCATTAATCAATAGAAAGAAAACTTGCCAACTCAATAAATATCTTGAAAAAAATAAGAAAGTGCAACTTTGTCTTCCTAATGACATTTTTTGAAACTAGTAAATTAGTGACTGAGCCAGTATAGCCCCCAAGTTGAATGTGCAGGGGCAAGTTGACCATTTTATTGGCTCCTTACAATCATTTCCAAATGAAGAAGCCAAGTTTTTGCAAGTGTATTTAGTAACCAGCCAGAGGCATGCAAACTTTCTCCTTCTTGACAGACAGAATCATACTTTTAGACTTTTGAGAAATGCTTCAAGCAAAGAACAGATCAATTCATGCATTTAAAACTGCTCTTCATTGTAATTTGCACTGACAAGCTTCCTCCTGGTCAGAATGTGACGGACTAGAATGCTCCAAGGACCAATGAGGTGGTTATAGTTTTAATGGGAGATAATTTTTTGGCAAATAAAGAATAGCTTCCATACTCACATTCCACAAGTGCACTCTCACAATGGACATGAAAGTCATGAAACTGGAGCTCTGTCTCTCTGCAATAATCTAGATCATTGAAGTTGAAATTTAGGGTTCCAATAGAGTGTTCATAATCCCTGTGTGTGACATCAGTATACTATCAGTGGTCACAAAATTGTTTTAGGAAGGACATGTCTTATGTGAGGACATATTTTTCTGGAATACATCTCTTTCAGGATGACATGTCGTATGAGAGCATGTCTTAACAGTGGTTATGCTTTGTAGGAATAAATGTCTTATGGGAGATCATGTATTGGTGGAGTGTATGTCTTCAGGATGGCATATCTTACAATATGTTGTGTTTTACTGAAAGACATGTCTTACTAGAGGTCATGTTTTACTTGAGGATAGGTTATATGAGGGCATGTTTTGCTGTTCGAGATGTCTTATTGGAGTACAAGTTTTGCAGGAGAGCATTTCTTACAGGATGATTTGTTGTACAGGGGGACAGCTCATATACGAGGTCAGGTTTAACTGGAGGGTGTCGGGTTGTGGTTGGGTTTAGTAGCTGTGGCTTATTCTGCACCCCTCACCTCACAACTGACAGTGTGGTATTGCTGCCACCAGAGTAATCTTGTGTCTCTCTTGCCTGCTTAAAGGCAAGTAAATTAGCTCTTAAGTGGTTATTAAAAAGATATAATCTATCATATATATATATATATATATATATATATATATATATATAGACATCACTAGCTCTATTAGCATAAGATTGGCATAGAGAAAACAGCTCATCTACTTAATTGCCTTATTGTTACTCTGGCTACTTTTTCTTCTACCAAAAAAAAAAAAAAAAAAAAAAAAAAAAAAAATTCCTTAAAATGAACTTCTGCTTGTACATAACCACCAGCCAACTTTGTGTAATAAAGCAGTTAGATGCATGTGACATACACGGTTAGGTGCTGTGAATGTTTGACACCATTGTCTCAGCTGTCTTAGATGTAAATTCACAATAAAGCAATAAAGAGAGATAATGAATGTGTGGAGTAGCCACAATAAAAAGAAAATTAATAAATTGAATATAGGCTAGGGATGGAGGGGGGCGGGGTCAGTGAGTTAGGACTATAGCCATATAGCCATATAGCCATATTGCTATATATAGATAGGTTCCCTATCTGCAGAAGATGGTGTCCATTCATAATTTAAAAAATAAATAAATAAATAAATAAAAAAAATAAATAAGTAAAAAAAAAAAATTAATATGATTAAGTCCATTTACCAGGGTTAGGTTGAAGAGAGTTTTGGAGCATACAAATTAAATTATCTTGATGGGGGAATGTATGCATTTTTTTTTGCCATGCTTTGTTCCATGCACTTGGAAATATGTAGCCATAATGGAAGCTTGGGGACTCACAGACATTGCCACCTACTCCTCCTCTTAGGTCTATTGTTTATTATCTGCTGACCGTGCAGATGCAAATATTTCTTTTTCAGATTTAAAGGGTATATTTTTCTTCTGTTTCTGTTTTTATTTCTTCCTGAGAAGGAATCCATAACCTTTTCTCTACTTCATTTGTTCCTTAAACTCCCCAGGTGCTCATATTATCTATCATCACCAATTTAGGGGAAACAATCTTATCATTGTCCCATTTGAGTGTGTGCCAGAGCAAAACAACTGCAAGGTTAATTAAGTTCTGGAGGATTGGAAGCTGTCATTCCCACATAGCATGGCCTCAGGTTATACTTAACTTACTACTCTTGTCTGAGGAACTGTGAGTATGTGTGGGAATTTTATTGCTAGAAGGGTAACTACACTGGAAAAAAACATTTTTTTTTTATTGTCTTATTTTGTAGACCTTGATGCATAACCTGATATAAAAATTTTGGAAATTATCTGTCCAATATTCACGAAAAAAAATTAGCCTAAAATTTTTATTCTTGTTGGGCTGTAACTATTATTGACATCGTTAGGGGGACAGCTGCAGCCATTTGTAGCAGCACATTGACATCTATCTAAGATTAGTTTTCCCCCATTTTCTTCACCATCCTAATAGAAAATGCAAATCACAGCATTGAAAAGTAATTGCAATCTTTTCTAACTGTTCATATTTATATTGCTTGACAAAAAGTGATCTGACCTCAGCACCATCAAACATGATTATCAGAATACTCCATCATAGTCTCACTGGGGAAGGGGGAGGGGTTTGAGCAAAGTTATACTTGTCATATACAAGGCATGTTCAGTTAGAATTATTGTCTCCAGGGGAATGTCATAAGCATGTCTATATGGCCACACCCTTTTTAGTACTCAAAAAAGGTACATTTGCCAGAAAAATTAGCTACAGGTGTTAAACTTTGGCATGCAGAGACAACTTGACTCTGAGAATAATGTGGGCTGGGTACTATCTGGCTACACCTATTCCTCTTTGTGTGTATGGCTAAAAATGTGAAAAATGGTTCTTTAAAAAAAAACGATTTGACATAATCACATGTTCACTCTTATAGTAAAAGTCTACAACATGTCTTCATATCAGATACTTTGTGATTACAGCCCATTAGAAGTGGCCGAATAACCACCCAATGGGCAGGGTTATTTTTTGCTAGTATATAAATAGTTAGTGTATCCATTTATATGATGAGAATCAATATCTCAAGGTCTTCTTAAAATGGAACAAAATTTGGTTTGCATATTCAGAGGGTTTGGCATGAAGTTATTCATCCAACACATTTTTTAAAAAGTGGTTCTCCTGGTGATGAATAAAGAAGTCAAGTTTCCATATGAATAAGGGCTTGAAAGAATATGGCTCTGTGGTCAAGTAGTGGTCTTCTGTGCTTGGATTTCCCAGTTCTTTCCCCTAACATTCAATTTCCTCCCCCCCCCTCCCCCTCATGTTTTTCCCTCTCTTTTTTTTTCTTCTACTTACATCCTAACTCATTTTCTTTCTACTTTTTTTTATTTTCATTTGAATCAGGTTTACAACATTGTATTTGTATGTATGTCCATCTGGGGCCAATAGGCTCAATTTTAAATCTACACAATCTACACAGTCTAGATACATATCAGGAGAAAGGAAATATATTTTGAAGCCCTTATTTGATTAATCAATTTAAAAAATATTAATTTGAGACTTCAGAATGATAAACAAACAATTGTGGCAGTACAGCTCTATTAGAGAAGCAGCTACATTTAAAAGGTTTGGGTAGAGAGGAGGGATGAAAGGGTTTGAGTGGCTAGCTTATGGTCAATCTGAGCACAACTACTTCAGTTCAATACAGAGTGATAGGTGATTATGAGTTGATGGTGAAGCAATATTATTTCTCATTAATAAGTGGTTTATAAATGCAAATGGACAACTGGAATACCTCACTTTGGCTTTGTAGATCAAATTACCAAAACCAAAAAAAATTTTCCCTTCTCTAAGATGCTTAATTTAGTCTCATGATTCTGTCACTTAGCTCAGTTTTATTCAAATATATGTTTCAGCTATATCAAGGTGTTGGGCATAGGCCATGCTACCAGCTTCATACATGAGGTGCAGTATGTGGAAGCCTCCTACATTGGCAGTGCCAAACAACTCTGGGAATATTGTCAACACTGATTGAGGCTGTCAGAGAAAGAATCCTGTACAAGGTGAAGGTACCTAGGCTAGTTGATATATAAAGTTCATGTAAGGTTATTTGGATAAGGCTCCATTTCTTAAAATATTTCTAGTATCCATGTACAAAGCTCTCTTTTCTTGATAAGATTTAAAATAGTTTGACATACATGATATTTTTCAATTCAACTGGTTGTCCAAGGTAAACTCAGTGAGACTCCATTTCTTAAAGTACCTACTTCATGTATGTCTAGAAAGCATTTTCATGTATGAGGTTTCTTACTTTTATCTTGAAATGCAAAATATTTATTTTGTACATGACAAAGATTGAACTTTAAAAATCACCAAAGGCCAAATCAGTGGTAGATTAATTTCTTAAAATATTTTTGTGATGATAGAATGCATGCACCAAGTTTCATTCTTTTATAAAAAAATAAAAAATTGCACACATTTTGGAACACAAACCCTATCCATTATTATATCATATTTTTTGTCAAAAAATTAAATGCATAATTATTAACAAATGATGACCGCTACTAAATTCAACAAAATTCAACAAAAAAAATCTAGAAAAAAGTATCAGCTGTTTCCTTTATTTCTAAGAATAATAGTAATAATATATTGTTAGTAATTATTATTTTCTACATATATATACACACATTCAGTCCATTAGCTTATATCTGTCTCACTGGCGTGTTGCAGGCAGATAGGCAGGACATGGCTCAAGGGGAACACCACCAACTTCCTCAGTTGCAGGCTTGAAATGTTCTATGTCCTCATACATGTGGCTGCCGTCTGTCTCAATATTCACATAATTAAGTGGGATGGCACCCACTTGTCTGCAATAAACATGAATGAGTTTCACTGGTACATATAAAAACCTTAGTGTTCCTTATACATAACACATTAAAAATAGTGTACTCCATGCTTTCATAAATTTGAGGTAAAATATTTTGATGAGAGTTAATGTTACTGAGCTGTACTTCATTGACTTGTAAAAATACTAAAGAAAACGTTGATACAGTTACTTCCAAATTTAGTAGAAATTCACTATTCTTGTAGATTGAGACAATGGTTTTGCCCAAATTGAGAAACTTAGACACATTTAGATAGCAACGCAACAAAATTAATGATTATTTGATTCAGCAGTAATTTTTTTTTGTGTGTTAAATACATATTATCGGCCAATAAAATAAGAACAAATTTTTTGCTATCATTTGAACAGATTGTATATCCTCCATTTATAATTTAATTTATGTCTAGTTAAGTTTCTCTAAAAACAATTTATATTAAAATAAATTGACAACAAAAAGTGATAGGTGGAACAAGTGAGTCTATATTAATGGACATTGAACTGTATTGATATGGCTACATGCTATTCTCTTACTCTGGCTCATCCTTTGGTTTCAGCTTTGCTCTTCGTATCTTGGTCGCAATAAAAATTGATACTAAAATGACTATCACTAACGCCATCACTACAAAGACTGCCACCACTCCAACTAAGACAGTCATTACTTGATCTCCACCAGAACTTCCTACCACAATTTCAGTAGATTCAGTGATTTCACATTCCACTGTGGATGAGGTAATGGATGCACATGCACCATTCAATTTTAGAGGCAGGAATTGAACTGGGATTGTGTCTCCAGAAGATGCCCACTCCTCTATCAATGTAAAGAGGTCTGTAACTGGTGCCTGGAGAGTGCCATGTAGTTGTGCCTGGTATGTGACAGACTGAGGGGAAGATGGATGACACAGGAATACTCTGTTTGTGAGTCGATCAGCAGTGAAGGCACAAGCACATCTACCAGCCATGAACTCCACTATAGCGTCCACTATGTCCATGTTTTCAGATTCAAGATTTGTGTCCTAAAATTATGGAAGACATTTTAACTCACTTCATGCAACACATGAATCACTTACCCTCCATTCTCTGCAGTTGGAGAGTCCAGTTAACTTTAACAAGAAGAGCGTAGCTAAATAGAAAACAAAATATTAATATATATAACAAAATTAAGAAAATAAAATTTAGATATTTCCCCAAAAAGTACCGAAATAAAAAGTGATAACTTCCTCCCCAAGTGGTATTAAAACAAGGCATGAACACACAAATATTATGTGACTAATTCTACATCCCTAAATCACTGCCTCCAAACTTTTCAACTTGATATTTTTGTGCTCCTATTAAGCATGATGGGGAACTCACTTATTTTATTTCCATACTATTGAGGTCCCTTTATGGAAAGGGGGTAAGGGATTTCCTTTCAATACTTCAACAGAAAATTTTCATTGTATTATTTATTCATGATAATATATTTTTTTAGAGTAGATGAAATAGAGTTCGGAGTTAGTAATTTAGGGATGTAGAATTAGCAAATAATAATTGAGGCTCATGCCTTGTTTCAATATTTCTTGGGTAGGTAATAATCTTTTCTTGTTTCCGTTCTTTTTGGGGAAACCTGAAATCTTAATTTTTTCCCCATTTAGTTATTATTGTTTTATCACCTCTTTCTGTGCCCTTCCTTTAAAGTTTTAAAGTAAGTTTCCTTTTTTTTTTGGGGTGGGGATTTCTTTGCAATAATGTAAAGGGAAATGTTTACTCTATTATTTACCCATGATAATAACAATTTATTTTTTGACATTAAATGAAATAGGGTTGGGAGTCCGTGATTTCGGGATGTAGAATTAGGCATATGTTAATTGATCAACCAAAGTTTACAGGAATAATTTAAATATTCAAAAGTCACAGCTGTTAGGTAGCTCTCAGTCAAATAAGCACTCAGTTAAACAATCAATTTATTGATGTCCGCTATTTGAAATATGTTAGTATTTGGGCATGCATTTATGAGATTGAAGTACACATATCTTCCACAACACAGGGTATCATAGTTTAATCACTATATACCTTCATTGGAGGAGTTGCCTGTAAAATAAATTAATGCATGCAATTATTTGCACTACATAAAAAAAAATTGAACTGAATGTTTAAAATTTTACTTGAATAGAATTCACTTCACTGTCAAGATAGTAGTGGGAAAAAAATCATTCTTCCCATTTAGGAAGAAAATGGAATGGATATCCACTCTTTATTATCAATAAGAATAATAATTGTAGTATAGAACTAGAGGCCTATTGCTGCCTTGCTTACAATAATTATTTCACTGGTTGTCTAGCAGACAGTAATATGCATGGACATTCCCACAGATGGAGAGACTATTTGTACTTTAAGTTAGACATTATATATATAACCACAAATCCATATATATATATATATATATATATATTTAGAATCAGTTTCCCTGGGAAATGTCTTATTATATCTATATTGCCACATCCCTTTCTATATTAATAAAAAAAGAAAAAATGGTACTTTGACCAGAAAAAATAATGAGCTCCAGGCCTGAAACTTTTTTTATTTCCATTTTTAGTGGTCTTAGACATTCTTTATAAAAAATTTAATTGGTATGAAGCAAGATAAAAGTGCATAGCTATAATTGCACTGACCCAAAAATCACCAAATCGCAGAAAAATTAAACAAGCAAAAATAATTAACAATAATTGATTAGAAGGTGATACAACATTTCACCTGCCCTTGAAATTTGAATATATAAGATCAGTCAAATTGGCTTTACATGTGTGTTGATGCATAAAAACAATAAGTCAAGAAATACAGCTTACTACATTAAAATTTTTATTATTATCATGATATTTAAAAATATTTTATGAAGAATAAATTTGTGTGTGACATTTATTTTAAGTCAAATGATAAAAACAAGAACAAAAACATGTTAAATTTTCTCTGAAGAAAAGAAAAATCATAAAAAAAAGATCAGCTTTGCTATTATCAGTTATGTGAAACAATTGGTAGTGAGAACAGTGACATTAAGTGCCACATCAATGCTTTAGGCATAGTCATTAACTGTAGTGTACTATTCATGAATTTGTTCATTTTTTTTTAATATCAAACAATTATTAGAACTTTCAATAAGAATTGTTCTTACGATATATCATTTTTTCTCATCACTTTAAGTGATAATAGTAAAAGTTGTAACCAATATATCTAATGATGTCTATTATAATCATTTTTTTTGTGTTATACAGTATATATCGAGTATAAATTAATATGAAAAGACTTACTTGGTATTGTGAGAGAGCGAGTTGCAGTGGACCCTGTTGTTACATCCTGATTACCCTCCAAGCTACGTGTGACACTCACAGCACATATGTACTCACCCTCATCTCTGATCTTATCCAAACTGTTGAATAGTACACTAGTCTGGTATAGTCGTGGCCCCACCTGTACTGGCAACTCCTCCACAGTTACTCTACTGCTGGAGGATAGAGGAGAACCTGATTTGCTCCACTCTGTAAAGATAGTCATTGGTGGAGATATTTCCAGTGACACTTGAATAGTGCAGGTGAGGTTGAGCTGCAGGCCTGTGAAGAAGTCTGAATTGATGGGGTAGCCTCTAATATCCACTGCAAGGGCTGGAACTACATAAATATTGTAGGGAATAATAGAGAGAAATAATGAGGATCGTATTCCTGCTACTTAATTCACTAAATCTCAGGCTGAATTTAATAATGGGATCTAGAGTCTAGATCAAACCCAGTGTATATGTTCCTAGTGCCCTATACACATATGTCACAGTGATGGATTATGTGTGCATATCCATAGTGGCATATACATTCTACTTAATTAATGGATCATGAGTTGGTGTCAATAGTGCCACATGCAGTTATGTCACATAGATGGATTATGTTTGTTCGTCCATTGTGTCATATATATGAAAAATATCCTGTTTTCTAGATCTAGTCCTGATTTCTAGCTAGAGATTTATTCAATTCCCAAGGTGTGGTAGAAACTGAACCAAATTTGGTTCTGATATGCAAAGGGTTTGGCATTAGGTTTGTCATTAAACACATTTTAAAAATAATTTCCCCTTGTGAGGAAAAAAAATATATCCAGTTTCCATACACAAAAGAGCCTTAAAAACTATGGCATGGTGGTAAAAATAGTGTTCTTCCAGGCTGAAAGTCCCATGTTGGCTTCCCCATGACCATATTTTTTTTCTAAAATTTTTTCCTTGTTTTCCCCCCATTTTTTTTCTTTTCTTTTTCTTCTTCTCTCTTCATCCCCCACTCATTCCTATTGCATTCTACTTCTCCCTTTTCATTTGACTCATGTTTAAAGTACTATATTTATATATGTGTCCATCTGCTAGTGGGACAAATAGGATCAATTTTAGAGTTATGAGAAAGGGAATCACGAAATTCTGAAGTTTGGCCATAATTTGGTTAGTAAATTTTATATAAATATATTCTGGGCTTCATGATGATGGCAGTGCAGCTGTATTACAGCAGCAGCTAGATTTAAAAAAAAGTTGGGGCCAGGAGGAGGGGGGGATTGTGAATGGGTTTGAGTGGCATGCTTTGTGGCAGCTCTGGCACCTCTACTTCCAGTTTAATATAGACACCAAAAGTTTTAACTGCAGAAGAAGAAAGTTTGAGGGTAAGTAGCACATTAGCATTGTTTTAAAGGGTGACATATCCCCTTATAAATAACATTCCACTCTAGCTTAAAAGGTGGTCCTAATCTATTTCAAAACACATTAAAATTTTTTTTTCTTCCAGGTTATCTAAAGTGGATAGGTAGTTATGAGTTGGGGCCACAGCAGTACATTTATTCCTTATAAATAAGTGGTTTACAAAATGCAAATAGATTGGAATAAAGGATATTGGATTTATAGATCAAATCACCTAAAAGGCAAATATTCCTGCCTTTCCTAATAAACAATTTAGTACGGATTCTGTCACTTAGCCAATTTTTTCCCTTCCAATTTATGTTTCAGCTATAGAATCAAGGTTTAGGGCAAAGATCTTAGTACCAAGCTTCACACATGGGGTGTTGTATGTGGAAGCCTCTTGCAGGGGCAGATCTAGACAATCTTTCACCATCTTTTGAAAGACAGTGTAGGTTTTGAGAAGTTCAGCAGAGCAACTAAATTTGAAATGAATTACACTCATTTTATCTAACCAGAGCACCAAATTTACCAATATTATGACTTTTGACAGGGCTAGATTAATCATTGAATGTTTACATTCAAATATAATATGAATGTAGTTCGGTGTTCTTTTTGTTGCTATTGTCACTTATCCTAGGAGAAAAGTGGGCCAAACTAATTGACTGCTACTGCTTGGCTCCCTTATAGGGCAGTGGAAGATATTGTATAGTATTTTGATATGGAAAATAATTTTTTTTACTGATTCCTCTATTAATCAGTGACAAAAATGAACAAGAAATATGAACAACCTGTGCAATCCAAAAAAAAAGAAAGAGAAAAATTACTTACGTACATATTCAGAGTTTCTTTGTGAATGCTATTTTCATAGTTTCTCACTCACATACTGCAATGCCAGGATTGTTATATTGGTGCATGATGCCATTGCTGGAGTGAGAAGTGAAGTTGATGAGCATGAGTGTGGCATAAGCAGTGAAATGTGTGGCAGAAAAGTTAAATTGAAAAAAAAAAAAAAAATTCTACTCTTGAAGTAACATGATTGTAAATAGTGTTAGTTAATATTTGAAGAGATAAGATGATTATTTGCAGCTTGTATTGTAAGGTTGGACTATTCATCTAATATTTCTTTTACCCTCAATTTCCCATAAATAAATCATAAATCAATAAATTCCTAATAATTTCAAGGTGTACAACATTAACTGTCCAGTAATGTGGAGATCTGTGTGTGGCTATGTGGAGATGAAAAGGGATACCAACTGTTGATGCAGCCATAAATCTTTGTTATAGATGAAAACTCTTTCCTCCAATCATAATCCTAATTCCCAAAAAAATTGACGTCTTCTTTCCCCCCCCCCTCCTCCCTTTCTGTACACAATAGCTCACCATTATATAAACCATGGCCCCTATTCCTAGTACTTTTGTATTCTGCAAACTATTCATTCAAAAAATAAAAAAATATATATAATATATATATATATATAAAAGCATCCTGATTATTCCATCAACAAATAACCAGCTATCCACAGTATAAAATTGGAAACATGTATTACACTAACCAAATATAAAAATGGTTTACTTATTAAAATTTTAGATTACTTCCAAATGAATTCTCTTGCACCCTAAAAAATTGAAGTTTGGGAAGGAATAGGGTGTTGTTTGTCAGGAAATTCTGTAGTTAATTTTGTTACCATGTGTCATTAATCTGGAAGTGTGCACTGAACTTCCAATAGAGTGCAGTTCCCTTATGGCTTTTAAATAAGGCTGCTCCAAAGCACAGCTACAATGCTATACAGTTGCTTCCACTAGTCAGCCTGAAATGGCCATTTTAAGTAACTTTTGCCTTCTAACCCTTAATATGTCTTAACAAAATTTAAAAGAAACAAAATTACTGTGTAGTATTGGATATTTTCCACCCTATTGGGTGTGTTAAAACTAATTTGTTATTTAAATGATATTTACCCAATATGGTATTCCTTATGTAATTGTAAAATACAGTAAGTTCTTCACTTGCTGCTAAAGTGGTGACCCCAGACAGTGTCACAGTATTTTGTGACTACAAATAGTGATGGATCTTCCAGTGGACAAAGCCTCCCTTGCAGTGGTTAGTAGTGAAGCTCCCACTTTTTGATGCCATTGACCAAGAGTTGTTGTTTCATACAATGTGAGGCACAATTAGGTATTTAAAACATTACTGTCGACCAAACCAAATATTATTATGTGGTGGCAGTTTCAGAAGTGAATCAAGTCTACATTTTTAGCCCTTCCCATAACTAGTAAATTTGACAATTTCAAGCAAGTTTTAATGGCTACCTACGTCCTTTCTGATGAACAAAAAGAAGATAAGCTTCTGACTGGTAATTCTTTAGGTGATGTGAAGCCTTGTGTTATGTTAGCTTATATGTGTGGGCTGGAAAAGTTCATCTCTCTTCAAGCAAGTTTGGCTCTGTACTTTTCCCAGCCATAAACTCACTGGAGTGAAAGACTTGAGATCAAGGAGGAAAAAAGAAGTATAATCATATTTTGACCATATGATGCCATAGTGTTTGTTTATACATATAACTCGGTTCAAATAAAAATGGCCCAGGCAACCATGCTTGCTTAATTGAGAAATTATTAATTTCACATTTAAAATTTTAATTACTGTTCACTACAATGTATCTACCTGATAATGAATCAGCATGCCCATGGAGTATGTGGGCCTTGGGATGTGTGTGCCTTTGGTGTGTGGGCCTTGGGATGTGTGTGCCTTTGGTGTGTGGGCATTGGTGTGTGGGCATTGGTGTGTGGGCATTGGTGTGTGGGCATTGGTGTGTGGGCATTGGTGTGTGGGCATTGGTGTGTGTGGACCTTAGGGTGTGCAGGCATTTGGGTGTGTGGAGCTAGTTGAAGAAGATCTAACTATGACTTCAGTGAATACTATGTGCTTACTGTCTGACATTCACTGTATATGCACCTGTGTAGCATGCATACTGAAGTGGGTTTGTAGTTGGTCCTTGTAATATACTTACTGTCCTGAATAATTAGACAAAACACATGGTAACATCAACTTCTTCCTCACTAAATATAACACAATTCCTTTGTTTTCATAAAATTCGTGAGACTGTACAGGATTGTACATAACAATGTCTAAGAGCCAAGATAGATAGGTGACATTTGATATGCCTTGAAATAATGATTTCTACTATTTCAAACAAGCAAGCTGTCAATTAATAAAAAATAGCACATTTTTAGTAGGAATGGTCAAAGGAAAGATGAGTGGTTTGGAAGCTTATTGGATTATGTAACTTGGAGTAGAAACTATATTGCAGTGTTTAACCAATCAGTGACTGACCCAGTCATGACTAACTCAAGTAGTAAGACAAGCAAACCAACAAGAAACAAGAGCAGTCTCACACTGAGACCTATGGCAAATAATTACTACGATATTTATTAAAAAGTAGTGTTTTTAAGATCAAACAAAATAATTGTTTAAAACATTTCAGATGAGGTTAAAACTAGTAAGATTTACAACTTTTGGGTTTTTTTTATACATTAAAACTAATTTTTAACCAAATGTTTCCATGCAGTAAAAGCACTTGATTGTAACCAAATGTTTCCATGCAGTAAAAGCACTTGATTGTAACCAATAAGTTGTAACGACAAACTTAGGAGTTTCAAAACAGTAAAAAAAGGAGCTAAATATCCATTCCTGAGTAAAACTAATGGATATATGTTGCCCCCCCCCCCCCCCAATTCTTCCCACACTCATTCTGAGTGTTCCTGTATGCCACAGGCAAAGCAACAACTGAAGGGCAGCAGATCTAGTACATGTAGTTACATCAAATTACTGGGCCACTCTCCATATGTCAATACTGTTTGTAGTGCTCATATCATTCTCTCATGAAATCATGAAATCTGTTAAAATTTAAGAAAAAAAAAAGAAAAAAAATTCACAACAAAACTGGTTCATATTCTGAGAAAGGTGGGTCCCATTTTTAAAATATATAGTTCCTATTTTAACATATATTCCAATTTCAATTTCTTTAAAAAGGATAAAAAAAATCCATTGAACATGTCCTCAATGATACGAGTACCTTCTGATTCCCTTCAGCATCACTGGTTCCAATTCCCAACAACGTCACCTCTCTGCAACATCAATCCTTAACACATCCGAATTGTGTGTGTGTGTGTGTGTGTGTGTGTGTGTGTGTGTGTGTGTGTGCATGCGCGCACAAACATCATTTTACAAGCCAAACTTACTATCTTGCAGAGTCTGTACGGTTTGTATCACACTGTAAGGACCCGCCCCCACACTAGTGTATGCTCGGACAGAGATGTTGTAGCTGACGTGCTCCTGTATTTCCATCAGTTCCATAAATTGCACAGACCTTGACACATTGACTGTTTTCATCACAATAGCTCCCTCAAAGTCCTCCAGCGGTATTTTCATCACCTCGTACATGGTGATGACTCCATTCTGGTCTATTGGAGGCACCTCCTCCCACTTCACTGCAATAGCTGTGGGGGACTCTGCCGTTGCTGTCACATTCTCTGGGGAACTGTCAGGAACTGGAGAAGATATTGATTATTACGAAATCATGAAACACTACACATGAATGTCTGTAATGGATACATGTGGATTTTTTAATATTAAACAAGTGTCTGTAAAAATGTTAAAATTTGCTACCGTGATATATAACAAATAATCTTGTTTACACAGCAGCAAATTTGTCATATCTTTGCCACTGGTGCAGTTCAACCTTAGAATATATAACGCATATAAATCTACAAATATATCCATAGCCACTGAGAACCACATGACACAGTGAACAAGTAAAGTGGAAGTCAAAATTCAAATGCAAATAAACACTCGAAAGGCATCGAAAGATGCATGTGTGTGTGTGTGCATTAAGTCTTTCACTGAAAATATTCAGGGAATTGATCTGGTTCATGTTAAGTGATCAAGGAACATATTGTTACATGTAACATACAAAAGGAGTAAATTAATTGTGCATTTTGAACCATTCCTTCCGATCGAGGAACTCAAATTAGTCTTGTGTTCTCTAATATGTCCTGTGGTTAAGCTAATGAAATTCACCAAGATGCCCCATGGGTATATAAAGGAACTGTAAGCATGGTTCCCAGATAGAAAGTCTACTCTAGGTTTGTTTACTTGGACAAACTTTAGGTACAGTCAATCAAGGACTTGAGACCAAGGTGGGGAAATAAGTGGTATATACCATGAGTTTCAATGGTATTTTAACCCTATGATGCCATAGAGATTTTTTTTAAAATATATTTGTACATTTGGAGCTTACACAGGATATTTCCAGAAACATTTAAACTGTTAAACATCATTCTCTTCCATCAAATGGGAACAGCTTCAGTTAAAATATCTTTTAGCTCTATGAATTGGTGATCAAAATTTAGGTCGTCCTATGAGAATTTACATTGAGGGACCTGAACTTGCAGCAGTTAACTTTAATAAAGTTTTGAACGTTTTTAAAGAGAAGAATCACAGGATTCAATTCTGAATATTGACATGCTATTAGTGATGTAAAACATTTCCAGAATTCTGGGGGAGTGGGGTAACTTTTTCTAGGGGAGGGGAACTTGGATCAAGTGAATTATAGTCTGATCCTTCACATAAAAAATAAAAAAAGTTTGTTAAATAATTCGATTATTGGAAAATTAATGAAATAAGAGATAACCAACTTAAGGGAAATACTAAATAGAAGACATCATTTTGAAGATATTGAGTACTGGTTGGACTAGCTATCATACACTCCTAGGGTACTAGGGCAGGCTAGGGGTATATTTGAAGCACTACTGCTTTAAATATAGCCCTAGCATGCCCTCCTACTCTAGGGGTATCTCGACTTTCCCAACTGGCGACTGTTAATCTTGATGTGAAACAGTCTCAAAGCTAAGTCAAAAACTAGTGAAATCATGGAATCCTCATATCATCTCCATTGTCCTTAGCCAGTATGAACACTTATATCATCTTGACTAAAAAAATCAATATTATTTTTCCATCATCATAATATTTGGTAAGTGCATCATTTTAGCAAAGGGTCAGACATTGAGTTAGTTGATATGGGAACTTTTGCTTGAAGGGGGGGGGGGGGGAAGGGGGAAATTCCAGGGTCACCCTCCCTCTGTAAGTAACCCAGATATTATATGCAAAATATAAGTGCATGATTGTGTTGAGTTAATTTTAACCAAAACACCCACAGAGGATTGATCTGTTTCATTAAGTGATCAAAGAACATTTTGTTACATGTAATGCCTTAAATAAATTTTCTGTTCTCTAATACTCCCTGTGGTTATGCTAACGGATTTCTAAAAGATTCCCCATGGGTATAAGAAATTATTGTGTTCTGTTTCACTCTGACTCTGTTAAACAAGGCAGAGTAATGGTAGAGTCAATCATGAACACACACACACACACAACAACAACACACAAACACACACACACACACAACAACACACAGACACACACACAACAACAACACACAAACACACACACACACACACACACAACAACACGCAAACACACACAACAATACACACCGAGTGAAGAACACCACACCTCTCAACTCTAACAGTCAGACAAAGAAAAAATTGAAGTACAAAAAATTAAATCTTTATTTGAATAGTATGATGTCATAATGTCCATATATATTTGCCTTCTTCAGATACTAGAAATAACATTTTAAAGGTACTAAATTATTGTATATTTAAATGATAGTGAATAAGCATGGGTCTAGGGTTATATGGGCCTTGGGGTGTATGGAGGGAGCTGGCTCCATAGTTGAAGGAGCACTAACTACATCCTCAGTGAATGCCAAGTGCTAACCGCCTGGTATTCTCCCTCTCTCTCTCTCTCTCTCTCTATATATATATATCTGTGTAGCATGCATACTATAGTCAGTGTGTAGTGGGACCTTGCAATATACTTACTGTCCTGCAATGTCAATACAGTCACAACCACACTGCTTGGCCCCACCCCCACACTAGCGAAGGCTCGGACAGAGATGTTGTAATTGACATATTCCTCTAGTCCCGTCAGATTCACTGATCGTGCTGGCTCTAACAAAATTGTTGAATTACTCTGCAGAGCTCCCTCAAAGGTCTCCAGTGGAGTGTACATGACCTTGTACATGGTGATGACTCCATTCTGGTCTATTGAAGGCACCTCCTCCCACATCACTGCAATAGTTGTGGAGGACTCCGCCATTGCTCTCACATTCTCTGGAGGACTGCTAGGAACTGGAGGAGGGGGAAATCAAGTGACATAATCACTGCAGTCACTTGAGATGCTAGTTGATTTCATTTCTGTGCATGTGCTTCCAAAGAAAGAAATTTGGCAGAGATTGGCCCTGGTTTAACCAGGAACGACTCTCTCACTCACAGATAAACACCCACCATGACATATGATCTGATAGGAGTGGACCCTCAAGAGGTTATCTCTATCTTACTTAATGTCATTTAAAGTCAATATTATAATATAATCAAAAACAACAGCTAAAAGGAATAATAATAATCATTAATTAATCACTATTGCATTATTATTATCATTATTATTGTTCAAAATGCATTTTTGGTACTTAGCTGTAGGAGTGCACAGATAAAGTTTTGTCCTAGGAAATGCTCTGTGAAGAAAGTGGTTCTTATGGTGCTTTGCTTGGGCAAGCGATACATGATTAGTAAAGGGTAATCAATAGCACACACCCCTTCTTCCCCCCCACCCCCCCAAAGAAAATAATGTAAATTAAACTATAAAATTTCAATAAAATAGAAAAACAAACAAACAAACAAACTAGTAACAAAAAAATTTTTAAAATCAAAAAAAAATTTCTTGGGAATTCAGCTGATTTCGCTGCTGCAGGTCACTTATTATGCTTTTTATAATTGTAATGCACTCGTGGTTTAGCCCTCCATCCACTGGACCACTGGGTAGATTAATCATTTCCATTACTCTGTGCATTTGTGCATAATATGACGTTTAAAATGGCTAAACATTATACTTGGGTGTCTGCTAAGGTTTGCCACAATTTTTTTTTTGTTGTATCAACCCTGGTTTGGAAGGGGGGGGGGGGGGAATTCAAATTTCCAAACCGAAGTGTAAAAAAAAAAACAACAAACAAACACCAGGGCCCAGTGGTTAAGGCACAGGTCTCAAGCTAAAATTCAGTGGTTTAAAGAGATTTTATTTTCCTTTTCTTCTTTTCCCCTCTCCCACCTTTTACCTAGATTAGATAGAGAACACACAAGACACACGTACACACAATTTCTTCGTTACTTATTGGTTAGGGTCCTAAGTAAATTGTCATTGTTAGATCATGACTCAAGCTGATTTGCTATTGGTTCAGTTGATGTGTTACATGTAGATTACTGACCCGAGTAGGAGGAAGCACACTTGCACACACATTCAAACCTGTAATTGTAATTGGGGTATTTATCATTGAATTATCTTATCTATTGTAGTGTTATATAGCCAACTCCATTGGATGGAGGCCAACCTATTAAAGGCGGTTCATCTGTGGAGAAGGTGGAGCGGTCTTGAGTCATGAGTTTGTCCATAAAACTCCTCTGTGAATGAAGAAGCTCGAATTACATTTGATTTGGTTGGTCTTTAGTCAGTGTGTCTATTGTTGTGGTGACAAGAGCTTTCATCACCACTAACTTACACAGAGGGCAAACACCTGTCAACTATGGTCTGCCCCCTACTGCTCTAAAGGTGCTGTTGCCAATGCCCCCCCCCCCCTCCCCCCCAATGAGTTTCAACGGGAAACTTCTCTGGACAACAAGGACTCCTCCAATTTGAGCCCATGTCAGTCAGTTAGTTGGAGGGAAATTATCACTGTCTTATCTGTCCTCTAGCTGAAAAGTGAACTATAACAGCAGAAATATACACTCGTATTCACAAACTCAAGATGTATACTTTTAGTTATCTGATGCTAAACAACTAGAAGAAATGATTGCAGAATCCAAGTCAAACAAATTACCTCTCCGTTAGAAGTTTCACAAATTTTTGCAATGCAATATTGGTACATCTTCATTTTCCTTGGGTAAAACCATCCATCCAATCAATTTAAAGCAATCTAAATATAGGATTACTTGCACACAATCTCTTTTATAGACCCAGAGAGAACATTGATATCAAATTGAACTACATTCCTTTTAACTGAACCACTCCTGCATCTCCGCCTCAGGCTTGCCATAACGGCCCCAGGGGACATAGCTTTATAACACTGAACTCTAATCAATGCAGAAACTCATTGCTTTATAAATTATTCTGATCAATGCTATCTGAACAACTAATATTTAGTTCTACTGCTACAGAAAATCGACAAAATTGTATTATTACAACTTGTACCTTCCTCCTCAGTCCATACAGTCACATCATCGCTGTAAGGCCCCGCCCCCACACTAGTGTAGGCTCGGACAGAGATGCTGTAGTTGACATATTCCTCTAGTCCTGTCAGATTAACTGATCGTGCTGGCTCTAACATAATTGATGAATTACTCTCCAGTGTTCCCCCAAAGGTCTCCAGTGGGGTGTACATGACCTCGTACATGGTGATGACTCCATTCTGGTCTATTGGAGGCACCTCTTCCCACATCACTGCAATAGTTGTGGAGGACTCCGCCATTGCTCTCACATTCCCTGGGGAACTGGCCGGATCTGGAGAAAGGGAAAATCATGCGACCAGAGTAAACTTTCTATTGCCGACATTCATAGCACACATGGCGAGTTTATTAAATTGATTCCAATAACCAGTATATTTAGAATCCTGTTCCCAGCAACATTGATTCTAAAATTTATTGACCCTTAATCAAACATACACTAATGAAGTAATTACCTAAAATTCATCCAGAAGTTATGAAGCATGCACTAAATACATAGCCACATTGTGTAGCTAGGCAGTCGATCCGTAGCAAGCAAAATTAAGGCATGAGTTCTTTTCTCTAGTCTATTTATGATCTGAGAATTCTCTACATCGCACGAGATGGTCACACACTGTAATGAGTACACACACTTTAGCATCTTAATGTCCATTGGCTGAGTTACAGCTTCTCTACATGAGGCATGGCAGTACAGACACTTCAATTAAATTCCCACTCATACACTTCAGTAGGCCATAGGGAAGTGGATATAGTAATGTTAAAATAACCCCATCAAACTAACCTATCCTCTTAATGAGAAAAAAAAAAAGCAACTGAATAAATGAAGATTACCAACGCACTAAAATGCACTTGGAAATGTTATTAAGAATTGCATAAACTTCTATTACCAGCATCACTGGTTCCAATCACAAACAAACTCAACTCTCAGCAACATCAATCTTCAACACATTTCACTTGGTTATTTGTATATACATATATAAACACTTTTACAAGCCAAACTTACGATCTTGCAGAGTCCGCACAGTTTCTACCACACTGTAAGGCCCCGCCCCGACACTAGTGTAGGCTCGGACAGAGATGTTGTAGCTGACATATTCCTCTAGTTCCATCACATCCACAAATTGCACAGACTCCGACACATTGACTGTCTTCATCACAATAGCTACCCCAGAGTCCTCCAGCGATATTGTCATCACCTCGTACATAACGATGGCTCCATTCTGTTCCATCCAAGACACCATGGCCCAGGCCACCAAGATGCTGGTGGCAGATGTAGTGGTAGCAGTCACATTGGCAGGAGGAGAATCAGGTGCTGTGGAACATGTCATCTTCAAGTAATTACAACTATGATGTCTCATGTGCTAATTATTAAATTACCATCTTCACTGGTCAATACAGTCACAGCCACACTGTAAGGCCCTGCCCCCACATCGGTGAAGGCTCTCATAGAGATGGTGTAGTTAACATATTCCTCCAGTCCTGTCAGAACCACTGACATATTTGATCCAGAGACGTTCACTGTATCACTGTGCAGAGTTCCCTCAAAGGTCTCCAGTGGAGTGTACATGACCACGTACACGGTGATGACTCCATTCTGGTCTATTGGAGGCACCTCTTCCCACATCACCGCAATAGTTGTGGAGGACTCCACCATTGCTGTCACATTCTCGGGGTGATTACCAGGAACTGGAGAAGATATTGATTATTATGAAATTGTAGACAACTATTAATGAATGTCTGTAATGGATATATGTGGACCTTTTAATATTGCACACACTAATAACTTTGATGGTACACAAGTGTGTGTAAAAGGTTAAAACCTGTTACCTCGACATATAAAAAAAAAATATAGCTTACACACTAGCAAATTTGTCTTATCATTGCTACCGATGCAGTTCAACCTTTTGCAATATATCTACAAATATATACATAGCCATTGAGAACCACTTGATACATAGAGTGGAAGTAAACATTCCAAATGCAAATAAAGACTCGAAGGCATAAAACAAGAATAGTAAAATACATGTTTGCGTGTGTGTGTGTATGTGTGTTCGTTTATGTGTGTGTGTATGTGTGTTCGTTTATGTGTGTGTGTGTGTGTGTGTGTGCTTGCTTGTGTGTGCGTGTGTGTTGAGTCTTTCACTTAAAACATCCAGGGAATTTATCTGTTTCATATTAAGTGATCAAGGAACATATTGTTATGTGTAACATACAAAAGGAGTAAATTAGTTAAATGTTTTGAACAATTCCTTCTGATCTAGGGACTCAAATTAGTTTTGTGTTCTTTAATATGTTCTGTGGTTAAGCATGGGTATAAAAAGGGACTGTACGCATGCTTCTCCTGATAGTGAGTCTACTCTGGGTCGGTTCCCTTGAACAAATTTCAGGTACAACCACAAACACACTAACTGAAAGACTTGAGACCAAGGAGGGCGAAAAAAGAGGTATATACCATGAGTTTCAATCGGATTTTGACCGTATGATGCCCTAGTGTTTCTTTTAATTTACATTTACTTTCTTTAAACTTCAAATACAATAGGCCGAGGCAACCCTGTTTGTTAATAGAGAAATCATTAATATTATTTCCAATAAAAAAAAAAATAAATAAAAAAAATAAATAAATAAATAAAATAAAATTGCTGTTCACTACAAAGCATTTAACTTATAATGAATCAGCATGGCCTTGGGCTGTGTGAGCTTTGGGGTGTGTGGAGGGAGCCTGCTCCATAGTTGAAGGAGTACTACCCATATTCTCAGTGAATACCAAGTGCTAATGTTCTGGCATTCTCATCATATATGTACTAATGTAGCATGAATACCATAGTCAGTGTGTAGTGGGTTCTTACAATACACTTACTGTCTTGCAATGTCAATAGAGTCATAGCATCACTGTAAGGCCCCGCCCCCACACTAGTGAAGGCTCGGACAGAGATATTGTAGTTGACATATTCCTCTAGTCCTGTCAGATTCACTGATCGTGCTGGCTCTAACACTATTGCTGAATTACTCTCCAGAGTTCCCCTAAATGTCTCCAGTGGAGTGTACATGACCTCGTACACGATGATGACTCCATTCTGGTCTATTGGAGGCACCTCCTCCCACATCACTGTAATAGTTGTGGAGGACTCCGCCATTGCTGTCACATTGTCTGGGGGACTGCCAAGAACTGGCAAAGATCATCAAATGTTACTAGTTCATCTATACATCATCATATCACTTGTCGATATAGTAACACATAGTAACACATAGTAACACATACCAGCCTCATGTGTTAACTTAGTCACTGGGTCAGTATAAGGCCCTGCCCCCACATCGGTGAAGGCTCGGACAGAGATGGTGTAGTTGACAAACTCGTGCAGTCCAGTCAGATCAACCGACATAATTGATCCGGAGACATTCACTGTCTCTGCAACTCTCCCAAAGGTCTCCAGTGCAGTGTACGCCACTTCATATGCGGTAATGACTCCATTCTGGTCTCTGGGAAGAACCTCTCCCCACATCACAGCAATGCTTGTTGGTGATGTGGCCATTGCTGTGAAATCCCTTGGGGCACTTCCTGGACCTAAAAGAGAGGGGAAATATAATACACTACATTTCTTATTGATTGGTCTATTAAACTTTAGGCTAGACGACAATTTATACCTATTAGTCATTACTTACCATATTTACAATAAAAAATAAATAAACACACAGAATAGTTTCAAAGTTTAATTGAAAATTGGTCCTCTTCATTAACATTTGGGAAAAGATCTACCATAGTGGCAGTATAATTATATAAGTGTGTGCATAAAGTAAAAATCTTGCTACCATAATACATAATCAAGGCATCCACACATAAGCAGACTTGTCCTGTCTTTGCCACTGGAGTTGTTCAAACATGGAATACAAAACACTCGAATATCTGAAGACATTTTTAGACCCACTCTACAATAATTAATACTCAAAAGGCAGGCATACTATATGTAAAATATAAATATATGTGCACGTGCGCTGATTTGTTTTCACCCAATACACCCAGGGGGATTCATTTGTTTCATGTTAATGAGATCAAAGAACATTGTGTTACTTGTGAGGACTGATATTAGTTTTGTGTTTTTTCTATTCCCTATAGTTAAGATGATGGACTTATAAAAGATTCCCCATGGGTACATAAAGGGACCGTATTCTGTTTCATTTAGGGTCTGTTCACACACACACACACACACACACCACACACACACACACACACACCACACACACACACACACACCACACACACACACACACACACACTGGGTGAAAAACAGTAGATCTCGCAACACTATTGGCCAGATAAAGAAAATAAAGTACCATACTTTTCAATATGTTTGAAAGGTATTATGCCATGATGGCCGCATATATATGCTTTCTTCAGGTACTATAACTAACACTTTTAAAGTCATAAAATATTGTATATTTCACTAATAATGAATCAGCTGGGCTTTGGGTTGCGTGGGCCTTGGGTTATGTTGGCCTTGGGGTGTATAGAGGGAGCAAGCTCATAAGTTGAAGATGCACTAGTTACGTCCTCAGTGAATACCAAGTGCTAACTATATGCACCAGTGTAGCATGCATACTATAGTCAGTGTGTAGTGGGTCCTTACAATACGCTTACTGTCCTGCAATGTCAATACAGTCACGGCCACACTGCTTGGTCCCGCCCCCACACTAGTGAAGGCTCGGACAGAGATGTTATAGTTGATATATTCTTCTAGTCCAGTCAGATTCACTGATTGTGCTGGCTCTAACACTGTTGATGAATTACTCTCCAGAGTACCCCCAAAGGTCTCCAGTGGAGTGTGCGTGACCTCGTACACGGTGATGACTCCATTCTGGTCTATTGGAGGCACCTCCTCCCACATCATTGCAATAGTTGTGGAGGACTCCGCCATTGCTGTCACATTGTCTGGGGGACTGCCAAGAACTAGCAAACATCATAAAATGTTATCAGGTCATCTATACATCATCAGATCAATTTTCTGTAGAGCAATACACATACCAGCCTCATGTGTTAACTCAGTCACTGTGTCAGTGTAAGGCCCCGCCCCCACATCAGTGAAGGTTCGGACAGAGATGGTGTAGTTGACATACTCGTGCAATCCCGTCAGATCCACTGACATATTTGATCCCGACACATTCACTGCATTAGTCTCAGCAACTCCCCCAAAGGTCTCCAGTGCAGTGTACGCCACTTCATATGTGGTGATGACTCCATTCTGGTCTCTGGGAAGAACCTCTCCCCACATTACAGCAATACTTGTTGGTGATGAGGCCATTGCTGTGAGATCCATTGGGGCACTTTTTGGGCCTAGAAGAGAGGGAAAATACATTCTAATTCATCACCTCATTGACTAGCCTATTACAGTGATTTTCTTCACTGCCAAAAAAAAAGAGCAACAGAAACAGAGCAACAGAAACAGAGCAGCAAAAAGAAATTATCATTAAAAAAATTGGTCCGCTTCATTAAATATTTGGGAAAGCACCTACGTCATAGTGGGTCAAGGTGAGAAACAGCAATGGCAGTGCAAAGGGACACTCCTTCCAGCCACCAGCAATGTAAATCTTATGTGATCGAGAAAAGCTCAGCTTACCAATCTCGAGTGATCCCGAGTCTAATGACTGTGGAAGACCACCTAGTAAGAATGAAAAAAAAAAGCCCAAGCAGGAGCAGCCACCCAAATCTCACTACATTTCTTGACCAGTGTCTCTCTTAACATACAAAGAGGCTGAGAGATCTGTGGCACTGTTCCAACACCTAACCACACTTTACCATTTTTCACTGCAATGTGCTTTACATGTTAATTGATGCTTAGAAGAATTTGAAGTAAGTTAGAAGGCATTTAATTCTAAAAATGAGCAGTAGCTAATCAAACAAGAAACTAGGGGTGCGGTCTAGGGGTGGTGTGATGAAGGTAATAGCGTGAACCTGCCAGATTTAAGATCCCTGCACTGTGTTGTTACTCACCCATCTCTCTCCCTGCAATTACTACACCTTTACACACACAAACAACATTAGTTTCTAGTGTTATTTTAAGTGGGTGTGGTTAAGAAACCATTCTATTAGGTTTTAAACACACTCTCCTATCTGGAATTTTCGTAAAAATCATGAGGTTGTGAATACATTTTCTTCCTGGATTTTTTCATAAAATTGATTCCTATAACTAGGAAGCAGAGATTTCTGTTATGAATCCATGCCAACTTGGATCCCTAAATACACCTGATTTTATATTAATATATTAGCATTCAACTTACTGTCCTGCAATGTCAATACAGCTATGTCCATGCTGTAGGGCCCCGCCCCCACATCGGTGTAGGCTCGGACAGAGATGGTGTAATTGACATATTCCTCGAGTCCCGTCAGATTCAGTGATAAATCTGATCGGGAGAAATTCACTGTATCACTTTGCAGAGCTCCTTCAAAGGTCTCCAGTGGAGTGTATGTGACCTCGTACATGGTGATGACTCCATTCTGGTCTATTGGAGGCACCTCCTCCCACATCACTGCAATAGTTGTGGAGGACTCCGCCATTGCTCTCACATTCTCTGGGGGACTGCTAGGAACTGGAGGAGGGGGAAATCAAGTGACATAATCACTGCATTTTTGTGGCAGAGATTGGCCCTGGTTTAACCAGGAACGACTCTCTCACTCACAGATAAACACCCACCATGACATATGATCTGATAGGAGTGGACCCTCAAGAGGTTATCTCTATCTTACTTAATGTCATTTAAAGTCAATATTATATATATAATCAACAACAACAGCTAAAAGTAATAACAATAATCATTAATTAATCACTATTGCATTATTATTATCATTATTATTGTTCACAGTGCATTTGTGGTACTTGCTGTAGGAGTGCACAGATAAAGTTTTGTCCTAGGAAATGCTCTGTGAAGAAAGTGGTTCATATGGTGCTTTGCTTGAACAAGTGATACATGATTGGTAAAGAGTCATCAACACACCACACACCCTCTCCCCGCCCCTCCCTAGACTCAACAAAAATGAAATGATAAATTTTTAAAATAAAAGAAAAAAAATACAAATAGCAACAATAACAATAAAAAAAAAAAAAAAAAAAAAAAAAAAAATTCTTGGGAATTCAGCTGATTTCTGCTGCAGGTCACATATTATGCTTTTTAAAATTGTAATGCACCCGTGCTTTAGCCCTCCATCCACTGGACTAATCAATCATTTCCATTATTCTGTGAATTTGTGCATAATATATTTAGAATGGCTAAACATTCTACTTGGGTGTCTGCTAAGGTTTGCCACAATTTTTTGTTGTTTTTGTAAGTGTCAACCCTGGTTTGGGGGGTGGGGTGGGGGGGGGGGGTGAATTCAAATTGCCTTACAACTGTCACATTTGCAATTCTTTCAGCTCTTCTGCAGTTGCCATCTTGCTAGGTGATAATAAATTACTACTACTCACAGACTTGCTGCCACAATCCTGCCTCCTAACTCTATGGGAATTGGTGAAGTATTGTGGCTTTCAGTGAGTTGCATCATGTGATATCCCCTTTGTGATGCCATTGAAGAGTTACACACTCACGAGAAGTCTATTTTGGATGCTGAACCTTTTTCATAAAGATTGGATCAAAATTGGACATATATATATATGTATATATATATATACATATATATATGAAAATGGCAGAAGGGAAAGAGAAGGACAAAAATTGGAAAAAGAAAAAAAAGAAAGTTAGAAGGAAATAAGAGATGGAAAAAAAGATATAAGGGAAAAAAAGACAGAAGGAAAAAGATAGACAAAAGAGAAAAAAGATGGAAGAAATAGAAGGAAAAAAAACAACAAAAAACCAGAATGAATAATGATAGAAGGAAACCAAGAAAGGGGGAGGAAAGGAATGGAAAAAAGAAAAAGAAGAAGCAAAGGAAAGAAATTGAGTGGGAATTGAACCACCAACCTTCAGCTTGGAAACATTACTCCTTACCATCCACCACAATCATCCAGGCTTTATTTGTATGGAAATTTTGAATTATTTTTTCCCCACCAGGGGTGCCACTTTCACAAAACATTTTTTGGTGGTAAAATGATTCAGGATATCCTCATCATCCCCAGAAAATTTCGGGGCTATATGTCTAAAATTCTGGGAGGAGTTTGAAGTCGGACAGACAGACAGAGATTTGACATTTATAGGTACTAACAATATTATTTTTTTACTACCAGGTTATGATTAAGGACAAGATGGCACCTTCTTTTATCCTTTTCTCTCATTTCAGTTACACTCTAATAATTAGACAAAACACATGGTAACATCAACTTCTTCCTCACTAAATATAACACAATTCCTTCATTTTCGTAAAATTCATGTGACTGTACAGGATTGTACATAACAATGTCTAAGAGCCAGGATAGATAGGTGACACTTGATATGCTTTGAAATAATGATTTCTACTATTTCAAACAAGCAAGCTATCAATTAATAAAAAATAGCACATTTTAGTAGGAGTGGTCAAAGGAAAGATGGGAGTGGTTTGGAAGTTTATTGGAGTATGTAACTTGAGTAGAAACTATATTGCAGTGTTTAACCAATCAGTGACTGACCCAGTCATGACTAACTCAAGTAGTTAGACAAGCAAACCAACAAGAAACAAGAGCAGTCCACACTGAGACCTGTGGCAAATAATTACTACGATATTTATTAAAAAGTAGTGTTTTTAAGATCAAACAAAATAATTGTTTAAAACACTTCAGATGAGGTTAAAACTAGTAAGATTTACAATTTTTGGGATTTTTTATACATTAAAACACTAATTTTTAACCACATGTTTCCATGCAGTAAAAGCACTTGATTGTAACCAATAAGATGTAACGACAAACCTAGGTGTTTCAAAACAGTAAAAATAGCAGATAAATATCCATTCCTGAGTAAAACTAATGGATATATGCTGCCCCCCCCCCTTCTTCCCACACCCATTCTAAGTGTTCCTAGGCCTGTGTCTGTGTGCCACAGACAAAACAACAACTGAAGGGCAGCAGATCTAGTATATATGGTTAAATCAAATAAATGCTTTTAAAATTACTGGGCCACTCTCCATATGTCAATACTGTTTGTAGTGCTCATATCATTCTCTCATGAAATCATGAAATCTGTTAAAATTTAAGGAAAAAAAAAGAAAAAAAAATTCACAACAAAACTGGTTCACATTCTGAGAAAGGTGGATCCCATTTTTAAAATATATAGTTCCTATTTTAACATCTATTCCAATTTCAATTTCTTTAAAAAGGATTAAAAAAATCCATTGAACATGTCCTCAATAATACGAGTACCTTCTGACTGCCTTCAGCATCACTGGTTCCAATTCCCAACAACCTCAACTCTCTGCAACATCAATCCTTAACACATCTGAATTGTGTGTGTGTGTGTGTGTGTGTGTGTGTGTGTGTGTGTGTGTGTGTGTGTGTGTGTGTGTGTGTGTGTGTGTGTGTGTGGGTGTGTGTGTGTGTGTGTATGTGTGTGTGTGTGTGTGTGTGTGTGTCTGTGTGTGCGCACACACACATCATTTTACAAGCCAAACTTACTATCTTGCAGAGTCTGTACAGTTTGTATCACACTGTAAGGACCCGCCCCCACACTAGTGTATGCTCGGACAGAGATGTTGTAGCTGACGTGCTCCTGTAGTTCCTTCAGTTCCACAAATTGCACAGACCTTGACACATTGACTGTCTTCATTACAATTGCTCCCTCAAAGTCCTCCAGCGGTATTTTCATCACCTCGTACATGGTGATGACTCCATTCTGGTCTATTGGAGGCACCTCCTCCCACGTCACTGCAATAGTTGTGGGGGACTCCGCCATTGCTGTCACATTCTCTGGGGAACTGTCAGGAACTGGAAAAGATATTGATTATTACGAAATCATAAAAAACTACACATGAATGTCAGTAATAGATATATGTGGTCCTTTTAATATTGCAAACATCAATTACTTTAATGCTACACAAGTGTGTGTGAAAAGGTTAAAAGTTGCTACCGTGATATATAACAAATAATCTTGTTTACACAGCAGCAAATTTGTCTATCTATGCCACTGGTGCAGTTCAACCTTAGAATATATATATATGAGAAATATACAAATATTTCCATAGACATTTATGACTACTTGACACAATTAACAAGTAAAGTGGAAGTCAAAATTTAAAATGCAAATAAACACTCGAAAGGCATCAAAAGATGCTTGTATGCGTGTGTGCGCGTTAAGCCTTTCACTGAAAACATCCAGGGAATTAATCTGGTTCATTTTAAGTGATCAAGGAACATATTGTTATGTGTAACATATAAAAGGAGTAAATTAGTTGAGTGTTTTGAACCATTCCTTCTGATCAAGGAATTCAAATTAGTCTTGTGTTCTCTAATATGTCCTGTGGTTAAGCTAATGAACTTCCACCCAGATGCCCCATGGGTATATACAGGAACTGTAGGCATGCTTCTCCTTATAGTAAGTCTACTCTAGGTCTGTTCACTTGGGGCAAACTTTAGGTATAGCCAACCATGGACTTGAGACCAAGGTGGGGAAAGAAGAGGTATATATCACGAGTTTCAATCGTATTTTAACTGTATGATGACATAGAGTTTTTTTTTGGTTTTTTTTTAATTATTTTTTACATTTACCTTCTTCAAATACAATAGACCCAGGCAACCCTGCTTGCTTAATTGAGAAATAATCAATTTAATTGCTGTTCACTACAACGCATTTAACTGATAATGAATCAGCATGGACTTGGTTGTGTGGGCCTTGGGGTGTGTGGAGGGAGCTTGCTCCATAGTTGAAGGAGTACTAGCCATGTCTTCAGTGAATACCAAGTGCTAATGGTCTGGCATTTTCCCTATATATGTACCAGTGTAGCATGAATACCATAGTCAGTGTGTAGTGGGTCCTTATGATACACTTACTGTCTTGCAATGTCAATACAGTCACATCATCACTGTAAGGCCCCGCCCCCACACTAGTGTAGGCTCGGACAGAGATATTGTAGTTGACATATTCCACTAGTCCTGTCAGAAATACTGTTCGTGCTGGCTCTAACACTATTACTGAATTACTCTCCAGAGTTCCCCCAAAGGTCTCCAGTGGAGTGTACATGACCTTGTACATGGTGATGACTCCATTCTGGTCTATTGGAGGCACCTCCTCCCACATCACTGCAATAGTTGTGGAGGACTCTGCCATTGCTGTCACATTGTCTGGGGGACTGCCAAGGGCTGGCAAAGATTATCAAATGTTACCAGGTCATCTATACATCATCAGATCACTTTTCTCTATAGTAACACATAGTAACACATACCAGCCTCATGTGTTGACTCAGTCACTTGGTCAGTATAAGGCCCCGCCCCCACATCGGTGAAGGCTTGGACAGAGATGGTGTAGTTGACAAACTCGTGCAGTCTTGTCAGATCCACCGACATAGATGATCCAGAGACATTCACTGTCTCAGCAACTCCCCCAAAGGTCTCCATTGCAGTGTACGCCACTTCATATGCGGTGATGACTCCATTCTGGTCTCTGGGAAGAACCTCTCCCCACATCACAGCAATGCTTGTTGGTGATGTGGCCATTGCTGTGAGATCCCTTGGGGTACTTCCTGGACCTAAAAGAGAGGGAAAATATAATCCACTACATTTCTTATTGATTGATCTGTTAGAATTTAGCCAACATGACCATTTATACGTATTAGTCATTACTTACCATATTTATAATAAACAAATAAACAAACACACAGAGAAGTTTCAAAGTTTTATTGAATATTGGTACTCTTTATTAACATTTGGGAAAGGATCTACCATAGTTGAGAAGGGTGAATGAGAAAGAAAAAAAAACCCATCCCAATAGAGATAGATAGGTAGATAGTCAAAGGATTGTCAGCTGAAATCATCATATATGCAACAAATGAGCAGAGAGAAGTGTTTACTGAGATAATAAAGTTTGAATAGTAGACATTTGTGGCCATCAGTTAAACACCATCTAAAACCCCCCTGGGTTATTCAAATATTGGGGAAATTAACACACTGCCCAATAGCTGAATGAGATCAATGGTCAAATAGAAACCTAGAGTACAATAGTTCAAGATCTCAATGTCTCTTTCTTATCTTTACCCCCCCCCCCTCCCCCCCTCAGCCAACAATGGAAGTACAATTTTATAAGTGTGTGCACAAGGTTAAGAATTTGCTACCATAATACATAATCAAGGCATCCACATATCAGCAGACTTGTCCTGCCTTTGCCACTGGTGTTTTTCAAATATGGAACACAAAACACTCGAATATCCAAAGCCATTTTTAGACCCACTCTACAATAATTAATATTCAAAAGGCATGCCTATTATATGTAAAATATAAGTTTGTGTGCATGTGCACTGAGTTGTTTTCACCCGAAACAATTAATGAGATCAAAGAACATTGTGTTACTTTCGAGGACTGAAATTAGTTTTGTTTTCTTTAATATTCCCTATGGTTAAGCTAATGGACTTACACAAAATTCCCCATGGGTAGGGACTGTGTTGTGTTTCATTTAGGGTCTGTTAACACATACACACACTGGGTAAAGTACAGTAGAGCTCGAAACTCTATTAGCCAGATTTAAAAAATAGAAAGAAAAATACCATAATTTTCAATCATATTTGAAGTGTATGATGCAATAATGTCTGCCTATATTTGCCTTCTTCAGGTACTATAACTAACACTTTTGAAGTCCTAAAATATTGTACATTTCAGTGATATGAATCAGCATGGCCTTGGGTTATATGGGCCTTGGGGTGTATGGAAGGAAGCCTGCTCCATAGTTGAAAGAGCACTAGCTACGTCCTCAGTGAATACCAAGTGCTAACGGCCTGGTACTCTCCCTATATATGTATCAGTGTATCATGCATACTATAGTCAGTGTGTAGTGGGTCCTTACAATACACTTACTGTCCTGCAATGTCAATACAGTCACAGCCACACTGTAAGGCCCCACCCCAACACTAGTGTAGGCTCGGACAGAGATGTTGTAGTTGATATATTCCTCTAGCCCCATCAGAATCACAGATAAATCAGATCTGGAGACATTCACTGTATCATTTTCCAAAGTTCCCCCAAAGTTGTCCAGTGGAGTGTACATGATCTCGTACTTGGTGATGACTCCATTCTGGTCCATTGGAGGCATTCCTCCCACATCGCTGAAATAGTTGTGGAGGACTCCGTCATTGCTGTCACATTCTCTGGGGGACTGGCCGGATCTGGCAAAGATCATCAAATGTTACCAGGTCATCTATACATCATCAGATCACTTTTCTATGCAGTAACACATAGTAACACGTACCAGCCTCATGTGTTGACTCAGTCACTGGGTCAGTGTAAGGCCCCGCTCCCACATCGGTGAAGGCTCGGACAGAGATGGTGTAGTTGACAAACTCGTGCAGTTCCATCAGAACCACTGACATATTTGATCCAGAGACATTCACTGTATTTTTCTCGGTAACTCCTCCAAAGGTCTCCAGTGCAGTGTATGCCACTTCATATGCGGTGATGACTCCATTCTGGTCTCTGGGAAGAACCTCTCCACACATCACAGCTATACTTGTAGGTGATGTGGCCATTGCTGTGAGATTCCCTGGAGCACTTCCTGGACCTAGAAGAGAGGGAAAATATCATCTACTACATTTCCTATTGATTGGTCTATTAGAATTTAACCTAGACGACAATTTATACTTATTAGTCATTACTTTACCACAATTAAAACAACCAAACAAAAATAGAGTAGTTACAAAGTTTTATAGAAAATTGGTCCTCTCTATTAAACATTTGGGTAAGGATCTACCAGAGTGGAGCAAGGTGAGTGAGAAAAAATAAACAGAGGTAGGTAGATAGATTCCATACACACACATAGATATATATATATATATATATATATATATATATATATATATATATATATACTTATCTATGTTTATTATTACCCTACTAGAGAAGGATCAGAGGTCCTTTTGAAGCAATAGTGGAAGGATTGTCAGCTGAAATCATCACATATGCAACGAATAGCAGAGAAAAGTATTAGCTGAGATAATACAGTTTGAATAGTAGACATTTGTAGCCATCAGTTGAACCCCGCCAAAAACCCCCCTCCTGAGTTACCCCAATATTGGGGAGATTAGTAGTACACTGCCCAATAGCTGAATGAAATCAATGGTCAGATAGAAATCTAGAGTACAATAGTTCAAGATCTCAATGCCTCTTTCTTATCTCCACTCCCCCCCCCTCCACCCACCCCCTACAGCCAACAATGGAAGTATAAAGGGACTCCACCCCCCTATAGCCAGCAATGGAAGTATAAAGGGACTCCACCCCCCTACTGCCAAAAATGGAAATGTGAAGGGGCTCCCCCTCCAGCAATCAGCAACATTAATTATACAAGTGTGTGTACAAGGTTAAAAACTTGCTACCATAATACATACACACAGCAGCAGAATTGTCCTGTCTTTGCCACTGGTGTTGTTCAAACATGGAATACAAAACACTCGCATATCCAAAGCCATTTTAGACCTATTCTACAATAGTTAACATTAAAAAGGCATGCATATTCAGGGTTTCATACAGGATTTTTTCTTGGGTGGGGGGGGGGAATATGCATGTGTCCGGTGAGCCACTTGTCATAGCAGCTCTGTAATGTGAAACCCAAATGAATATAGTGTATCCCTAAGTTACAGTATCTGACCTCTTTCATGTCCTATAGGATATGTGCAAAATTCAGATAAGCAAATACATATGAATGCAACAATGCATATATATTCCTGTTGCTTTAAGTGTGCTGTTTCAGTCATCAATAAGTATAACTTATCATAGTGGCAGATACATACCAGCACTAGCTGAAGCTCTCAAAAAAGTTCAGTCAGCACCCAATATGCCAGAGCTGAAAGTGGTAAAGCCCAGTGGTACCAGGTGGCTATCTCATGAGCGCTGCTTGCAAGCTATTTGGCTATTCGTAAGGATTTGCCGGCTTTGATTACCATTTCGCACCATCTCTATGACACAACTGGAGATGCAGAAGCCTTTGGCCTTGCATTAGTCCTTAGCTCCTTTTGTGGTCTTGCTAGCATAGTTCTATTGTCAAAGGTACTTTACCTAGTAGCAAAACTGAACTCCTTCATGCAGAGGCAAGCTGCTGACTTGAGCAGGCTACCTCTGATACTTGACAGCATAGAGAAAGAGCTGAAATTGCTCAAGGAAATAGAGCAGGTTATTGTCAAAAGTGGAGAGCTCAATACATGGCACAAATAATCTTTCCAGTGTGTATCTCAGTTTCATATCTCTGTTGCAGTACCTCATATCAATAGTTTACTCACGACATGAAAAGTCGCTTTTCCGATATGGATGTAAAGCTCCTTGTTTCTTCTTCCATTTTCAGCCCAGCATTGTTGCCATCAGAAGAAAAAGGATTTGCTTAGTTAGAAAAAGAAGAAATTAAAGCCTTGGCTCAATTTTATGGAAGTGAAGCAACAATGTCCTATGATGGTGAGACCTATTCTTCCCATCCTCTTCTTGATAAGGACGACCTTATAGGAGAGTGGCAGGTATTCAAAAGAGCATTGAAGCAAGAAACAGTATTATTAATGGAAAGAAAGAAAATTACAGAAGTGCCACCTATGTGGGAGGTCAAGGTGCACATGGAGTGTACTGGAGCTTACACAGGATGTTTCCAGAAACATTTAAACTGTTAAAAATCATTTTTGTCCCTTGAGTGGGAACAGCTTCAGTTGAAGATCTCTTAGCTCTATGAATTGGTGATCAAAATTTAGGTCACCCTATGAGAATTTCCATTGAGGGACCTGAACTTGCAGCAGTTGACTTTCATGAAGTTCTGAACGTTTTAAAGAGAAAAATCACAGGATTCAATACTGAATATTGACTTATATGCAATTAGTGATGTAAAACATTTCCAGAATTCTGTAGGAGAGGGGTAACTTTTTTGTGGGAGGGAAACTTAGATCAACTGACTTATAGTGTGACCCTTCATATTAAAAAAAGTTTGTTAAATAATGCAACTATTGGAAAATTAAATAAAATAAGAGATATCAAACTTATGGGTGGAAATACTGAATAGAACACATCATTTTGAAGATATTGGGTACTGGTAGGACTAGCTATCATGCACCCTAGGATACTATGTCTGGCTAGGGGCATATTTGAAGCACTACTGCTTCAAATATAGCCCTAGCATACCCTCCTACTCTAGGGGTATCCTGACTATCCCAACTGGCGACTGTTAATCCTGGTGTGAAACAGTCGGAAAGCTAAGTTAACAACTTGTGAAATCATGGAGTCCTCCTAGCACCTCTGTTGTCCTTAGCCAGTATGAAAAAATTAAAATTATTTTTCCATTATCATAATAGTTGATAAGTTAATCTTTTTAGCAAAGGGTTACACTACGAATTAGTTTATGGGAATTTTTGCTTTTGGGGGGGGGGGGGGGGTTGGGAAATTCCAGGGCCCCTCTCCCTCTGTATGAAACCCAGATATTTAATGTCAAATATCGCATGTTTGTGTGCATGTTGTGTTGAGTTATTTTTATCTAAAACACCAACAGAGGATTAGTCTGTTTCATGAAGTGATCAAAGAACATTTTATTACATGCAAGGACTTAAAATAGTTTCTTGTTCTCTAATATTGCCTTTGGTTGATCTAATAAACTTCTAAAATATTCCCCATTGGTATATGAAGGGACTGCGTTCTGTTTCACTCTGAGTCTGTTAATCTGGGCACACTAATGGTATAGTTCATCACACGCACGCATGCACACACACACACACACACACACATACACACACTGGGTGAAGAACAGGAGAGCTCTCAACTCTAATAATCAGACAAAAAAAAAAGTATAATAAATTTAATCTTATTTGAACAGTATGATGCCATAATGTCAGCATATATTTGTTTTCTTCATGTACTAGAAATAACACTTTAAAAAACCCAAATTATTGTATATCTAACTGATAATGAATCAGCATAGCTTTGGGTTGTGTGGGTATTGGGTATATCGAGGGAGCCTGCTCCATAGTTGAAGGAACACTAGCTATGTCCCCAGTGAATACCAAGTGCTAACCGCCTGGCATTCTCTATATGTACCTGTGTAGCATACTTACCATAGTTAGTGTGCAGTGGGTCCTTACAATACACTTACTGTCCTGCAATGTCAATACAGTCATGGCCACACTGTAAGGCCCTGCCCCCACATTAGTGTAGGCTCGGACAGAGATGTTGTAGTTGACATATTCCTCTAGTCCCGTCAGATTCACTAATAATTCTGATCGGGAGACATTCACTGTATCACTCTCCAGAGTTCCCCCAAAGGTCTCCAGTGGAGTGTACATGACCTTGTACATGGTGATGACTCCATTCTGGTCTATTGGAGGCATCTCCTCCCACATCACTGCAATAGTTGTGGAGGACTCTGCCATTGCTCTCACATTTTCTGGGGGACTGCCAGGAACTGGAGAATATCATCGAATGTTACCAGTCCATCTATTACATTATAAGGTCTATTCTCTACATAGTGACACACATACCAGCCTCATATGTTAACTCTGTCACTGGGTCAGTGTAAGGCCCTGCCCCCACATCAGTGAAGGCTCGGACAGATATAGTGTAGTTGATATACTCGTGCAATCCCGTCAGATCCACTGACATATTTGATCCCGACACATTCACTGCATTAGTCTCAGCAACTCCCCCAAAGTCTCCAGTGCAGTGTATGCCACTTCATATGCGGTGATGACTCCATTCTGGTCTCTGGGAAGAACCTCTCCCCACATCACAGCAATACTTGTTGGTGATGAGGCCATTGCTGTGAGATCCATTGGGGCACTTTTTGGGCCTAGAGGAGAGGGAAAATACTGTCTAATTCATCATTTCATTGATTAGCCTACAGGGAGACTAATCTAAATTCCCCTTTATCTCTACTAGCTGAAAATCCAACCTATAGTAGGTTTTTAAATCAACCATCTGCAGTAAAAAAAAATGTTCAGTTTGTTTAATACAATCAGTGGGGATTATTGACACATCTCATTGATCAAACAAAGTAATAGAATTAATCACCACTTCTGTAACAGCAGTATTTATTTTTTGCTGTGATAATACTCTTCCACTCATACGTAGACCAAATAACAGATTCATTGAGCTTGATCTTTAGTTAGAATCTTCCAGGGAAATTTATGCTTATTATGTCACCAAATTATTGCCATTAACCAAACTACACTCACAGCCACCTGATAGGAATGAAATCTTTTTGAGGTCATGCAGTGTGGTGCCCTAATCAATCCTGAAAGTTTGTAAAGATATTCCTAGAAGATTGGAAGAAGTTAGAGTACACACATACAAATTATGAACCATACTATAATTTTCAATTTATTTGTTAGTTTGTTCAGTAAATTTTCCCCAAAAATTGGGTATAAAGTATGCAAACTTTTAGGATTTCATGGGGGTCACCTAGGGGTGGTTATGAGGAAGTTAGGTGAAGATATCAGTAAATCCCTGCCTGTGGGGCAATTTTTCCCAAACATTTTCTTGTTCCTTTTTTTACAAAAGTTCTTGATAAATTTGCCCAAATTACTACCTGCTTTTTTATTTATAGGTGCTATGAGAAATATCTTTCAGGAGAAGGAGGGTCTTAATTTCATGTGTGAGAACTAGCCACCTCCAAGCTACATTATGAATAGCACAACCTACAATTATGTCAATACACTGTAAGTGAGGTCATCTAAACCATGCACAAATTTCTTTTCTTTTCTTTCCATTTTTTACTTTTTGAGCCCTGTAGGACCAAGCGTGAAGCATCTGGTATGTGACAGGGAACAAATAAACAACACAATAAAGCTCGAATTTTAGTAAATTTTTTTTTGTTTCCATCTGTAGGATGGGTACTTATTTTATCTAATTATAACTAGAAAAGTACCCATCCTATGGAAAGAGACAACAAAAAAATTTTATTATAATTTGATTTTTTTTTTTTTTTTGGGGGGTTTATTTATTCTCTGCTACATACCACATGCTTCACGCTTGGGTCTACAGGGCCCAAAAAGTAGAAAATTGAAAAAAAAGAGAGAAAGAAATCTGGGCATGATTTTGTTGACCTCACTTAGAGTGTGCTTACATAACTATGGTTTCTAGTATTCATATGTAGTTTGGAAAATGGCTCTCATGCAAGAAATTCAGCCCTCCCCCCCTCCTGAAGGACATTTTAGTACAGCAATGGGTAGAGAAAAAAAGACCACTTAATATAATTCTAAATCTGCAATATGCTATCTCATCACCAGATACTTTGGCCTACAGAGGTCAGATAATAAGAATAGAAAAGAGCAGGATGTGGCTTGGGCACAATTTTTACAGACAAAGGTATGTTTACACAATTGTTGTTTGTAGTAAGATGGACGATTCACTAAGGCAGAGAGTAGTGATCCCAACCAAAAAATATTGGAAAAATAGCCCCACAAGCAGGATTTTACTTCATCTTCACCAAACTTCCTTGTAACCACCCCAGGTGACTCCCATCAAAGACATAATATTTGAGCCCTATAGGCCCAATTATCTGGGAGGAGCTAATGAACAAAGTAACAAACAAATTAAAATTATACTAGGACTAGTAATTATCTTCACTGCAATAAAAAAAAAAAAAAAAAAAAAATCCAATTAAAACAAACAAATGAAAATTGGTCCACTTTATTACATATTTGGGAAAGAATTAAACACCCTAGTGGGGCAGGGTGAGAAGCAGCAGTGGGAGTGCAAAGGAACTCTTCCTTCAGCCACCATCACTGTGTAAAGGAATTCACCTCCAGTTACCAGCAATGACAGTGTAAAGAATCCCTCTTCCTGTTACAAGCAATGAGAATTTAAAGTGTTCCCTTCCAGTTACCAGCAATGACAGTGTAATGTGATCGAGAATAGCTCAGCTGGTCAACCTCGAGTGATTCAGAGTCTGATGACTGCAGAAGACCACCAAGTAAATAAAACCCAACAGGAGCAGCCACCAAAGTCTCACTATATTTCTCCCCCAGTGTCGCCCCTAACACACCCAGAGGTTGAGAGATCTGACCCTCTTCTGCGCTGCTCTAAATTTAATCACACTTTACCATCTTTCACTGTGATATGCTTTACATGTTCATTGACGCTTAAAGGAGTTTGACATAAGTTAGAAGACAGTTAATCCAAAAGGTAAGAAGTAGCTCATCAAACATGAGCTAAGGGGTGTGGTCTAGTAGGTGGTGTGATGAAGGTAATATGTGCACCTGCCAGAGTTAAGATCCCTGCACTTATCACTTACCTCTCTTTCACCTGCACCTCCACTCCTTTAGACGCACATACAATATTCTTTTCTTGTGCTATTTTAAGTGGGTGCAGTTTAGGAACTATATTATTAAGTTTTGAACACACTGCTTAGTGGAATTTTCCATATAATTCATAAGACTTTGAATACACTTTTCTTCTGGGAATTTTTTATAAAATTGATTGTCATAACAGGGAAGCGCAGATTCCCATTCCCAGTCCATGCCAACTTCAATTCCAAAATATATTTGATTTTATAGTAATATATTAGCATTCCACTTACTGTCCTCTAATGTCAATGCAGTCACGGCTACACTGTAAGGCCCTGCCCCCACACTAGTGGAGGTTCGGACAGAAATGGTGTAGTTGACATATTCCTCCAGTCCCGTCAGATTTACTGATAAATTTAATCCAGAGACATTCACCGTATCACCCTCCACAGTTCCCCCAAAGGTCTCCAGTGGAGTATACATGACCTCGTATATGGTGATGATTCCATTTTGATCTATTGGAGGCACCTCCTCCCACATCACTATAATAGTTGTGGAGGATTCTGCCATTGCTGTCACATTGTCTAGGGGACTGCCAGGAACTGGAGAAAAGGAAAATCAAGTGACACATTAATTAGTTACTTATGTAGTGTGTTTGTCAGTCTGCTATTTATTTTATTATTAGTGATAGGAATTCAAATACTGTAGTCCTTACAAAAATCCCTATCCCTACTAATACATAAATTGAATCACAAAGGTGCCACCTTACTCTTATTATCCTTTCTCTCCTGGCAAATACTCACACTCTCATCAGAGTGAAGGAAAGACAGTCACTTTCCTTACTTTAGCCCTAGTGATAATTTTTAGCCCTAGTAATGAATTCTAACCACATTTCAAAATCCCTGTTTAGCTTTAGAAGTAAGAACAGTTGCTATTAATAATGGAATATTATATTTATTCTCTAAACTCCAACCTTCATGGATGAACTAGGGATTAACATTGACACAATTCATATCTAGACTATTTTATGGCTATTTCACCTGAAAGCAACAGTTATACAATATAATCCCTAGGGAAAGGAAAAGTTTCAGAAGAAACTAAATGATACAAAAATCTAAAGATTTAATCTTTATCCAAACAATTTACTACACTAATTACTTCAGTAGTGGTCATAGGCATAATGAAAAAGACAATATCTTAAGTTTCTCGAGGTAAACTGTCAGGGTCACCATCACCATCTAGATAGTCCAAACTTGCACAACTTGAAGCTGATCCCAAGCTATGATTTTCACAACAATATTCAATAGCATAAATTACAGGTATATGTCTCATACCAGCCACACCATCACTAATGACAATAGAAATGGGCAGTGGACATTTTGACTTAATGTACTTTAGAAAACCATCACTTCTGGAAGTTGCCCTCTTCTCCCAGCAAGCCTTGCCTCCATAAGTTTAACTACATGTCCAATATCAGAACCACCATTACCATCTACATCATGGTGATTTAAACTTCCATAACCAGCAGAAGGTCCCAACCTAAGATTATCAATGACACACGTACCACCAAAATTACTGAACATAGCTACATGGATCACATGAACAACACCATGACCACTAGTGGTAGACATAGGAAGTGAATACTCTAGCTTGAAGTACCCAAGAAAACCACCATTTCGGGTAGCAGCCATCTTACTCCCACCAAGCATAGCTTCCATCTAATATACAAGGGAGTTGAGAGATTCAGGGAAGGGGTAGGAGGGGCTTACTCACAGTTACACAGTGACACACTACAGCCAAAGATGGTCACGCAGAGATCCATATAATATGATACATCTCAAAACTGAACATGGGACATCAGGAAGCCCCTGATTGACTAACTCTCAGTGGTGTGCGCATGGGTACTGGAGGATGGAAATATTACTATTTATAATTTATTGTTAAAAAAAACAAAAAAACAACTAATTTTTTATCCCAGAAGGGATATAGTTGAAACCCTGCTCCCCCCCCCCCCCCCCCCCCCCAACCCCCCTGGCTATGGGCCTGGATTGTGTTGTTGGTTTTGGTCCTACCTAATATGTATGTTTTAGTGTATGTGCTGGACCAATAGTGGGTGGAGTTTGGCCATCCTATATTCCTAGTGTGTAGAGCAAGATGATATAGAGCATATAGCATCATGCAGTACACTCTAGTTCTAGGATGTAAACAGTTTCAACACTTCCATCTTTGGAGAAATTGGCCTACAAATATTCCAAGCTCCTCCCACTTAAGGGTATAATGGATATCAAATAATTCTTCTCCCGTTTGCAATCCATGGCATGAGATTCCAAACCACATTGGGCATCAGTGTTGGGTAATTTTTCTTCTTCTTTTTCAACCCCCCACCCCCCCAACAATACACATTTTAAATGCATTCTTTTACTAACCACAGCTAATGTGAGAAATAAAAATGGCTCATTGCCCTTTAAAATGCTAATTGGTTCATTACTGAACCTTGAACCTTTATTAACCATTTCTTTTTCCTCACAGGAAAAAAAAAAAAAAAACAAGCAAGAATCTGAAATTTGTAGCAATTACGATAAAACTTTGCATTTATGTGCCCAATGGTCTCATTATATGAGGAAATTATTTTGATTTGTATCGAGCAAGAGTTACAGCTAGGTCAAGCATTCTCAAGCATTTTAGACATTTCTGGTAAAGGGTCATCTGATTAAAGCATTGAATGAGGCAATTGTGTGGACTGATTTTGATGACACTCTACATGAATGTTCACTGTGTCCCTGGAATGCAACAGGAAAAAATGGAATAAAATTAAATAAAACAAACTTTAAAATAAAATAAAATTAAAATAATAATAAATAACTAAATGAATTATTTGATTGGAAGGATGAATAGAATTGATGGTGTGGGTCTCATGTAGTAAAGCTTTTGAACTCTATATTTACCATGGCAGAGGATCATAAATGTTGTGAACTTTCAGTGATTCAAAAAAAAATTAAATATATATTTTTTATTAATGTGAAACTTAATAAGTGGTTGCCAATGTTAATTAAAGGAGAACATTCCACAAGCGATAATAAAATAAACAAAGAACCCCCATAAAATGCTGGACAAGAACTGTGATGTTTATATTGCCGTGTTGACATCAGAAGTGTTTAGGACAATGGACTAGCCACAGAGGCTACTCTTCATCCTGGGTGAACAAATACATATTGCATATCACTAAACAACAACAACCCAAACAAATGGGTCTCAAAGAGAACAAACTTGAACACAAGAAAATCTTTACCAATCTTCTCATGAGGGTCAATCTGTTATTGTTATTGATAATTTACCCTTAACGATACAAAAATCAGAATATGTTGTCAACTTTTGTTACTTAATACAGAAGTTATCATTATGATAGTACAGCTAGTCTACCTCTCTATGCATATACCAACTGACACTGCAGGTGCTACAGAGATGCTCCCAGTGTCACCCACCTTGTATCTGGTCCACTAGACTAATGTTTGCACTGACATCCGCTCCAGTCACTCCATCAGGGATAATACAGGAGTACACTCCGAGAGGCCCCATAGCATTGGCCCTGCGGTTAAGACGAACTTCATGTGTGAAACCAGACCTTGTGAAAACATTATCTACTGAAGAGTCCACAACAGCATTACGTGGGACAATAGTTCCATCAGGGTGGTACCATTCTCCCACATTGCCTCCATCTCTGCCTCTACAGCAGGCCATGTTGACATTGGTAGTGACACAGGCCAGAGGTGCTCCACCACCACTGGTACTGTCTCCAATGTCAGTGATGAGCACAGAGTCCCCAGGGAGGAGCACCTCACCTCTCAAGGTGAAGTAGAGGCCAGAGGAGGGAGCAGTGGCTGCAGGAGAGAGAGGGAGGGAGCAGTGGACACATCACAAACTAATTACATGCGTGGGCGTGCATACGAATTCAGGACTAGGGCTAGGCCACACCCACCTTTCCAAATGTTGGCCACATCTTGATGAACAAATTCAACATTGTTAGGACTATATTGACTATATTGCGTGGCCTATTAATGATCAACACCATCAACATAAATAACATAACCTACTTTGCATGGTTTCTTGAATCACGATTCATTGCAAACACACATGGGAGTACAGTTGAGGGCTAGCCATAGTAAATGATGCAGGTTTTATACAATAACTTCATTTTCTAAGCTATATCTAATGTCTATAATAGTTTAGCTGCAGCCATAATGACTTCAGCAGATACTCCTTCCTAAACAACTTCAGGACTCCATAATCCACCATTAAGGCAGTTTATAAGGGGCTGTGCAAATCTGTGAGGGAAATGGAACAAGAGCAGTCCCACTATGAACTGTGGCAAATAATTACTATAATATTTTACCAGACACCCATTTTCTGCTTCACTTGCAATGATCAAGGCACTTTGTCCAACAAACATTATCCTAGATATTATTGAAAGGGCATTAGAAGAGTTTTAAGTTAATTCTTCTGCTTGGAAATGATTGCATTTGTTGGATTAATGACTTCCACAACAGTGCTTCTTCAGTAATTGTGAATGTTTCCAGTTATCTTAATTTCAATATTGCTGGTGTTACTGTTCTAATGGCTCCAGCCCTAGGCACTGCTCATGATGGTGTAGGTTTATCTTTTTCCATGTTTTCAAATTCCTGGTCAAATTTGTGTGTAGGACTCACAGCCACATGCAATTCCTTCATGGGAGGGGCCACTGTCCACAAGTCTTTTATTGCTGTGGTTCAGGACTCTGACATCATGCTGTACTTAATTTCACAAACATCTAAGGAGTGACTATAGATACAAATCTGTAGGTAGACCTTCAGGGGAAGCTTCAGCTGGCTAAAAATTGTTTAATTCTCAGCTGCAGAGAAGGGTAGATACATTTTTTATTGGAGTATGTAACTTGGAGTAGAAATTATATTGTAGTGTTTAACCAATCAGTGACTGACCCAGTCATGACTAACTCAAGTAGTAAGACAAGCAAACCAACAAGAAACAAGGGCAGTCCCACACTGAGACCTGTGGCAAATAATTACTACGATATTTATTAAAAAGTAGTGTTTTTAAGATCAAACAAAATAATTGTTTAAAACACTTCAGATGAGGTTAAAACTAGTAAGATTTACAACTTTTGGGTTTTTTTTATACAATAAAACACTAATTTTTAACCACATGTTTCCATGCAGTAAAAGCACTTAATTGTAACCAATAAGTTGTAACAACAAACTTAGGTGTTTCAAAACAGTAAAAAAACAACTAAATAACCATTCCTGAATAAAACTAATGGATATATGCTGACCCCCCCCCCCCCCCCCCCATTCTTCCCACAATCATTCTAAGTGTTCCTAGGCCTGTGTCTGTGTGCCACAGGCAAAACAACAACTGAAGGGCAGCAGATCTAGTATATGTAGTTACATCAAATTACTGGACCACTCTCCATATGTCAATACTGTTTGTAGTGCTCATATCATTCTCTCATGAAATCATGAAATCTATTAACATTTCAGAAAAAAAAAAAAAAAAAAAAAAATTCACAACAAAACTGGTTCACATTCTGAGAAAGGTGGATCCCATTTTTAAATAAATAGTTCCTATTTTAACATCTATTCCAATTTCAATTTCTTTAAAAAGGATAAAAAAAATCCATTGAACATGTCCTCAATAATACGAGTACCTTCTGATTCTCTTCAGCATCGCTGGTTCCAATTCCCAACAACCTCAACTCTCTGCAACATCAATCCTTAACACATCTGAATTGTGTGTGTGTGTGTGTGTGTGTGTGTGTGTGTGCGTGTGTGTGTGCCTGTGTGTGTGTGTGTGTGTGTGTGTGTGCACATGTGTGTGTGCGCGTGTGTGTGTGCACGCACATCATTTTACAAGCCAAACTTACTATCTTGCAGAGTCTGTATAGTTTGTATCACACTGTAAGGACCCGCCCCCACACTAGTGTATACTCGGACAGAGATGTTGTAGCTGATGTGCTCCTGTAGTTCTGTCAGTTCCACAAATTGCACATACTCCGATACATTGACGGTCTTCATTACAATAGCTCCCTCAAAGTCCTCCAGCAGTATTTTCATCACCTCGTACATAATGATGACTCCATTCTGGTCTATTGGAGGCACCTCTTCCCACGTCACTGCAATAGTTGTGGAGGACTCTGCCATTGCTCTCACATTCTCTGGGGAACTGCCAGGAACTGGAGAAGATATTGATTATTACGAAATCATAAAAATCTTCACATGAATGTCTGTAATGGATATATGTGGACCTTTTAATATTGCAAACATCAATTACTTTAATGCTACACAAGTGTGTGTGAAAAGGTTAAAAGTTGCTACCATGATATATAACAAATAATCTCGTTAACACAGCAGCAAATTTGTCTTTCTATGCCACTGGTGCAGTTCAACCTTACAATATACAACAGATAAATCTACAAATATATCCATAGCCATTGAGGACTATTTGACACAGTTAACAAGTAAAGTGGAAGTCAAAATTCAAATAAAAACTCGAAAGGCATCAAAAGATGCATGTATGCGCGTTAAGTCTTTAACTGAAAACATCCAGGTAATTGATCTGGTTCGTGTTAAGTGATCAAGGAACATATTGTTATGTGTAACATATAAAAGGAGTAAATTAGTTGAGTGTTTTGAACCATTCCTTCTGATCAAGGAATTCAAATTAGTCTTGTGTTCTCTAATATGTCCTGTGGTTAAGCTAATGCACTTCCACCCAGATGCCCCATGGGTATATAAAGGAACTGTAGGCATGCTTCTCCTTATAGTAAGTCTACTCTAGGTCTGTTCACTTGGACAAACTTTAGGTATAGCCAACCATGGACTTGAGACCAAGGTGGGGAAAGAAGAGGTATATACCATGAGTTTCAATCGTATTTTAACTGTATGATGACATAGTGTTTTTTTTTTTTACTTTTTTTTTTAATTACATTTACCTTCTTCTAATACAATAGACCCTGCTTGCTTAATTGAGAAATAATCAATTTCACTTCAAATAAAAAAATTAAAAAAATAAAATTGCTGTTCACTACAACGCATTTAACTGATAATGAATCAGCATGGCCTTGGGTTTTGTGGGCCTTGGGGTGTGTGGAAGGAGCTTGCTCCATAGTTGAAGGAGCACTAGCCATGTCTTCAGTGAATACCAAGTGCTAATGTTCTGGCATTCTCCCTATATATGTACCAGTGTAGCATGAATACCATAGTCAGTGTGTAGTGGGTCCTTGTGATACACTTACTGTCTTGCAATGTCAATACAGTCATGGCCACACTGTAAGGCCCCGCCCCCACACTAGTGTAGGCTCGGACAGAGATGTTGTAGTTGACATATTCCTCTAGTCCTGTCAGATTCACTGATCGTGCTGGCTCTAACACTATTGTTGAATTACTCTCCAGTTTTCCTCCAAAGGTCTCCAGTGGAGTATACATGACCTCGTACTCGGTGATGACTCCATTCTGGTCTATTGGAGGCACCTCCTCCCACATCACTGCAATAGTTGTGGAGGACTCCGCCATTGCTCTCACATTGTCTGGGGGACTGCCAAGAGCTGGCAAAGATTATCAAATGTTACCAGGTCATCTATACATCATCAGATCACTTTTCTATATAGTAACACATAGTAACACATACCAGCCTCATGTGTTGACTCAGTCACTTGGTCAGTATAAGGCCCCGCCCCCACATCGGTGAAGGCTTGGACAGAGATAGTGTAGTTGACAAACTCGTGCAGTCCTGTCAGACCCACCAACATAGTTAATCCAGAGACATTCACTGTCTCTGTAACTCCCCCAAAAGTCTCCAGTGCAGTGTATGTCACTTCATATGCGATGATGACTCCATTCTGGTCTCTGGGAAGAACCTCTCCCCACATCACAGCAATGCTTGTTGGTGATGTGGCCATTGCTGTGAGATCCCTTGGGGCACTTCCTGGAACTAAAAGGGAGGGAAAATATAATCCACTACATTTCTTATTGATTGATCTGTTAGAATTTAGCCTACATGACCATTTATACGTATTAGTCATTACTTACCATATTTATAATAAACAAATAAACAAACACACAGAGAAGTTTCAAAGTTTTATTGAATATTGGTCCTCTTTATTAACATTTGGGAAAGGATCTACCATAGTTGAAAAGGGTGAATGAGAAAGAAAAAAAACCCATCCCAATAGAGATAGGTAGATATTCAAAGGATTGTCAGCTGAAATCATCATATATGCAACAAATGAGCAGAGAGAAGTGTTAGCTGAGATAATAAAGTTTGAATAGTAGACATTTGTAGCTATCAGTTAAACACCATCTAAAACCCCCCTGGGTTATTCAAACATTGGGGAAATTAACACACTGCCCAATAGCTGAATGAGATCAATGGTCAAATAGAAATCTAGAGTACAATAGTTCAAGATCTCAATGTCTCTTTCTTATCTCTACCCCCCCCCCCTCCCCCCCTCAGCCAACAATGGCAGTACAATTATATAAGTGTGTGCACAAGGTTAAGAATTTGCTACCATAATACATAATCAAGGCATCCACATATCAGCAGACTTGTCCTGCCTTTGCCACTGGTGTTGTTCAAACATGGAATACAAAACACTCGAATATCCAAAGCCATTTTTAGACCCACTCTACAATAATTAATATTCAAAAGGCATGCCTATTATATGTAAAATATAAGTTTGTGTGCATGTGCGCTGAGTTGTTTTCACCCGAAACACCCAGGGGGATTGATTTGTTTCATATTAATGAGATCAAGTGAGGACTGAAATTAGTTTTGTGTTCTTTAATATTCCCTGAGGTTAAATTAATGGACTTACACAAATTCCCCATGGGTACATAAAGGGACTGTGTTCTGTTTCATTTAGGGTCTGTTAACACACACACGCACGCACGCACGCACGCACGCACGCACGCACGCATGCACGCACGCACGCACACACACACACACACACACACACACACACACACACACACACACACACACACACAAACTGGGTGAAGAACAGTAGAGCTCGCAACTCTATTAGCCAGATTAAAAAAAAGAAAAAAAAGGTACCATAATTTTCAATCATATTTGAACTGTATGATGCTATAATGTCTGCATATTTTGTTTTCTTCAGTTACTATTACTAACACTATTAAAGTCCTAAAATATTGTATATTTCACTGATATGAATCAGTATGGCCTTGGGTTATATGGGCCTTGGGGTGTATGGAAAGAAGCCTGCTCCATAGTTGAAGGAGCACTAACTACGTCCTCAGTGAATACCAAGTGCTAACGGCCTGGTACTCTCCCTATATATGTACCAGTGTATCATGCATACTATAGTCAGTGTGTAGTGGGTCCTTACAATACACTTACTGTCCTGCAATGTCAATACAGTCATGGCCACACTGTAAGGCCCCATCCCAACACTAGTGTAGGCTCGGACAGAGATGTTGTAGTTGATATATTCCTCTAGCCCCATCAGAATCACTGATAAATCAGATCTGGAGACATTCACTGTATCATTCTCCAAATATCCCCCAAAAGTCTCCAGTGGAGTGTACATGATCTCGTACTCAGTGATGAATCCATTTTGGTCCATTGGAGGCACCTCTTCCCACATCACTGCAATAGTTGTGGAGGACTCCGCCATTGCTGTCACATTCTCTGGGGGACTGGCTGGATCTGGCAAAGATCATCAAATGTTACCAGGTCATCTATACATCATCAGATCACTTCTCTATACAGTAACACATAGTAACACATACCAGCCTCATGTGTTGACTCAGTCACTGTGTCAGTGTAAGGCCCTGCCCCCACATCGGTGAAGGCTCGGACAGAGATGGTGTAGTTGACAAACTCGTGCAGTTCCATCAGAACCACTGACATATTTGATCCAGAGACATTCACTGTATTTTTCTCGGCAACTCCTCCAGAGATCTCCAGTGCAGTGTATGCCACTTCATATGCGGTGATGACTCCATTCTGATCTCTGGGAAGAAACTCTCCCCACATCACAGCTATACTTGTAGGTGATGTGGCCATTGCTGTGAGATTGCCTGGGGCACTTCCTGGACCTAGAAGAGAGGGAAAATATCATCTACTACATTTCCTATTGATTGGTCTATTAGAATTTAGCATAGATGACAATTTATACTTATTAGTCATTACTTTACCACAATTAAAACAACCAAACAAAAATAGAGTAGTTACAAAGATTTATAGAAATTGGTCCTCTCTATTAAACATTTGGGTAAGGATCTACCACAGTGAAGCAAGGGAGTGAGAAAAAATAAACAGAGATAGGTAGATAGATTCCATACACACACATAGATATATATATATATATGTACTTATCTATGTTTATTATTACCCTACTAGAGAAGGATCAGAGGTCCTTTTGAAGCAATAGTGGAAGGATTGTCAGCTGAAATCATCACATATGCAACGAATAGCAGAGAAAAGTATTAGCTGAGACAATAAAGTTTGAATAGTAGACATTTGTAGCCATCAGTTGAACCCTGCCAAAAACCCCCCTCCTGGATTACTCCAATATTGGGGAGATTAGTAGTACACTGCCCAATAGCTGAATGAAATCAATGGTCAGATAGAAATCTAGAGTAAAATAGTTCAAGATCTCAATGCCTCTTTCTTATCTCCACTCCCCCCCCCTCCCCACCCACTGCCTACAGCCAACAATGGAAGTATAAAGGGAACCCCCCCCCCCTATAGCCAGCAATGGAAGTATAAAGGGACTCCACCCCCCTATAGCCAGCAATGGAAGTATAAAGGGAACCCCCCCCCCTCCAGCCAACAATGTAAGTGTGAAGGGGCTCCCCCTCCAGCAATCAGCAACATTAATTATACAAGTGTGTGTACAAGGTTAAAAACTTGCTACCATAATACATACACACATAGCAGACTTGTCCTGTTTTGCCACTGGTGTTGTTCAAACATGGAATACAAAACACTCGCATATCCAAAGCCATTTTAGACCTATTCTACAATAGTTAACATTAAAAAGGCATGCATATTCAGGGTTTCATACAGGATTTTTTCTTGGGTGAGGGGTGGAATATGCATGTGTCCGGTGAGCCACTTGTCATAGCAGCTCTGTAATGTGAAACCCAAATGAATATAGTGTATCCCTCAGTTACAGTATCTGACCTCTTTCATGTCCTATAGGATATGTGCAAAATTCAGATAAGCGAATACATATGAATACAACAATGCACCCCCCCCCCCTCCAGCCAACAATGGAAATATAAAGGGACTCCACCCCCCTATAGCCAGCAATGGAAGTATAAAGGGACCCCCCTCCAGCCAACAATGTAAGTGTGAAGGGGCTCCCCCTCCAGCAATCAGCAACATTAATTATACAAGTGTGTGTACAAGGTTAAAAACTTGCTACCATAATACATACACACATCAGCAGACTTGTCCTGTCTTTGCCACTGGTGTTGTTCAAACATGGAATACAAAACACTCGCATATCCAAAGCCATTTTTAGACCTATTCTACAATAGTTAACATTCAAAAGGCATGCATATTCAGGGTTTCATACAGGATTTTTTCTTGGGTGGGGGGGGGAATATGCATGTGTCCGGTGAGCCACTTGTCATAGCAGCTCTGTAATGTGAAACCCAAATGAATATAGTGTATCCCTCAGTTACAGTATCTGACCTCTTTCATGTCCTATAGGATATGTGCAAAATTCAGATAAGCGAATACATATGAATGCAACAATGCATATATATTCCTGCTGCTTTAAGTGTGCTGTTTCAGTCATCAATAAGTATAACTTATCATAGTGGCAGATATGTAGCAGCACTAGCTGAAGCTCTCAAAGAAGTTCAGTCAGCACTCAATATGCCAGAGCTGAAAGTGGTAAAGCCCAGTGATGCCAGGTGGCTATCTCATGAGCGCTGCTTGCAAGCTATTTGGCTATTCGTAAGGATTTGCCGGCTTTGATTACCATTTCGCACCATCTCTATGACAAAACTGGAGATGCAGAAGCCTTTGGCCTTGCATTAGTCCTTAGCTCCTTTTGTGGTCTTGCTAGCATAGTTCTATTGTCAAAGGTACTTTACCTAGTAGCAAAACTGAACTCCTTCATGCAGAGGCAAGCTGCTGACTTGAGCAGGCTACCTCTGATACTTGACAGCATAGAGAAAGAGCTGAAATTGCTCAAGGAAATAGAGCAGGTTATTGTCAAAAGTGGAGAGCTCAATACATGGCACAAATAATCTTTCCAGTGTGTATCTCAGTTTCATATCTCTGTTGCAGTACCTCATATCAATAGTTTACTCACGACATGAAGTCGCTTTTCCGATATGGATGTAAAGCTCCTTGTTTCTTCTTTCATTTTCAGCCCAGCATTGTTGCCATCAGAAGAAGAAGGATTTGCTTAGTGAGAAAAAGAAGAAATTAAAGCCTTGGCTCAATTTTATGGAAGTGAAGCAACAATGTCCTATGATGGTGAGACCTATACTTCCCATCCTCTTCTTGATAAGGACGACCTTATAGGAGAGTGGCAGGTATTCAAAAGAGCATTGAAGCAAGAAACAGTATTATTAATGGAAAGAAAGAAAATTACAGAAGTGCCACCTATGTGGGAGGTCAAGGTGCACATGGAGTGTACTGGAGCTTACACAGGATGTTTCCAGAAACATTTAAACTGTTAAACATCATTTTCGTCCCTCCAGTGGGAACAGCTTCAGTTGAAGATCTCTTAGCTCTATGAATTGGTGATCAAAATTTAGGTCGTCCTATGAGAATTTCCATTGAGGGACCTGAACTTGCAACAGTTGACTTTCATGAAGTTCTGAATGTTTTAAAGAGAAAAATCACAGGATTCAATACTGAATATTGACTTATATGCAATTAGTGATGTAAAACATTTCCAGAATTCTGTAGGAGAGGGGTAACTTTTTTGTGGGAGGGAAACTTAGATCAACTGACTTATAGTGTGACCCTTCATATTAAAAAAAGTTTGTTAAATAATGCAACTATTGGAAAATTAAATAAAATAAGAGATATCAAACTTAAGGGTGGAAATACCGAATAGAACACATCATTTTGAAGATATTGGGTACTGGTAGGACTAGCTATCATGCACCCTAGGATACTATGTCTGGCTAGGGGCATATTTGAAGCACTACTGCTTCAAATATAGCCCTAGCATACCCTCCTACTCTAGGGGTATCCTGACTATCCCAACTGGCGACTGTTAATCCTGGTGTGAAACAGTCCCAAAGCTAAGTTAACTTGTGAAATCATGGAGTCCTCCTAGCACCTCTGTTGTCCTTAGCCAGTAGGAAAAAATTAAAATTAATTTTCCATTATCATAATAGTTGATAAGTTAATCTTTTTAGCAAAGGGTTACACTACGAATTAGTTTATGGGAATTTTTGCTTTTGGGGGGGGGGGGGGGGTGGGAAATTCCAGGGCCCCTCTCCCTCTGTATGAAACCCAGATATTTAATGTCAAATATCACATGTTTGTGTGCATGTTGTGTTGAGTTATTTTTATCTAAAACACCAACAGAGGATTAGTCTGTTTCATTGAGTGATCAAAGAACATTTTATTACATGCAAGGACTTAAAATAGTTTCTTGTTCTCTAATATTGCCTTTGGTTGATCTAATGGACTTCTAAAAGATTCCCCATTGGTATATGAAGGGACTGCGTTCTGTTTCACTCTGAGTCTGTTAATCTGGGCACACTAATGGTATAGTTCATCACACGCACGCATGCATGCACACACACACACACATACACACACTGGGTGAAGAACAGGAGAGCTCTCAACTCTAATAGTCAGACAAAAAAAAAAGAAGTATAATAAATTTAATCTTATTTGAACAGTATGATGCCATAATGTCAGCATATATTTGTTTTCTTCATGTACTAGAAATAACACTTTAAAAAACCTAAATTATTGTATATTTAACTGATAATGAATCAGCATAGCTTTGGGTTGTGTGGGTATTGGGGTATATCGAGGGAGCCTGCTCCATAGTTGAAGGAACACTAGCTATGTCCCCAGTGAATACCAAGTGCTAACCGCCTGGCATTCTCTATATGTACCTGTGTAGCATACTTACCATAGTTAGTGTGCAGTGGGTCCTTACAATACACTTACTGTCCTGCAATGTCAATACAGTCATGGCCACACTGTAAGGCCCTGCCCCCACATTAGTGTAGGCTCGGACAGAGATGTTGTAGTTGACATATTCCTCTAGTCTCGTCAGATTCACTGATAATTCTGATCGGGAGACATTCACTGTATCACTCTCCAGAGTTCCCCCAAAGGTCTCAAGTGGAGTGTACATGACCTCGTACATGGTGATGACTCCATTCTGGTCTATCGGAGGCACCTCCTCCCACATCACTGCAATAGTTGTGGAGGACTCTGCCATTGCTCTCACATTTTCTGGGGGACTGCCAGGAACTGGAGAATATCATCGAATGTTACCAGTCCATCTATTACATTATAAGGTCTATTCTCTACATAGTGACACACATACCAGCCTCATATGTTAACTCTGTCACTGGGTCAGTGTAAGGCCCTGCCCCCACATCAGTGAAGGCTCGGACAGATATAGTGTAGTTGATATACTCGTGCAATCCCGTCAGATCCACTGACATATTCAATCCTGAGACATTCACTGCATTAGTCTCAACAACTCTTCCAAAGGTCTCCAGTGGAGTGTACACCACTTCATATGCGATGATGATTCCATTCTGGTCTATCGGAGGCACCTCCTCCCACATCACTGCAATAGTTGTGGAGGACTCTGCCATTGCTGTCATATTCTCTGTGGGACTGCCAGGAACTAGCAAAGATCATAAAATGTTATCAGGTCATCTATACATCATCAGATCAATTTTATGCAGAGTAGTACACATACCAGCCTCACGCGTTAACTCAGTCACTGTGTCAGTGTAAGGCCCCGCCCCCACATCAGTGAAGGCTCGGACAGAGATGGTGTAGTTGACATACTCGTGCAATCCCATCAGATCCACTGACATATTTGATCCCGACACATTCACTGCATTAGTCTCAACAACTCCCCCAAAGGTCTCCAGTGCAGTGTACACCACTTCATATGCGGTGACGACTCCATTCTGGTCTCTGGGAAGAACCTCTCCCCACATCACAGCAATACTTGTTGGTGATGAGGCCATTGCTGTGAGATCCATTGGGGCACTTTTTGGGCCTAGAGGAGAGGGAAAATACTGTCTAATTCATCATTTCATTGATTAGCCTACAGGGAGACTAATCTAAATTCCCCTTTATCTCTACTAGCTGAAAATCCAACCTATAGTAGGTTTTTAAATCAACCACCTGCAGTAAAAAAAAATGTTCAGTTTGTTTAATACAATCAGTTGGGATTATTGACACATCTCATTGATCAAACAAAGTAATAGAATTAATCACCACTTCTGTAACAGCAGTATTTATTTTTTGCTGTGAAAACGACATCTTATGAATATGGCTAATAAATCAACTGCACACATAGAAAAGCCTATTGGAGTTAATAATACTCTTCCACTCATACTGAGACCACATAACAGATTCATTGAGCTTGATCTTTAATTAGAATATTCCAGGGAAATTTATGCTTATTATGTCACCAAATTATTGCCATTAACCAAACTACACTCACAGCCACCTGATAGGAATGAAATCTTTCTGAGGTCATGCAGTGTGGTGCCCTAATCAATCCTGAAAGTTTGTAAAGATATTCCTAGAAGATTGGAAGAAGTTAGAGTACACACATACAAATTATGAACCATACTATAATTTTCAATTTATTTGTTAGTTTGTTCAGTAAATTTTCCCCAAAAATTGGGTATAAAGTATGCAAACTTTTAGAATTTCATGGGGGTCACCTAGGGGTGGTTATGGGGAAGTTAGGTGAAGATATCAGTAAATCCCTGCCTGTGGGGCAATTTTTCCCAAACATTTTCTTGTTCCTTTTTTTACAAAAGTTCTTGATAAATTTGCCCAAATTACTACCTGCTTTTTTATTTATAGGTGCTATGAGAAATATCTTTCAGGAGAGGGAGGGTCTTAATTTCATGTGTGAGAACTAGCCACCTCCAGGCTACATTATGAATAGCACAACCTACAATTATGTCAATACACTGTAAGTGAGGTCATCTAAACCATGCACAAATTTCTTTTCTTTTCTTTTCATTTTTTACTTTTTGAGCCCTGTAGGACCAAGCGTGAAGCATCTGGTATGTGACAGGGAACAAATAAACAACACAATAAAGCTCGAATTTTAGTAAATTTTTTTTTGTTTCCATCTGTAGGATGGGTACTTATTTTATCTAATTATAACTAGAAAAGTACCCATCCTATGGAAAGAGACAACAAAAATATTTTATTATAATTTGATTTTTTTTTTTTTTTTTTTTTGGTTTATTTATTCTCTGCTACATACCACATGCTTCACGCTTGGGCCTACAGGGACCAAAAAGTAGAAAATTGAAAAAAAAAAAGAGAGAAAGAAATCTGGGCATGATTTTGTTGACCTCACTTAGAGTGTGCTTACATAACTATGGTTTCTAGTATTCATATGTAGTTTGGAAAATGGCTCTCATGCAAGAAATTCAGCCCTCCCACCCTCCTGAAGGACATTTTAGTACAGCAATGGGTAGAGAAAAAAAGACCACTTAATATAATTCTAAATCTGCAATATGCTATCTCATCACCAGATACTTTGGCCTACAGAGGTCAGATAATAAGAATAGAAAAGAGCAGGATGTGGCTTGGGCACAATTTTTACAGACAAAGGTGTGTTTACACAATTGTTGTTTGTAGTAAGATGGACGATTCACTAAGGCAGAGAGTAGTGACCCCAACCAAAAAATAATGGAAAAATAGCCCCACAAGCAGGATTTTACTTCATCTTCACCAAACTTCCTTGTAACCACCCCAGGTGACTCCCATCAAAGACACATAATATTTGAGCCCTATAGGCCCAATTATCTGGGAGGAGCTAATGAACAAAGTAACAAACAAATTAAAATTATACTAGGACTAGTAATTATCTTCACTGCAATAAAAAAAAATAAATAAAAAATAAATAAAAAAAAATCCAATTAAAACAAACAAATGAAAATTGGTCCACTTTATTACATATTTGGGAAAGGATTAAACACCCTAGTGGGGCAGGGTGAGAAACAGCTATGGGAGTGCAAAGGAACTCTTCCTTCAGCCACCATCACTGTGTAAAGGAATTCACCTCCAGTTACCAGCAATGACAGTGTAAAGAATCCCTCTTCCTGTTACAAGCAATGAGAATTTAAAGTGTTCCCCTCCAGTTACCAGCAATGACAGTGTAATGTGATCGAGAATAGCTCAGCTGGTCAACCTCGAGTGATTCAGAGTCTGATGACTGCAGAAGACCACCAAGTAAATAAAACCCAACAGGAGCAGCCACCAAAGTCTCACTATATTTCTCCCCCAGTGTCGCCCCTAACACACCCAGAGGTTGAGAGATCTGACCCTCTTCTGCGCTGCTCTAAATTTAATCACACTTTACCATCTTTCACTGTGATATGCTTTACATGTTCATTGACGCTTAAAGGAGTTTGACATAAGTTAGAAGACAGTTAATCCAAAAGGTAAGAAGTAGCTCATCAAACATGAGCTAAGGGGTGTGGTCTAGTAGGTGGTGTGATGAAGGTAATATGTGCACCTGCCAGAGTTAAGATCCCTGCACTTATCACTTACCTCTCTTTCACCTGCACCTCCACTCCTTTAGACGCACATACAATATTCTTTTCTTGTGCTATTTTAAGTGGGTGCAGTTTAGGAACTATATTATTAAGTTTTGAACACACTGCTTAGTGGAATTTTCCATATAATTCATAAGACTTTGAATACACTTTTCTTCTGGGAATTTTTTATAAAATTGATTGTCATAACAGGGAAGCGCAGATTCCCATTCCCAGTCCATGCCAACTTCAATTCCAAAATATATTTGATTTTATAGTAATATATTAGCATTCCACTTACTGTCCTCTAATGTCAATGCAGTCACGGCTACACTGTAAGGCCCTGCCCCCACACTAGTGGAGGTTCGGACAGAAATGGTGTAGTTGACATATTCCTCCAGTCCCGTCAGATTTACTGATAAATTTAATCCAGAGACATTCACCGTATCACCCTCCACAGTTCCCCCAAAGGTCTCCAGTGGAGTATACATGACCTCGTATATGGTGATGATTCCATTTTGATCTATTGGAGGCACCTCCTCCCACATCACTATAATAGTTGTGGAGGATTCTGCCATTGCTGTCACATTGTCTAGGGGACTGCCAGGAACTGGAGAAAAGGAAAATCAAGTGACACATTAATTAGTTACTTATGTAGTGTGTTTGTCAGTCTGCTATTTATTTTATTATTAGTGATAGGAATTCAAATACTGTAGTCCTTACAAAAATCCCTATCCCTACTAATACATAAATTGAATCACAAAGGTGCCACCTTACTCTTATTATCCTTTCTCTCCTGGCAAATACTCACACTCTCATCAGAGTGAAGGAAAGACAGTCACTTTCCTTACTTTAGCCCTAGTGATAATTTTTAGCCCTAGTAATGAATTCTAACCACATTTCAAAATCTCTGTTTAGCTTTAGAAGTAAGAACAGTGGCTATTAATAACGGAATATTATATTTATTCTCTAAACTCCAACCTTCATGGATGAACTAGGGATTAACATTGACACAATTCATATCTAGACTATTTTATGGCTATTTCACCTGAAAGCAACATTGTACAATATAATCCCTAGGGAAAGGAAAAGTTTCAGAAGAAACTAAATGATACAAAAATCTAAAGATTTAATCTTTATCCAAACAATTTACTACATTAATTACTTCAGTAGTGGTCATAGGCATAATGAAAAAGACAATATCTTAAGTTTCTCGAGGTAAACTGTCAGGGTCACCATCACCATCTAGATAGTCCAAACTTGCACAACTTGAAGCTGATCCCAAGCTATGATTTTCACAACAATATTCAATAGCATAAATTACAGGTATATGTCTCATACCAGCCACACTATCACTAATGACAATAGAAATGGGCAGTGGACATTTTGACTTAATGTACTTTAGAAAACCATCACTTCTGGAAGTTGCCCTCTTCTCCCAGCAAGCCTTGCCTCCATAAGTTTAACTACATGTCCAATATCAGAACCACCATTACCATCTACATCATGGTGATTTAAACTTCCATAACCAGCAGAAGGTCCCAACCTAAGATTATCAATGACACACGTACCACCAAAATTACTGAACATAGCTACATGGATCACATGAACAACACCATGACCACTAGTGGTAGACATAGGAAGTGAATACTCTAGCTTGAAGTACCCAAGAAAACCACCATTTCGGGTAGCAGCCATCTTACTCCCACCATGCATAGCTTCCATCTAATATACAAGGGAGTTGAGAGATTCAGGGAAGGGGTAGGAGGGGCTTACTCACAGTTACACAGTGACACACTACAGCCAAAGATGGTCACGCAGAGATCCATATAATATGATACATCTCAAAACTGAACATGGGACATCAGGAAACCCCTGATTGACTAACTCTCAGTGGTGTGTGCATGGGTACTGGAGGATGGAAATATTACTATTTATAATTTATTGTTTAAAAAAAAACAAAAAAACAACTAATTTTTTATCCCAGAAGGGATATAGTTGAAACCCTGCCCCCCCCCCAACCCCCCTGGCTATGGGCCTGGATTGTGTTGTTGGTTTTGGTCCTACCTAATATGTATGTTTTAGTGTATGTGCTGGACCAATAGTGGGTGGAGTTTGGCCATCCTATATTCCTAGTGTGTAGAGCAAGATGATATAGAGCATATAGCATCATGCAGTACACTCTAGTTCTAGGATGTAAACAGTTTCAACACTTCCATCTTTGGAGAAATTGGCCTACAAATATTCCAAGCTCCTCCCACTTAAGGGTATAATGGATATCAAATAATTCCTCTCCCGTTTGCAATCCATGGCATGAGATTCCAAACCACATTGGGCATCAGTGTTGGGTAATTTTTCTTCTTCTTTTTCAACCCCCCACCCCCCCCAACAATACACATTTTAAATGCATTCTTTTACTAACCACAGCTAATGTGAGAATTAAAAATGGCTCATTGCCCTTTAAAATGCTAATTGGTTCATTGCTGAACCTTGAACCTTTATTAACCATTTATTTTTCCTCACAGGAAAAAAAACAAAAACAAGCAAGAATCTGAAACTTGTAGCAATTATGATAAAACTTTGCATTTATGTGCCCAATGGTCTCATTATATGAGGAAATTATTTTGATTTGTATCGAGCAAGAGTTACAGCTAGGTCAAGCATTCTCAAGCATTTTAGACATTTCTGGTAAAGGGTCATCTGATTAAAGCATTGAATGAGGCAATTGTGTGGACTGATTTTGATGACACTCTACATGAATGTTCACTGTGGCCCTGGAATGCAACAGGAAAAAAATGGAATAAAATTAAATAAAACAAAATTTAAAATAAAATAAAATTAAAATAATAATAAATAACTAAATGAATTATTTGATTGGAAGGATGAATAGAATTGATGGTGTGGGTCTCATGTAGTAAAGCTTTTGAACTCTATATTTACCATGGCAGAGGATCATAAATGTTGTGAACTTTCAGTGATTCAAAAAAAAATTAAATATATATTTTTTATTAATGTGAAACTTAATAAGTGGTTGCCAACGTTAATTAAAGGAGAACATTCCACAAGCGATAATAAAATAAACAAAGAACCCCCATAAAATGCTGGACAAGAACTGTGATGTTTATATTGCCGTGTTGACATCAGAAGTGTTTAGGACAATGGACTAGCCACAGAGGCTACTCTTCATCCTGGGTGAATAAATACATATTGCATATCACTAAACAACAACAACCCAAACAAATGGGTCTCAAAGAGAATAAACTTGAACACAAGAAAACCTTTACCAATCTTCTCATGAGGGTCAATCTGTTATTGTTATTGATAATTTACCCTCAACGATACAACAATCAGAATATGTTGTCAACTTTTGTTGCTTAATACAGAAGTTATCATTATGATAATACAGCTAGTCTCTCCCTCTATGCATATACTAACTGACACTGCAGGTGCTACAGGTGCTACAGAGATGCCCCTAACGTCACCCACCTTGTATCTGGTCCACTAGAGTAATGCTTGCACTGACATCCTCTCCAGTCACTTCATCAGGGACAATACAGGAGTACACTCCTAGAGACCCCATAACATTGTCCCTGCGGTTAAGACGAACTTCATGTGTGAAACCAGACCTTGTGAAAACATTATCTACTGAAGAGTCCACATCAGTATTACGTGGGACAATAGTTCCATCAGGGTGGTACCACTCTCCCACTCTGCCTCCATCTCTGCCCCTACAGCAGGCCATGTTGACATTGGTAGTGACACAGGCCAGAGGTACTCCACCATCAAGTTTACTGTCTCCAATGTCAGTGATGAGCACAGAGTCCCCAGGGAGGAGCACCTCACCTCTCAAGGTGAAGTAGAGGCCAGAGGAGGGAGCAGTGGCTGCAAGAGAGAGAGGGAAGGAGCAGTGGACACATCACAAACTAATTACATGCGTGGGCGTGCATACGAATTCAGGACTAGGGCTAGGCCACACCCACCTCTCCAAATGTTGGCCACATCTTGATGAACAAAATCAACATTGTTAGGACTATATTGACTATATTGCGTGGCCTATTAATGATCAACACCATCAACATAAATAACATAACCTACTTTGCATGGTTTCTTGAATCACGATTCATTGCAAACACACATGGGAGTACAGTTGAGGGCTAGCCATAGTAAATGATGCAGGTTTTATACAATAACTTCATTTTCTAAGCTATATCTAATGTCTATAATAGTTTAGCTGCAGCCATAATGACTTCAGCAGATACTCCTTCCTAAACAACTTCAGGACTCCATAATCCACCATTAAGGCAGTTTATAAGGGGCTGTGCAAATCTGTGAGGGAAATGGAACAAGAGCAGTCCCACTATGAACTGTGGCAAATAATTACTATAATATTTTACCAGACACCCATTTTCTGCTTCACTTGCAATGATCAAGGCACTTTGTCCAACAAACATTATCCTAGATATTATTGAAAGGGCATTAGAAGAGTTTTAAGTTAATTCTTCTGCTTGGAAATGATTGCATTTGTTGGATTAATGACTTCCACAACAGTGCTTCTTCAGTAATTGTGAATGTTTCCAGTTATCTTAATTTCAATATTGCTGGTGTTACTGTTCTAATGGCTCCAGCCCTAGGCACTGCTCATGATGGTGTAGGTTTATCTTTTTCCATGTTTTCAAATTCCTGGTCAAATTTGTGTGTAGGACTCACAGCCACATGCAATTCCTTCATGGGAGGGGCCACTGTCCACAAGTCTTTTATTGCTGTGGTTCAGGACTCTGACATCATGCTGTACTTAATTTCACAAACATCTAAGGAGTGACTATAGATACAAATCTGTAGGTAGACCTTCAGGGGAAGCTTCAGCTGGCTAAAAATTGTTTAATTCTCAGCTGCAGAGAAGGGTAGATACATTTTTTCTACTTTTTTTGGTTAACCTTTTTTATCAGCCATATTTAAAACAGGGAGAGTGGGTGGGTATTCTATTGACTTATTACCTACTTCACAGACACAGTGGTGGATCCAAGGGGGTTCTACAGGTCTAACTGTAACAATTATTATCCTCCCCCAATTTTATTACCCAAATCAATTTTAGCTTTAGCTAAAGCTTCAGCTGGTGAAGACCGAAGCCCAACTTATTATCTCTAGGGTGTTTTGAAGCTTCTTTAGCCAAAAGTGTCTTTCAGAATTTCAACTTCCAAGTGAAATTGTCTGTGGGGAAATCAAAGTTGGAGTCTTTTTTTTCTTTTTCAAATCCTCTTCAACCCCTCATCCTGTTAAAGTAAGTGATTGTTCACCAGATGGGAGTGACTAAGTTAGTTGGAAAAAATTATCAAAATTGTGTCTAAATATATTTAATAACAAGTATCAGCTAGCTTAAAAGCTGTTTGGTTGCCACCCACCTTCTCTCTCCATGTGGACTCCCATTGGTTCCCAATGTTTGGGGGTAACAAGAATCTCTAGTTGGGGTGAATAGAATTGGAAAAGTTGAGTAGTACTGTACTAGAGGACCATTTGCCTGCAAGGTTGGAATATCATCTAAATTTGTTTTATTCCCCCCCCCCCCCCCAACTTATCATAAATCTATCAATTGGTAAGTATTTTTAAATGCTCAAAATTTCCTACTTTTTGTGAAAGTGTGGAGGGATGCCAACTCTTGCTGCAGCCATAAAAAGGTTGCCAGAGGAAAGCTGGTTCAGAGTCCTGGAGCACCCAACAGTGCCTAAAATTTTGAAATTTGGTAATACTGCATATGCAATTGACATAATCTGTGTACATATAAAGCCATTGGTTCATTTTTATCTTGATTAAGGCTTTTAATGACTGAACTTGATAAAATTTTGCAGACAAAATGATGGGAGCTGGAATAGGGAATAATGTAAATTGAAACAAAAGCGACCCCAGGTGGAGGAACAAAGAATTAAATTTTCCATACCAAAAAAAAAAAAAAAAAAAAAAAAAAAAAAAAAAAAAAGGATGAAAAAAAAAATAGCCAAAAGGTGAGAATTAACAATGGCTAAGCTGCTGCCACTAATAGAAAGTGGTTGATAGCTGTTGGTGCCCTAGAAAAATTAACTGGCTAAGTTTACATTGCCATTATTCTTTAAAATGCAATTGTCTCCCTTTCCAAGGAGATTAGAAGTGCCCCACAGTGGCTGGCTTTGGATTCTGGTTGCATATGAAAATTCAATATTGTTTTACTTAGGCATTAGATGCAGAAAAATCTTCAGCATACACTTGGTCACCTTCCTTGAGTTTCCTAAGCGTTTTGCTTTACATGACTTTGCTTTTGCTTCCACCACCTTTCTTCTACATGACCAGATGAATCAGGAAGTAGCAAACCCAATCTTGATCTATATCTAGGACCCATCAGTAACTCAGATGGTGGAATTCCTGTGGTAGTGTGTGGAGTAATTCAATACTTCAACAAAAAACCTCCACATAATTACCATTAATCTGTTTTAGACCTTGTTTCAGTGTTTGAACACATCTCTCTGCCAATCCATTTGTAGACAGATGATAAGGTGCAGATGTAATGTGTCTAATTCCATTAGCTTGCATAAATTTCTTAAACTCATCAATTGTGAAGGATGGTCATTATCAGACACAATAGTTCCTGTTAGTCCATGAGTGGCAAAAACAGACCACAATTTCTCTACTGTCTTTGAAGTAGACATAGATTGCATGATCTGCACATAACCACTTTGAGTGTGAGTCAATAATGATAAGATACATGTGACCCATGAATGGTCCAGCAAAGTCTATGTGCAGTCTACTCCAAGGTTGAGAAGGCCATTCCCAAGGATGAAGTTGTGCTACAGGATGTGATGGACCTGTTACTTGACAGCTGGAACAGTTCCTGACCACTTCCTCTATCTCAGCATCCATTCCTGACTACCACACATAACTTCTTGCCAATGCTTTCATCTTGCTTACACCAGTGTGTGTTTCATGGAGCTCCTCTTGTACTAATTTAAGGCCTTGTGGTAGTACAACTACTCTAGCTCCACACAAAATACATCCTTCAAGCTAGCTAAACTCTTTCACTCTGAGACTGCATGGCTTGAACTCCTTTTTCAGATTTTTCTGTGGCCAACTGCTCCTCAGGTATTTCTCGACCTGGGATAAGATAGGATCTCTATCTGTCCATAATCTGACCTTGTCAGAACTGGCTGCAATGGTTGAGAGGTGGTTCACCAGATGCACAGATCACCACAAACAATCTGAACATGTTGTTTGTGGTTGAGGAAGTCTGCTTAAGGCATCTGCATTTCCTATCAGTCTACCAGACTTGTATCTGATAGAATAATGGTAAGCACTCAGTGTCAGAGCCCATCTCTGAATCCTTGATGAAGCCAAGGGTAGTATTCCTTTCTTTTTTCCAAAAAGTTGTGTAATGGCTGGTGATCAGACTCAATTAGAAAATGTCTACCACACAAGTAATTATAGAATATCTTTACTCCATAAACAACAGCAAGACCATCTTTTTCCAACTGTGAGTAATTCTTTTCAGCTATGGTTAAGATTATCGATGCATAAACAACAGGCCTCTCCACACCATCTGGCATGATGTGAGAAAGTACAGCCCCTAAACCACAAGGGAATGCATCACATGCAAGCATCAATGGTTTAGAATCATCATAGTGAACTAACAGTGAGATTACTTGCAATTGCAAATCGTCTTTAACTGTTTCAAAGATTTTATGTGTATACTTGTCCATTTCCACTTGGAATTTTTCTGCAAAAGCTCATGCAATGGAGACAATTGTGATTGATAGATTAGAGAGAAACTACACATAGTAGTTGATCCTTAGGAATGCTCTGAGCTTACTAACATTTTTGGGTGTAGGAGCTTCGTTTATTGCTTCAACTTTTTCTTCTGTATGGTGTAATCCATGCTAATCAATTATATGGCCAAGGTATTCTACCTTGGGGAACATAAATATACATTTAGCCCGATTCAGCCTAATCCCAGCTGACGCTAATTTTTCAAGAACTTGATGTAGATTTCCTAGATGTTCAGAAGCATTGGACCAAGTAATCATAATATTGTCCAGATATACTGATATCCCCTTACAACTTCTTAGCAAGTTTTCCATGCAACATTGAAAAATGGCAGGGTCTGATGAAATACCAAAAGGCAATCTGTTACATTGAAACAACCCTTTGTGAGTGTTAATGGTCACATATTGTTTTGACTCGTCTTCTGATGCCACTTAAAGATATGCCTTCAACATATCTGATTTAGTAAAATACTATCCACCTGATAAAGAAGCAAATAATTCTTCTACTCTTGGTAATGGGTAGCAACAACTTGTGTTTGATTCACAGTGACCCTGTAGTCACCACATATTCTCAATGTGTCATTCTTTTTCATTATAGGTATAATTGGTGCTCTCCAGCGTGAGAATTGGACAGGTGAAATGATACCTTCACTCTAAGTTCAGACTCAAACAATGGCTTTGGGGCATATGGAAATGTTTGGCTTTATCGAATTTAGTCATAGCAGTTGGGTCAACATTGAGTTTGGCTTTATAGCCTTTATGCTTGGTTAGTACTTCATCAACACCTTTGTTAATGGTACCCACAAGATTACGCACAACATTGAGCCTCACTTGTAAAGTCTCCAGCCATCATGGCCAGGAAGATTAGGTCCCTCCCCCTCAACTACTTGTAACCTCAACATCTTGATCTTCCCTTGGTAGTAGACTTCAACTCCAGCAGACCAACAGATGTTGATGCGTTAACCAGTGTACATCCTCAGCATGACCTAGGACTTCTGGAGAGGAAACTGACTTGATTGAGCAATGTTGTGGCAAGTTGCTGTGTGTATGAAAGACAATGCTGCACCAGTGTCTAATTCTATAGATGCCGGAACTGTATTTAAGGTAAGCTCTATAGTCATGGCTCCTGGACTCTTCTTGTCCTGCACAATAAACAAGGAGTAAGAATTCTCTCTCTCACCAATATCCAAGTGATGGGTTTGCTTGGAATTTTTACTTCCTTGCTTGGCTCTGCATACCTTTGCTATATATCCTCGCTTCTTACAGTGAAAACATTCTGTTTCTTTGAACTTGCAGACATAAGTTTGATGTTCACCTCCACAGCACTAATAGGTAAACTTGGGTGATCTACCTTTCTACTGTTTACTTATGGTCATGGAATGTGCTGGAGAGTACTTTTTCCTCCCCTCTTTGCTAGAATTCCAGTGGATATCCTGATTTGTAGCATGTCTGAAACCACTAGCCTGCTTCATATCTTGACTACCTTGAGCTGCTGCTTCCATAGCTATAGCAAACTCCAAAACTTTCTGATATGTTAAATCCTTTTTGCTAGCGAGTGCTGTTGAATGCTGTCCTGTTGCACTCTGCAGATATGACGATTTCGGAGTATGTCGTCCAAGATGTCTCCATAGAAGCAGTGCTGCTCCAAAGCTCTTAGCACAGTTACATATTTGGTTACAGTTTCATCAGGTCCTTGAACTCTCAAATTAAACTTAAATTGCTGAACAATGGGTGATGGATTGGGGTCAATATGGTCTTGCAAGATCTTTACTAAATCTTCATATGGATCCGTATTAATCTTGTCCACACAAGCTAAACTTCTGAGCAACCTGTATGTGGCTGGTCCACAGGCTGACAGTAAAATAGAGCATTTCTTGTCGTTGTTTACAACCTCATTGGCAACAAAATAGTGCTTTAACCGCTCAGTGTAAGACCTCCAATCTTCCCTGCTTTAATCAAATCTATAACTGTACCATGAATAGACATAGCTGCCTGCAGAGTTTATCCTCCCAGTTTATTTTGAGTTTATCCTTGTCACCAGTTGTTGTATCTACCCTTTATGGCTCATATACTGCACGCTATTGCAGCCTGGCATAGCTTAGTAAACCACTCAACTTAACTCATTCATTGAACAACTTATAGACTGAGCAAATGAAGTGAAGTAAAGTAAGGTTATAATAAAAACCATGGCATATACACCAAAATGATTGACAATCATTTAACCACAATATCCTGGTAACATAATATGATACAGGAAATAATAGCAATCCAATTTATCACATAGAGTAATTGTATTGGCATTCATGACTGGCAATGTTATTTTTGAGAACTGCAACTGCATAATAGCTCGTGCTTTAATTATACTACAGAAATAGAAACTTCATAAACTATCCTGTGTGGTGATAGCAAATTCCAAAAGATTCAAGCTATGTTTGTGGAGGAATCATAAAATCCCCTATTAGAAGACTTAATCATCCAGCTATCTATGTTTTCTCCTGTACTTACCCCATAGGTATGGTATACATATGGAGTACAGCTCCTCTATTCTTTTACAAATGACCAATTTATTAGTTTACTCTAAAATTAAGTAGATGTGCAGTATTTCTGCTACCAACAACAAAGTAAAGCTGCAAACCCTATTCCTTGCCCCCCCCCCCCCCCCCCCCAACCTAAAAATATATCTCTCTGCATGACTGTCAAAACACAAAGATAATCCATACACAAGATCATAGGTCACATCAGATCAGGAAACGCTTGAGGGCGATGAGTAAAACTTAATAAACTCATATATTTAAAACAAACAAACATTTGTTTTTCAAACACCAGGAAAAAAAGCAACCCTTCATGTGAAGTGCATAACTCATACAATAACATTGGTGAGGGACCAATTCCAATAGCCACTATAGTGTGTGTTCAGTTATGGGTGTTGTTTGGTAAATACACATTAGTATAAAAGTGTCTACGTGTTTCATACAAGTGGCTACAAGCAAATCTTTTTTAGTTTATTATAATATGTTCCTACTTTGTTGAACCGATATTTACCATGTCCCAAACTAGTATAAAAAAAATTAAAAGCTAATAGGGCACTCAAGATTCCTGGAGGCATGTCTGAAGAGCTATCTTTTTAACTGGAACACAAACCATCAAATAAAACTCTTGATCTTACATATCAGATATTCAGTAAACCACACTTACATTTGCTAGTGGATCCATGATGAGGCAACACACTGAGCTAGGTATTTACTTACATATTTTAGATTTAGCTAATTGTGTACATATATAACAATACAGTTAGATATTAGGCCTGCTGTACAGCATGCCTTAGAATTCCATGACTAATTATCACAATAACATCAATTAGAAGAAAAACGAAACAAAACAACACATACACACACACAGAAACTAGCTTGCTAGCTTATGCTAAATAAAATAGAACAGTTCAACAACATACTTGTCTGCTGTGTCTGGGCGGGCACACAACTCCATCCCATAAGCTGAAATAGTAGCAGCAAGAACCACATTGCAGATTCACGCGGAAAATTTGGGACTAGCTAGAACTAGTGAAGCGGTAACCTGGAATACTGCGGGCTGTCCAATTAATTTGAAGTTGTGTACTGGTGTTAGAGTGAATACTGTAACCCTAGAATAATGTATCCCCTACAATATTCACTAGTGAATACCATACCCTGGGTGCTGTGAATAATGTATCCTGTAGTGGATATGGTATCAGGCCCGTAGCCAGGGGGGGGGTTCGAGGGGTTCGACCGAACCCCCCTTTGAGTGGTGTTGAGGGAAGGAAGAAAAAGTTGTTTTTTTTATAGTAATAATAATATTTCTCTCCGCCAGTACCCATGCGCACACCACCAAGAATCAGTCAGTCAGTCAGGGTCCTCCTGCGTTCAGTTTTGAAGTGTATCAGATTATCTGGAGCTCAGCGTGACCATCTACGCTATAGTGTGTAACTGTGAATCAGCACCTCCTACCTTTTCCCCTAATCTTTCAACTCCCTTGTGTATTAGATGGGAGCTAGGCTTGCTGGGAGTAAGATGGACGCTACTTGAAGTGGTGGTTTTTTCAGGTACTTCAAGCTGGAGTGTTCACTTCCAATGCAGGGGTGGCTCAAGCTTCAAAATATTGAGGGGGCTCAGTTTACCTATTATAAGAGGGCAAGGGGGGGGGGGGAGGCAAGATTTATCCCCTACAAACAAGCAATGCAAATACTTAATTTTTAAATGGGAGGGGGTGGGGGGAACATAAGCAGCCAATAGGGTAATCCTGTTGTTTAGCACTCCGGGTGATCACCGTCAAAAACTCAACGTCAAACAATAATGCCTCGCAACTGTACGACCACTCCTAATCAAATGTCCAACGTGAAACAATTATGCCTCACAACTATACGCCCACTCCTAATCATGTCCTGGAGTGCTATTCTTCAGTGCTATTCTGCAGTGCTATTCTGCAAGTGGAGTGGTGCTAAAAACAGGATCACCAAGCTCCCCCTGCCCCCCTTGTTTTCTCCTCTGAAATTGTCTGGATATCCTTAATGCTCTCTCTCTCTCAGTGGTTTTGTTATAGCTTTAGCTCCAGCAGCAGATGGTAATGGTGGTGCAACTATTAGATGGGGAGTGAAGGATCAAATAAAGATGGCAGACCTAGCATCTCTCTGACCAATAAAAATGTTCCCACTCCCACATAATAAAAATTATACTCAGTAAATAGATAAACAAATATTATTATAGCTTGTTCATTTGTTCTTTGCTTTTAAGTTTTAAAACTTTTTTTGAAATCAACCAATAATGTTGCAGTAAATGAAGCTCAGCATTTTCCTTTTGCTATATACTACTATCGCTCCTTTTTCCTTGTCTTTTTTTTTTTTTTTTTTTTTCAGTGAGTCGGCAACCACATGTAGTAAAACAGATTAAACATAGTGGTTGTTTGATAACTTGGAAAAATTAAAACTACAAAATGAGGAAAAAACACAGAATCCTTCCTTAATGTGCAACCATGCTGACTGTTGAACTTACTTCAGGTGTTTTATTAGCTCAGTCATAGAAATGGTTTGTGTGGGTTTGTACTTAAATCCTATCTTGTAATTGCACCTTGTGGTCTTTCTGTATGGCAGTTTGTAGTAGTCAGAGGCTTTCCTGCCCCCCAAGCAAACTAAATATACTTGACTTCTAAGATAACTTTCAGTGAGTAGATAGACAAAATGAAAGGAAAAGACTTTGTGAATACTGATCCTACAAGCGAGTTGTTGATTTAGAAAGTGTGTTTTACTGATCATTTAATTCTGTATTTCTTGTTTCACTTAATTAACTACTAACCAATTCCCATCCAGTAGCAATGTAGAGAGAGCACTGTTGATAGAAACAAAGATTTGAGATATTGTCACCCCACACCTCACCCCTTGGATGTGTAAGAGGATAACCTAACCTATCTTTGGATTAGTGCCTTATATGCACATGGTCACATCTGTTTGTAGGTGGACAATATTCATACATGGTTGGAAAGAAAAGCACGAAGGACGCCATGCGTGAATGCTTGCACACACAAACATACACAACCCAACACACCTCTTCACGTTTATATATAGAGAGATATTAGGAACCAACAAACATTGAACATCAACACAGTTATCCTTTGTATAAATAAACCCCACATACAAAATGAAAATAATTTATTCACGTAAGAACATAATTAAAAATATTTAGTTGATAGAATAAGAATTACGAATCATTTTTTTATAATGGTGGATGAAATAATTTCTTTAAATAAAGAAGTAATTCATATATGTGTGCAATTTGTACAACATGACATCAGAGAGTATTTTTTTGCAATATGCCAAATTAACTAAAGTTACTGGCTAGGTGATTGCTACTTTCGTCCTCGATGGCTGGTACCAATTAGATCTGGATATCAAATATGTTTGAGGATGGGGATATAATGAAGCATCCAATATGTCCTGTGAGTGGATTGGATTGCTAATTGACTGACCATCCTCTATTTGTAAGATATAAAAAGCTATATTCATCATGAATTTATTTCTGGCCTGGCAACACCTGGTATTTTCATCCGGTTTTACTGGGGTAAAGATCCTTTTTATTAACTGTTTAATGCTGAGTTGCCTTTGCATTGCGACAGAACTCTTCTAGTAAATATTGAAGGAGGTCTGTGTCCACTGTAGTGAGCCTCAATCTATGATCCACCTCTAATGAAGGTTGCCAGCTGTGATTCAACTTGTGACACTATATGCAATATATATATATGTACTAGCAGCATATACCCGGCATAGCCCGGTCAATTTCAACATCAAAAATTATAGTCAAAGTTGAGAATACAAACCATATATCAAATCTGTCGCTCCAAGGGTTTGTTTGGCCAAAGTACCATTTTTGTCCTCTTTTGGGCCTGACACGAAAACAGAAGTGGGTGTGGTCATATAAATGTACTTAAAACATTCCTCAGATTATATTGATTCTAAATATATACGGGTTCATTGGTTTAACTCCCAGGTTCGAGTGATTTTGCTGAAATATCATTTTTGGCATCAATAGCCTTTACACAAGAAAGGAAGAGGTGTGGCCAGGTGGGATACAGCCCATGTTACTCCCAGAGTGAAGTTGTATGTTCATACCAAGTTTTAGATCTCTAGCTCCAATGGTTTTTCTGGCAAAATACCATTTTTGGCTTTTTCTCATTACCATGGTAACCATTTTGTGAAATTTTTAGCCCATGTTTCAAGTTGGGTCAAAACCTATCATCATGCCGAGTTTCAGAGAAATCCACCTACCAGTTTGGCCGGAATGATGGTACAAACATACAGACAGACCAACAGACAGACCGACAGACAGACCGACAGACAGACAGACCGACCGACCGACAGACAGACAGACAGACAGACAGACAGACAGACAGACAGACAGACAGACAGACAGACAGACAGAAAAATTCTTTTTTTCCCAGACATGCCACCTGGCTTAAAACCATCTCAGGGTGGGTCTCCTCCATCCCTAAAAATTTGGTCAAAATCTAACAGGGATTTTGAGAAACTGATGAACATAGTTACACAGTTACACAGTTACACAGTTACATAGGTTTTCTAATATATATATATAGATATATGTAGATAGATAGATAGATAGATATAAATATATATGCACATAAATTTATAACATTATGTAGGACTGTTTTGCCAGTATGCATGGCCATATTTTTTAACCATACTTGGTGAAATTTGTATGGTACTTCACAATAATACTTGAGAATGTGGGATACTTGAACATGCCATGGAGCATATCATTGGAAAGCATTTGAACTAAGCTTTCATTTGGCAATAAGATTAAGGGTAGGGAGTGAGTGACAACAAAGTGACGGTACATATTATATATCTCATGAATAATTAGTGAGAATTAGGTTAATCCCCCCCTTCCCCCCCTTCCCAAAAAAAAGAACCCCCCTTTCAAAAATCCTGGCTACGGGCCTGGGTATCCTATAGTGCAAATATTATCACAAGCGACACAATTCCTAATAAGATATTTTTTCCGCTTTAGCAAATATGGTCCCTCCTGATAATACAACAAGCGAACAGGGGGCACTTACAAAAATTTGGTTTCAAACCTAAACCTTGACTTTACAGGAGCATGTATAACAGTAGACTATGAAAATTTTATATCAATTTTTAGGTTTAGTGTATAAATGCTTGGCAGCAATGTGTTGGACACCGTAGCAGAAAGTCCTTAGATTATATTGGTTTGTTAGTAGAGAGAAATTGGGTGATGAATATTTAAATACTAGAACCATCAGATGAAGCCATTATATTTTCTGGTAGTTGTTTGATTATTGTTTGGCAAGATTTAATTACCTCCTATTTATAAAATAAACACAATTGGATGTCTTCAGGATTCCTTCAACATACAAAGATCTGTGGCAGTGCTCACTATGGAAAGTGACATAATGCATGCTTCACTTATTTAAATCAAAGTTTATGTTAATTTTTCTTTCTTATATGTAAAACATTAGTTCTTAGGAAGTTACTCAGTTTGTTAGATCTACATTATTTTCCAAATTTTCTTATTAAATCATTACTACTGTACTCTGACCCATTAATCTCTAATTGTTAATGTTATACAAAGTGTACATCACCTTTAGGATAAAATAAAGGAAAAAAAAACAATAGTAAAATTTTTTGCCTGTGTATGTGTATATGCATACATGTATTGTAGCTCTGTATTAATACATAAGTGTGTTTACTGTTTAGTTTGGTCTATTCTATTAGTATTATACATTCACCATATAATCAGTTACAGATTGGTTCTTAAGAGATAAACTACAACAAACAATATTGCTGATGATAATCTATTATTTAATAAAGTTTTTTTGTCCATGATTTCTCTCATCATTATTCTCCTCACAACAGGTATATTATCTTCTCTTGTAATATACATTGAGTACAAGAATTCATACAAGTATTATACCAGCTAAACTAATTGCATAAATAAAAAAGACTTGTAAACACTTGATTCTTTGTGTATTATATATGCATATGAACAGTGCAATGATGATATTAATTTGCAATTTGATATCAAGATTGTTATGTACCTTATATAGGAAAACACCACAATTAAATCCATTAGGATCTAATTGTACTGCCTAATGAAATCAATATGGCAAAGTAAGATATTTGAAAAATAATAGCTATTATAATGAATACTTTGGGTAAAAATGATATTCAATGACTGAATTCATTTTGAAGATACACACTTCAGAAGTAATCAATACACAAAGATAGATAATTAATATCGAAATTAGGAAAAAAAAAAAATGAAGTAGGAGCTGAATTTACATATTAGTTTGCAAACATTTCATGTCATTTTCCATGGTAGATCATAAAACATCATTTCATATTTGTTGAAATCCAACAGAACCAGGCACCAAGACAACAATATTCACTGGAACCAAAAATTGTTTGAATGTGAGAAGGTTTACCTGAATGAAAATATAGAGAGAATTATATCATGGCTTAAAATTTATTTTAAAGCATGTCACTGAATATGTTAGTTATGGGTAGCTAAACATTTTCTTGAAATTGTCATCTTGGGACAAAATATTTCGTTTTTAAGTTTCTTGAATTTTCAATGGTACAACTGAATCCTATATTATTTTCACTAACTCCCTGCCTGCCTCATGTCTGCCTGCCTTCATGTCTGCCTGCCTTCATGTCTGCCTGCATTCATGTCTGCCTGCCTGCCTGCATAACTGTCAAGAAATTTTTTTTGAAATGTGGGTCATGGGACACCAAATTAAACTTCATTCTGCTCCCTACTTGGTGGTAGGGGTGCAGATTGCCTTTCAATTTCTTTAAAATGTCCAACTTAAAAGTTAAAGAAAAACTAAAGCCTTTTCTTTTAGCAATTGTATTTGTAAAGAAGGTAAAATTAAGTCAGTATATCCACCCAGGCTCCTTTTTTTTATTTTTTAAATGGCTGTTAAAAATGAAAAAAAAAAAAAAAAAAAAAAAAAAAAAAAAAAAAATTGAAGAAAATTAAAGCTACCTTGCCAGTTTAACTGAGAATGAAATATTTTTTTTAGTGAGCTGAAGCTTAGCTGAAGATCTATTAGTGTGTGTGTGTGTGTGTGTGTGTGTGTGCTTGCATGCGTGTGTGTGTGTGTGTGTGCATGTGTGTGTGCATGTGTGTGTGTTTACGCGCATGCGTGTGCATGTGTGTGTGAGTGTATGTGCGTGTGCATGTGTGGGTGGATAGGTGCGTAGGTGTGTGTGCAGGGGCAGAACCAGGATTTCAAGAGGGATGTTCTTTTTCTTTCTTTTTTTACTTACTAACCCAAACCACACCCTTTACAAACTCTGTTGTGGTTGTAGACAGATCTATTCTTGTTTACTGCCCAACTCTGGTAAAACTACTCTCTAGTTTCTCCCTTGTAATATTCATTTGTTCACAGTGCCCACACTGACACCTACATACAAAACAGAAGTAGCCAGCTACACAGCTTATTCTTACTAGAAACTGTGTTTGCCAGTCTTCCTCCACCTAATGAGTCACCATCACTGTAAGTGCTAGCAGCAAGATACCCTACAATGACTCGCCTGCTCCCCTTGCTAGCTCCGAGGCTCAAACTGGTAGGGCTCAACCATTTCTTTAGATTCCTCACTTTCCTGAAGGTGGCATGTTCCTCCACTAAGGAAAATACACAGGGTAGGCTGAAAACACCAAAACTTGCATCAAAACTAGCAAAAAATACACTATCCATGGTGGGCATTGCTGTAACAGGATCCTACTCTGAATCATGACTACCATAACCAAAATTTGACTACAACAGGATGTCAACTTTACAGGATGTAAATTGCAGTGAAACAATGTCTATTTTTTATCCTGAAGAATGGTATTTCAAAAATCCCAATTTTGTTTTAATGATTTTGGAGTGCCCAATGAACTTATTTCCAAAATTTAAAAAAAAAAATAGAGAAAAAAAATTCAATATTTACCATGACACACTTCCTTTGATTGAACAATTTAACCACACCAATAGACACTCCTACATGGGGTTAATATCACTTTCGCAGTCACATGGAGACCACATGCCACACTTTGCATTCCTGGAGTGGTTAGGCTGAAATTTGACATGTGGTCTCCATGTAACTGAAAGTGCTCGTGCACTATTGTTGGTGTGGCTACTCTTTCTTATACTCAAAAAAGTATTCCTCCAAATGAACTTTTGCTTGTACCTAAAACATCAACACATGTTGTATAAAACAGTTATATACATATGACACACACACAGTTGCTGTGAATATTTGACACCATCGTCTTAGCTGTAAATCACAATAAAGCAATAAACAGAGACAATGACATGCGTAGAGCAGCCACTGTTTTAATATAGGCTGGGGAATGGAATGTAGATAGTTGCCTATCTGCAGATGGTGTCTATTTAGAAAACTTCCTTTTTATAAAATATGATCAAGTCCATTTGCTAGGGTCAGGTCGCAGAGAGCTTGGAGCACACAAACAAAATGATCTCAGTAAGAGAATGTATATATTTTTTTGATATGCATTTTTCCATGCACTTTGAAATTTGTAGTCATAGGGAAGCTTGGGGACTCACAGACATCAGCACCCACTCCTCTTAGGTCTATTGTTTATTATCAGCTGACCTTGTAGATGACAATATTTCTTTCTCAGAAATAAAGGGGTCATTTTTCTTCTGTTTCTGTTTTCATTTCTTCCTGAAAAGGATTCCATCACCTTTTCTCTATTTCATTTGTTCCTTAAACTCCCAAGTGCTCACAATAGCCATCATCATCAATTCAGGGGAAACACTCTAGTCATTGTCCTGTTTGAGTGTATGCTAGAGCAAAACAAATGCAAGGTCAATTATGTTCTGGAGGATTGGAAGCTGCCTGTTCCCACCTAGCATGGCCTCAGGTCATATTTACTTCTTGCTTTGACAGATGAACTTAATTATGTGTATGAGTTCTATTGATTCATATAATTTCATAGTTTATGGTGAACCATGTTAGTCAGTCATTCATATGTTACTGTTTATTTTGTGGTTTGTTTGTGTTCCACGCACATTAAAAAACATTCTTGTATGGTTGTCCTCTCTCTTCGATTAAGTTTGACTAACTCTTCCCTTGCTCTACTGCCTGTCAGCAGTTTAGTTTCTGGAAATTGATTGGTGGTTTTAGTGATACTTTCCTATTAATCATGCAGCAGTTGCAATAGTGGTCATCATAGTGCTTGCCTCTGTTGCTTCAGCTACAATTTTCAGGATGATCTGGAGCATTTGTTGCCAATACCTTGATATCACAATAGCAGAGTTACTGCAAAGTGACCACAGGTACCCATCCCAGAGTCCTGTTACTTCTGTCAGAGTTTCCACAGCTACTCTGCCAGGATGTTTTTGGGTGATTTCCCCAGGATAATCTGCTGATAGTATGGATATCTGCAGATTATCTCCGGATATCAACTGATACCTGTAGACTCTTCTATCTATCTGGATCTACACCGTAATTCGGCTATTTTCTGACAGAGGAATTTGGAATATTTGTGTACACCTCAGGGTGATCAATGGAAATCTGATGCAACTCTTTCATTCATGGTCATGTATTGGTGCGATAACACTGATCCTCCATGGTATTAGGGTCTCTCTCTTCTCTCATGAATATGGCATAAATGTACCTAATGTTACCACCATTCTGGTTACTCCTATTATCGCTAATCCATTAAAAAAAAAATTATAATTGGTGGGTAGAGCAAACTTTTATCTAAGTATAAAAGACACACAAAGTCATGTGGGCTATTTGATAGTATGTTTTGGTCCTTGCTCATCAGCACTTTTATTTAAAAAAAAAAAAGAAGTTGTATAGTAATCATTTTTCTGCAGCATTCATATCAAGCATCTAGATTAGGCAGCAGAGGAGTCTTGATTACACCTCACTAAGGTCTGGAAAAAACAGATAGGCTCAAGTGTAAGCAACTTTTTGAAGATAGTCCTCAACCAATTCCTGCACAATCCAAGTAGAAAATGCAAATTGCAGCATTGGAAAGTGATTGCAATCTTTTCTAACATCTATATGTATATGTATATATATATATATATATATTGCTTGTCTATAAGGGATCTGACCTGAACTCCTTCAAACATGATACTCAGAATACTGCATTCACGAGGGAAGGGAGGGTTTTCAACAAAGTTATACTGGTCATATACTAGGAGGCCATCTTAGCTGTCTTCTGTTGAAAGAAATCACAGAAATGATCATCTTGTGGTTAATTCCATTTTATTTCAGTGTGTGATTATTGTCTAAATGTTTTATCCTGGCAGGGCTAAGACCATTTTAAAGTATGCGATGCAATTGGAGAGTGTTAAATGTGTAGAAATTTTCTGCATGATGTGCCCATAGAAAATAGCTCAAGAGTACAGCCAGTCATGAGAGGGGCATGGGTGGCATGAGGACTGTAGTTCCAACCACAAAAATCCAACAGAACTGGAATGAATTCATACATTCAGATTTATTCAAAAAAAGGATTATTCCTTTTTTTTAGAAGCAATTTACAACCCTCACAATAGTAGAACAAGATTATCTGCACAACTCATGGAAATGTTTCTAAACTCTGTAGTTGAAGCTGACTTAATATGTCTACTTTTTTTGGCTTACATGATTATTTCTCCTACATGTGGCAGATGCTGTACTTTATCACTCAAGAAGTATGTGTGTGTATTGTAGGTAAAGGTGTAAACTGGTGGTGCTAGCAATGACAATCTTTGTCTGTAGTGGTCCTGTATAGCTGTAGATAGCATTTGGGTCTGGACCTAATTTCTATTATACATTGGTTCCCACAATATGTAATGGAAGTTAACCAAGAATTCAGGCTACTCTCCTCATGTTGCACGAATTCACTTGGAACATTTTTGTGAGGACTTACTACATATGCAAGAAAGCGTTAGATGTGAAATTATAAACTTCCAGAATTTAATAGTTCTAATGTATGACCGTATATATCCAGTGACATAACGACATCAATAAAGAGAGAAAATATGTTTACATGGACATAAAGATGCTTAGAAAACATCTCCCCAAAATAAGCAGAACTGAAGGAGAGCATTACATGTATGAAGTTTCATATTTTCATCTTTTGAAATATTTATTCTCTATATGATAGAGTTTCATTCCATTATAAGAAAAGGCACAATTCAACAAATTCTGAGCACAAATATGTACATCAATATAATCTTATTTTCAATGTCAAAAATCAAATGTATAATTATTAACAAATGTTGACTTTAACTAACTTCTACAAAATAGAACAACAAAACTCTAGAAAAAAAATTAGTTTTTTCTCTAATTCTAAGAACTAATGAAAAAAAAGTGTTACTAATTTTTAGTCTGCTACATACATACATACATACATACACTCAGTCCATTAGCTTATATCTGTCTCACTGGCGTGTTGCAGGCATATAGGCAGGACATTGCTCAAGGGGAACATCACCAACTTCCTCAGTTGCAGGCTTGAAATGTTCTATGTCCTCATACATATGGCTGCTGTCTGTCTCAATATTTACAGAACTAAGTGGGATGGCTTCCACTTTCCTGCAGTAAACATAAATGAATTGGTACATGTCAGCACTTTTAACTACCTTAAATGTAACATGTTAGAAAGTAGTTCATTAATCTCTTATATATATATATATATATAAGGAGATGTCTGTCTGTCTGTCTGTCTGTCTGTCTGTCTATCCATCTGTCTGTCTGTCTGTCTATCCATCTGTCTGTCTGTCTGTACCATCATTTTGGCCTAACTTGTGGATGGATTTCTCTTAAACTTGGTATGATGATAGGTTTTGACTCAACTTAAAACATGGGCTAGAAAATCCTGAAAATTATTACCATGGTAGTGAGAAAAAGCCAAAAATGATAGAACCAGAAAAACCCTTGAAGCTACAGATTTAAAACTTAGTTGGCGTATACAACATCACTCTGTGAGTAACATGGGTTGGGTCCCACCTGGCAACTCCTCTTCCTTTTTCTTTGTAAGGCTAAAAATGCCAAAATGGTACATCAGCGATAACACTTAAATCTAAGGAGTTAAATCATACACTCATATATTTTGAATCTATATAATCTGGGGAATGTTTTAAGTACATGTATATGACCACACCTATTTCTGTGTCCATATCAGGCCTAAAAAATAGCCCAAAATTGTACTTTGGTCATACAAACCCTTGGAGAAACTGATTTAAAACATGGTTAGGATACACAAATTGACTTTGGGAGTAACATGTGGAGGGGGGGCGAGGGGTGGAGAATCCCTCCTTGTTACATCACATCCTATTGGTATGTAAAGAGAAAAGGTTTCATTTTAATATAGATTTTATTTGTAAGTATGTGTGCATGATCGTATGTATGTGTCTAGGCATCACGAACAAAGACTGTACTCTATAAGAATGCGGGTGAGCATTATTAAACACATGTGGGCATAATAATGGGTGTGATTTTGTCATAGCAACACCCACAGTAAGTTATTTTGGCTGAAAAAAGTTAAGAGACCAATCAGGCAAAAAGTAGGTGGGTGGTCTACAAGTACTTGGGAAAGAGCTATTAATAATGTGTGTGTGTTAGCCACAACCATAACCACACCCACTGGAAGTTGTTATGGCTATTTAAAGATAATACAATGATCAACTAGACTGAAATTCGGAATGAGATTTCTAAGCAACAGGGTGAGCATTACTATTCAAATGTGTATGTGTAAACAGGTGTGGTTTGGTCATTACCACACCCATAGGACATCATTATATCTACCAAAAACTCATTTATGGACGAATCAGGCTGAAATTTGGCATATGGACTCCAAGTAATGGGTGAGCATTGACTACAAGTGGGTGTGGCAATTTGAGTGGTTTGATATTAGCCACACACACAGGAAGTTGTTTTGGCTGCTAAAAGCTAATTAAAGGAAAAAAACCAGGCCAAAATTTGAGTGGCTTCTGTAATGTTTCATGTTGACATTGGCCGGGCAACGCCAGGTGTATGCTGCAAGTAACTCATAAATTTGAAGTAAAAAAATTAGACAACCATTAATATTGCTAAGCTGCAATTCATTGACTTCTAAAAAAAATGAAAGCAAACTTTGATACAGTTACTTCCAATGTTTTTCAGTAGAAATTCCATATTCTGGTAGATTGGGACGATAGTTTACAAAAAAACTTAAACACATTTAGTTTGCAATGCAACAAATCAGAGATTATCTGCTTCAGTTGAAGAGTTATTTTTCTTTATTTTTGGTGCTGAATATTTATTATTGTGCAATAAAATAAGAACAAAACTTACAAATTTACTTTATGTGTCTAAAAACAATTGCTAAAAAAGTGGCCCAACAAAGAAAGATAGGTAAGTCTGTAATAATGGATGCCACATTGTGTAAATGTAGTTAGAAGCTATGCTCTTACTCTGGCTCATCCTTAGGCTTCAGTTTTGCCCTTCGCATTCTCATTGTGATGATTATGGATACCAAAATGACCATCACCAACACCATCACAGCCACTACTGCCACCACCACTCCAGCTATAACAGGGATGGACTGGATTCCACCAGAAGTTACTTCTCCTATTTCAGTAGATTCAGTGACTTCACATTCCACTGTGGATGATCTAAGAGATGCACATGCACCATCCAACTTTAGAAGCAGGAATTGAACTGGGATAGCGTCCCCAGAAGATGCCCACTCCTCTATCATGGTAATGAGGTCTGTGACTGGTGCCTGGAGAGTGCCATGTAGTTGTGCCTGGTATGTGACAGACTGAGGGGAAGATGGATGACACAGGAACACTCTGTCTGTGAGTCGATCAGCAGTGAAGGTACAGGCACATCTACCAGCCATGAACTTCACTATAGCCTCCACTATGTCCATGTCTTTAGATTCAGGATTTAAGTCCTAAATTATGAATGGGATTTCATCTTATTTCATGCTAAATATTGATCACTTACCCTCCATTCTCTGCAGTTGGAGACTCCAGTTAATTTTAACAAGAAGAACATAGCTAAATAGAAAACAAAATACATAGAGAGAGAAAAGATAGTAAAAACATAATTACATAAGTCGTTGACCATTTTTAGTGAGCTTAAATATTCTGCATAAAAACTCCTCGTTCTATTGATGCAAACTGAGATCAAAGTGCATATAATTAAATTTAACTCAATTAATCACCTATTGTAATAACATACTATTGAAGTAATTAATTTAAGAATAATAAATGATTAGATTGTGATCCCATATTCCTTCTTCCCATGAACAAAGTGAATATATGATGTGGATGAGTGACATTAGCATTGCATATGATAACATATTGTGCTGAATAGTAATATAGTGCTACTTTAGTAGTTGATACATGAAAACTCTCAGACTTCTCAGAAACCTCGTGCAGTAAAGTGACCACAATCAGTAAAGGTACAGTGATCAGTAAGGGTACATAACTTTCAAGTTTTGAAGGAATATTTTTATCTACTTTTTATGATAATTGAAGTTATTGGAAGCAGAATAAAGGTCAATCATAACATTTACTTCAAAATCAATATGATGAAGATAAACAGAAAAATCTCTCTGAATGGAACAGGGAGACAGATGTTCTGGTGTCAATTACTGTATGTGAATGAACAAATGTAGCTTACAGATCAGAAGTACGAATTAGACCAATTTAGGTCCATATCAATACTTAGGCATAATCAAAACTCTAACTAAAAGCATCATTTTTTTTTAAAGTTGAATATCATTTTCTTATTCATTTTAAGCAGTAATAGTAAAATTAGCAGTTACTATATTAAAGATGTTAATTATAGTTAACTAGTATGTGATGCAATGGGTGCCCAATATACATCGATGATAACATACTTACTTGGCACAGTGATAGACCGAGTTGCAGTGGACTCTGTTGTTACATTCTGATAACCCTCCAGCCTAAGAGTGACACTCACAGCACACATGTATTCACCCTCATCTCTGACCTTATCCAAACTGTTGAACAGTACACTAGTGTGGTATAGTTGTGGCCCCACCTGTACTGGCAACTCATCCACAGTCACTCTACTGCTGGAGGATAGAGGAGAACCAGATTTGCTCCATTTGGTAAAGATAGTTATTGATGGAGATATTTCCAGTGACACTTGAATAATGCAGGTGAGGTTGAGCTGCAGGCCTGTGAAGAAGTCTGAGTCAATGGGGTAGCCTCTAATATCCACTGCAAGGGCTGGAACTACATAAATATTGTAGGGAATAATAGAGAGAAACAATGAAAAGGGTATTCTTATTACTTATTTCAATACATCTCAGGCTTAAATTTGATAATGGGATCTATAGACTAGATCTTGGCTACATCATTGCTCAGAATCCCAGTGTATATATTCCTAGTTCCCTATATGAATATGCCACAGTGATGGGTCATGTGTGCATGTCTACAGTGCCATATACATACACTCATATTACATAATGGATCATGTGTTGTTTTCCATAGGGCCACATACAGTCATGTCACAGTGGTGGATCATGTTTGTTCATCCACTGTGTCATATATATATGAAAGATATCCCATTTTCAAGATCCACTCCTGATTTTTTTCTTAATCATGATATTTAGCCAGGGATTGATTCAATGTCCAAGGTGTGGTTGAAACTTAGTGGCATATCCAGGGGGGTTCTGAATGGTCTTGAACTTTAATTTACCCCAAAATACATTTACCAAATCCAGATTTCTGCTATTGATTCCACAAAGCTAACTGTAACAATTATTATCCTCACCTAATTTCATTACCCAGGCCAATTTTTTTTTGCTTTAGCTAAAGCTTCAGCTGATGAAGAAGCAGTCCAACTTATTATTTCACCAGTGTTTTGAAAGATCTTTAGCCAAAATTGTCTCCAGAATTTCAATTTTTAAGTGAAATTTTTCAGAGAATCTATGGGGAAATCAAAATTTTAGTCAATTTTCAAATCCTGCTAAATAAGTGATTGTTCACCATATAGCAACCTTGCTTTTTCCATTACCAAAACACCACTAATTGGTGTGACCTTATGTCTTTCCTAAGAAAGCAGTGGTGAATGGCTCTATCATGGGCATCAGCTCTCTTTACTATACACCAATTTTTTGGGGAGCTATCATCCTGTGCTCCACCAGCAAATTTGATAATTTTCTCCCTTGACTTCTTTATGTCAAACAGAGAGGATTTTCCAATTCTAAATTCAGTAGCTATGGATGACATTGTGCTGCCTTGATCCTACTTTTTTAAAATGTTCAACTTCTGTTCAATAGTAAGAGCAACTCTTTTACATTTGTTTAGTAGATGAGCTAGAAGCCATAGTGAATCCTGAATTTTAGGTGGAACAACTGGCAGCTGGAGGAAAGGAGAAAAATAATTCCTAGGTAGGAAGGGGTGAGAACAGCTGCAGCAAATGAATTGTGGGAGTGTGGGCATGCGCAAAAAGTGAGGAAAATAGAATAGTTGGTGGTACTCTTCCTAATTTCTTTTTCCAGTTGGCTGTTCTGTGCTGATCAGTTCTAACTCTGTGGTTCATAACTCTGAGGTTCTACTGCACTGCATATACACAATATGCAGACCTACAAAGCCATGGGTAATTTTATGCTGAATAAGGCTTCTAATGGCTTGCAGACTTAATCATTAGGAGCTGGGATAGATAATAAAGTAAATTAAAACAACAAAAGTGAACAATGGTGGAGGAACAACAAATTCAAATTTCCCAAACAAATAGCATGATATATGATAGCCAGAAGGTGAGAATTAGCAATGGCTAAGCAGTTGCCACAAATAATAAGTGGGTCATAGATGTTGGTGCTCTAGAAAAAGTAGCTGGTTAAATTTTCATTGCCATTACTTATTCTTTAAAATGCAATTGCCTTATTTTCCAAGGATATTTGAAGTGCTTCACAGTGGCTGGCTTTGGATTTTGGTTGTATATGAAAATTCAATATTGGTTCATCTTGGCAAGCAGGGTAGTTCTGCTGTTTAAAAATTTATGATAAATAAAAGTGTAAGTGTATACCACTATGAATTTAATAAGCCACACCTACTGTTGGAAAGGAAAAACAGGCCCCCTTTTTGAAATCCTAGATCTGCCCCTGGAAACTGAACCAAATTTGGTTTGGATATTCAGAGGGTTTGGCATGAGGTTTTTCATTAAACACATTTTAAAAAGTGGTTCCCTTTTTGAGGGGAAAAGAAATAATCAAGTTTCCATACAAAAAAAAGGCCTGAAAAACAATGCCATGGTGGTAAAGGTAATAATCTTTCAAGCTGAAAATCCCAGGTAGGTTTCCCCTTGACCATACTTTTTTCCAAATTTTATCCCAGTTTCTTTTCCCATTTTATTTTCTTTCTTTTTCTTCTTCTCTCTTTCTCCCCCACTCATTATTCTTTCATTTCTACTTCCTTCCTTTTAATTTGACTCAAGTCTAAAGTACTATATTTATATGTATGTCCATCTGCCAGTGGGACTTACAGGCTCAATGTTAAATCTACAATCAAGAGAAAGAGAATCACCAACTTCTAAAGTTCAGCCATGGTTTGGTTAGTTAATTTTATATAAATATATTTTGGGCTTCAGGAGGATCTGTGCAGCTCTATTAGAGAAGCAGCAAGATTTAAAATGTTGGGGCTAGGAGGAGGGAGGGATCGTGAATGGGTTTGAGTGGCATGCTTTGTGGCAGCTCTATGCACCTCTACTTCCAGTTTAATATAGACACCAAAAATATTAACCACAGAAGAAGAAGAAAGATAGAGGGTAAGTAGTACCTTAGCATTGTTTTAAAGGGTGATATGTCCCCTAATAAATAACATTCTACTCTAGACAAAAAATTGAAAAGGTCTGAATTTATTTCAAAACAAATTTTTTTAATTTTTTTTTTTAGTTTCAAGGTTTTCTAAAGTGAATAGATGATGATGAGTCAGTGGCACAGCATTATGGATATTCCTTAAAAATAAATGGTTTACAGTATAAAAATAGACTGAAATAAAGGACCTTAGATTTGTAGATCAAATCACCTAAAAGGCAAATGTTCCTGCCTTTCTTAGCACACAGTTTAGTATGGATTCTGTCACTTAGCTTTTTATTTTCCCCTTCTAATTCATGTTTCAGCTATAGATTCAAGGTTTAGGACAAAGATCTTAGTACCAAGCTTCACACATGTGGTGTTGTATGTGGAAGCCTCTTGCAGGGGAAGATCCAGATAATCTTCCACCATCTTTTGGAAGACAGTGTAGGTTTTGAGAAGTTTAGCAGAGCAACTAAATTCAAAATGACTTACACTTATTTTATCTAAACAGAGCACAAAAAAATTACCAATATCATAACTATAAACCAACAGCTGGACAAATCTTTGATGATATTTAAACCATGGTCCCTATTCCTAGTACTTTAGTATTCTTCAAACTATTCATTAAAAAAAAAAAAAAAAAAAAAAAAAAGAAGTATGTATATATATATATATATATATATATACACATATATATAGTATCCTGATTGTGCCATCAATACATAACAGGCTATTCACTATATAAAATTGTATCACACTAACCAAATACCAAAATTGTTTATTTATTTAATTTTTTGATTACTTCCAAATGATTTCACTTGCACCTCAAAACATTTAAGTGTTGGAAGGAGTAGGGTGTTGTTTATCATAAAATTCTGTAGTTAATTTTGTTACCATGTGTTATTAATCTGAAAGTGTGCACTGAAGTTCCAATACAATGCAACTTCCCTTAAGGGCTTTCAAATAGCAGCTGCTCTAAAGCACAGCTACAATGTTATGCAGCTGCTCCCACTAGTCAGCCTGAAATGGCCATTTTTAGTCACTTTTGCCTTTCTAACCCTGAATATTTCTTATCGAAATTTCCAAAAAAACACACAATTACTGTGTAGCACTGGATATTTTCCACCTTGTTGGGTGTGTCAAAACTGACTTGTTATTGTAATGATCTTTACCCAATACGGTATTCCTTTGCTGTGATTGTAAAATAAAGTAAGTTCTTCTCTTGCTGCTAAAGTGGTGACCCCAACAGTGTCACAGCCTTTTGTGACTAAGAATAGTGATGGACCGACCCTCCAGTGGACGATGCCCCTCCTCCAGAGGTAACAGTGAAGCTCCAACTTTTTGATGCCATTGACCCAGAGTTATGGTTCATACAATGTGAGGCACAATTAGGTATTAAAACATTACCGTTGATAAAACCAAATGTTAATATGTGGTGGCAGTTTTGGACTCAGTTGCTCAGAGGCAATAAAGTCCACATTAATAGCCCCTCCTATAACTAATAAATTTGACAACTTGAAGAAAATTTTAATGGCTACATATGCCCTTACTGATTAACAAAAAGAAGACAAGATTCTGCATGACAATTGTTTGGGTGACATGGAGTCTTCTGATATGTTAGCTTACACATGTGGGCTGGAAAGTTCATTCCTTTTCAAGCAAGTTTGGTTCTGTACTTTTACAAGCCATGAACACACCGAGGTGAAAGACTTGTGATAGAGGAGAAAAAAAGAGGTATAATCATATTTCAACCATATGATGCCATAGTGTTTGTTTACATTTACCTTCATCAAATATAATAGGCCGAGGCAACCATGCTTGCTTAATTGAGAAATTATTAATTTCACTTTTAAATTTTAATTATTATTCAATACAATGTATTTAACTGATAATGAATCAGCATGCTCATTGGGTGTGTGGGTCCTTGGGGTGTCTGGGCTTTGGGGTGTGTGGGACTTTGGTGTGTGGGCATTGGGGTGTATGGACCTTTGGGTGTGTCTAGCTTACTCCATAATTATAGAAGAACTAACTATGTCTTCAGTTAATACCAAGTGCCTACCACCTGGCATTCACTGTATATGTACCTGTGTTGCATGCATACCATAGTCAGTGTGTAGTGGGTCCTTTCAATACACTTATTATCCTGTAACATCAATACATTAATGATCAGGCACAATAGATTGCACATTCTTACATTTCTTCGGAGCCAAGGTTCTGACACTCATTACAGCAGAATACACTCTGTGAGGCTGTGAATATTTGATACAGATGTCAATATAGGAAAACAAAAATTGAAACAGGTTTAAATAAAATAGAATACATCTGGTTTGATTTGTACTTACCTCAGCTGGGTTCAATTCATTTTCTATATCATAGCGAGTGAAGAATTCATATCGGGTGTCAGATCTGAGAGCAATGTTCCTGTACGTAACTCTCATCCCTTCAACAGTAGCTGTGTAAAATACTTCATCTCCGACCACAATTAGAGTAGGCACTAATCCTCTATACACACTGTGTTCATCCCATGCAGCTGTGATGTATGAGGAATCTCCATTGGAGTAAGGCCCTGCTGTGTTGTACACTGAAAGATCACTCTCTGCCTGACCCAACACCACAACCACTGCACACAAACTAAAGAAACAACAAAACCATTTATCAAGCTGATACCTTTATTAAAATCCTCCTACCATGTAGCACTCACACAACTCTGCCTGTGTCAATTTGTGCTGGGTCTCCTATGAGATATGTAACTTGACTCTGCGAAGGAGAGTCAATAGGTGAAGTAGTTGGATGGACAGCAGGAATATCAACATCAACATCACTCAAAGTTTGTGTCAACACTTCCTTCTCAATCCAACCCAATATATTAGAATTCACTACAGCTTGAACATGGATAGAATAGTTCCTGAATGGTATAAGGTCAGTAATATTGTATTCCAGGGATTCCACAATGAAGAAGTCATAGCCTATGCTGCTGATTGGAACAGTCTGAATAGTGTCAGATTGTCTGTAGTAAACTTGATATTGGTTGATTATTCCATTAGGACACTGGGGACTGCTCCAGGACACTCCAATGGATGTGGACTCTAGTGCTGTAGCCACAAGATTCAACACAGCACTCGGTTCTAGAGACAAGCACAGAGAGTGTGGTGTTAACATTTCCAAACGTGAGAGAATACTAAATAATCACATACCACTCTGCAAAGTACTAAATTGTTGTGGATCAGAGAAATTGCCAGCACCAATAGCAGTAGAAGCTTGAACTCTGAACTCATAGAGAGTGAATGGAGCTAGAGTGAAGTACAGAATAACGCTATGAATAAATGATATTTAAGGTACCTAGAGACATTTAGAGAGACTCACTCAGATCATCTACAGTGAGAGAGGTATTCTGTGGATCAACAGAAAAGTTTCTATCAACATTGCTGCCTCCCCCTACAATACAAGCACTATCAACTGCCATAGGTGCAGATGTTTCTCTCCTCGTAATCCTTGACTCTGAACTGGATCCTGTGGCCAATGAAATGGCCACAAGGCTGACAGTATAGCTGATGATCTCTCCATTAATGTCCATGGGAGGCTCCCACTCAAGAGTGGCAGAGTTTGCATCAATAGTACTACGATTGACTTCAGGTGGTCGAGGCACTGGTCCAGGAACTGTGTGGAATTAGAAAATGATGAAGATCTTAAAACAATATAAGGTGTGTTCTTAAATAAATTTTCATTGTACTTACGATCTTCCATGGTTCTGACTGTCACAATGGGAGAGCTGGGTGGGCCAGGGCCAATAATAGTGAAGGCCCTCACTGATATGTTGTAGATGGTGTTCTCATTCAAATCCTCTATGGTCACATTCAAGTCTGATGAGTTCCTCACTATGCCAGGTTCCAGGAGCACTTCATAGGTGATGATGATTCCATTCTGAGAGATAAGTGGCACCATTTCCCACAGTACAGAGATGGACGTAGACGAGATAACAGTTGCAATGACATTCTGAGGATTTCCATCAGGCACTGAAAAAAATCAATGAGGAAGTGCAGAATATTGTATACAAACAAAAATAAATAAATGAACCACAAGCCAAAAAAATTACCATCTTGAAAGGTCTCTGCAGTTACAATGATGCTACCATTGCTTGGTCCTACTATTGTGAAGGCTCGGACAGAGATGGTGTAATTGACATATTCTTCCAGTCCTGTCAGAACCACTGATAAATCTGATCCTGATACATTTGTTGAATTACTCTCCACAGTTCCCCCAAAGGTCTCCAGTGGAGTGTACATGACCTCATACATCGTGATGACTCCATTCTGGTCTATTAGAGGCACCTCCTCCCATATCACTGCAATAGTTGTGGAAGATTTCGCCATTGCTTTTACATTCTCTGGGGAACTGGCAGGAACTGGAGAAGGGGAAAATCATGTGACCAGAGTAAATGAGTTATTGCCAACATTCCTAACACACAGAGATTCCCCCATTGTGCATGCACATACAGGCTGGCCAATGTTGAGGAGGCTTCTTGTCAATGGAATAAAAGATGAAATTTCCCTAAAAAACCAACAACTAAAGATATACAATAGAAGCCATCCAAGGATGAAATCAGTCAAGCTGTGGAGTATATAATTACTTTTTTTGGTTGTACAGAGTTCGTGTGCTTCGTAGTTTTGCTGACCTCCTCTAGGATATTTTTAGAGTGAGTGAGTGTTGGTTACATTTTGTGGTTGGCAGGGTAAGTGTACTATTCAAACAATTATAATAACTAGTTAGGAATGTGTAATTCAATTACAATCACTGTTACATATACTTCAATTAAGTAATTATAATTGAAATTAGAGAGTGGACAGATAGACGGAGAGACTGATAGAAATGTGCACACACATACGTTAAAAAAGGCTTCACTATGTGTGTCTTTACAATCATGTAAGATGTAGATAAGAGAACACTGAATATTGTTGATGCATTAAAGATTGTTGAATACAGTTTAACTTGAAATACTGCACAGATCAGTGGCTATTATTGGACTCAAGCTAACTATAAACATTAGAATGTTATTCTTATGCTATTACATGAGGAGACCAGTGTGGATGAAGCAGAGGGAGGGGGAGGGAGAGAGGGAGGGAGAGAGGGAGAGGGAGAGAGAGAGGGAGAGAGAGAGGGAGAGAGAGAGGGAGAGAGAGAGGGAGAGAGAGGGAGAGAGAGAGGGAGAGAGAGAGAGAGAGAGAGGGAGGGAGAGAGAGAGAGGGAGAGGGAGGGAGGGAGGGAGAGAGGGAGGGAGAAATGAAAAAAAAAAATCAAGTGATAAAGATATAGAAATAAATTTGATTCTAGAAAATATTTTTAAAAGTATTCAAAGCAATTTGAATCACTAAATCAAGATGGCTTTGTTGAAATCCTGGAATATTAATTCCCTAACAATCATTTCTCAGTGAGTAAGAAAGTACACTGGAAGAATTAGTTGATTCTGCATTGGGGGAGTCTGATTAGTTGCGTACAACCTATTAAAACAACTTTGTTCCATCTTTATAGGAGGTGAGTCCCAATGCATCAGAGCATGTCAGAGATAATTAGAGCAGTTATGTAGGACTGACATTTCTGACACATTCTCTTGGGGGATGGCAGGAAATGGTAAAGACTAAAATATTACAAAGATATCATCTATCAGATCACTTCTCTATGCAGTAACACATACCAGCTTCAGGTGTTAATTCAGTCACTGGGTCACTGTAAGGCCCTGCCCCCACATCGGTGTAGGCTCGGACAGAGATGTTGTAATTGACATATTCCTCTAGTCCCGTCAGGACCACTGACATATTAGATCCAGAGACATTCACTGTATCATTCACCAAAGTTTCCCCAAAGGTCTCCAGTGGAGTGTACATAACCTCGTACATGATGATGTCTCCATTCTGGTCTATTGGAGGCACCTCCTCCCACATCACTGCAATAGTTGTGGGGGACTCCGCATTTGCTGTCACATTCTCTGGGGGACTGGCCGGAACTGGAGAAGGGGAAAATCAAGTGACCAGAGTAAACTTGCTATTGCCAACATTCATAGCGCACATGGTGACATAGCTTTATAACACTGAACTCTAATCAATACAGAAACTCATTGTTTTATAAATTATTCTGATCAATGCCATCAGGACAACAAATATTTAGTTCCACTGCTGCAGAAAATTGACAAAATTGTACTATTACAACTCGTACCTTCCTCCTCAGTCAATACAGTCACATCATCACTGCTTGGACCCGCCCCTTCACTAGTGTAGGCTCGGACAGAGATGCTGTAGTTAACATATTCCTCTAGTCCAGTCAGATTCACTGATCGTGCTGGCTCTAACACGATTGTTGAATTACTCTGCAGAGTTCCCCCAAAGGTCTCCAGTGGAGTGTACATAACCTCGTACATGGTGATGACTCCATTCTGGTCTATTGGAGGCACCTCCTCCCACATCACTACAATAGTTGTGGAGGACTCTGCCATTGCTCTCACTTTCTCTGGGGGACTGGCCGGAACTGGAGAAGGGGAGATCATGTGACCAGAGTAAATTTTCTATTGATTCCAATAACTAGAACATAGATTCCTGTTCCAAGCAACATTGGTCCCAAATTTACTTTGTCTCCATGTTGCACTAGGTATTCAATTAATAAAAATGGATGAGTATTAAGTACAATATTATACAAGCAGAGGTTCCAGCATTTCCCAGGACTATCTCACTTCATGGAAACAACATTGATCAATATAACAACTATATCTATCTCTCTACCTATCTATCTAGTGATACCTATTAAATTTTTTTTTGTCCAGATGCGAAATCCTTCCAAAATTTGGCCAGATGGCCCCCATATTTTCTGTGGAAGATGTAGACAACCCAACTTAGATTTACCACAATTTTTTTTCCCCCTTCTGAAGTGGCATCCCCGGTGAGAAAAAAAAAATTCAAAATTTCTATGCAGAAAAGCCTAGTAAAACATGGCCAAGTGGTTAAGGTATAGATCTCCTAAAGTGAAAGTCGGTGTTACAATTCCAGGACCATGTTGGTTTTTTCTTCATCCCAAACCCCTCCCCCCACCTTTCCCCCTCTTTTTCTATTTCCTTCTTTTAAATATCTGATAAAAAAAATTTTTTAAAATTTTGTAGGGCATTTTCTAAAATTAATTTTCCCCCTTCTAATGCATGGTAAAAGAGGATTCATTTGATTCTGACCGCATCTGACGATACCTCTTCCTGCAGACATGAGGATGAAAATGCAAAAAAATGGTACAAAGGACCTGGAGAGCCAAAACTGGGCTCACATACACACACTTTGACTCTGGGAATAACATGTACTGGGTCCCACCTGGCCACACCTCATCCTCTGGGTGTGTCAGGCCAAAAAAAGTACTTCAGCCAAACCTTTGGTTACACTTAGCCGCACCTCTTCGTGTGGGCATGCCCTTATGTCCTGAAACACCAGGTATATCTAGAAGATGATATGGACCCAATATTTTCTGGGAATGTGGGCATCCCAAGGATGCTTTATCCACCATGATTTTCTTCTTCTGAAGTCCATTATTTCTTACTCATTTATCTACCTTCCTTTTATAGGTGGGTATGTTTACATGTTAGCTAATTTTGTGGTGGCGTAGATACACACCACAACAGCTGAAACGAGAGCAAAGTAGAGTGTAAATGGCACATGTGTTCTCAGATAGTAGGGTGCACTGATCCCATCCACCTCCCACCCCCTCATTTCCACCAAGCTTTTCCTTTTTATTTTTCTGAAGTTAATTGGTTGAGGCCAGGACAACCCCAACAACATTCAGACCACTCACTCTGACACAGCGTGAGACAAGAACTTCCACTTAATTTATGTTCTCTAATTCCATCATGTTTGCTTGATTATAGAGACTAGTGACAATGATTGCATTGAGTGTAACCTATATAAGAGTCAATTAATTATATTATGTTTTTCCCCCCTTCATTTATAGAGATAAGTGTCAATTATTCTTATCATATCACTTACTCCATTCATTACTGGGCTGAAGACTGGCAGGCTATCTAGGGGAGCCAATTCTTCTAAAGTCCAATCAATAGTTCAGTACACAGCTTGAAAAAAAGTTTATCTCTCGACTATTAAATGTATGAAAACTGAGAACCTATAAACTCAAAACTGAAAAACTGTGAGCCATCAACGGAGCTTCTGTTAAGGTCTGTTCACCAACTTGCAGCCAATCATGCCTGACCACATGCAACTCAACAGAAATAATGAAGGGGAGGGAGGATACACCTCATTATCTCTTACTCCTGCTCGCTCCTGAAGATCATGCAACATTTCATCGAATTAGGATCACAAATTTACAATTCTGTATCAGCTATTGAGACATAGACAGACACACTACAAGACTAACACAGGATTTCACATATACGTATACATAACAGTCATCTACCAATCCACAGCACATGCAGTTAAGGTAAGAGGTAATCTTAATAGTTAAAGAAGGTAAACGAATATTATATTACACTTACTATCCTGCTGAGTCAGAACAATCACAGCCACACTGTAAGGCCCCGCCCCCACATCAGTGAAGGCTCGGACAGAGATGCTGTAGTTGACATATTCCTCTAGTCCTGTCAGAACCACTGACAAATTAGATCCAGAGACATTCACTGTATCACCCTCCACAGTTCCCCCAAAGGTCCCCAGTGGAGTGTACATAACCTCATACATGATAATGTCTCCATTCTGGTCCATTGCAGGCACCTCCCCCCACATCACTGCAACTGTGGTTGGTGATGTTGCATTTGCTGTGATATTTTCAGGAGAAGACTCTGGTTCTGAAACACAAGCAGCAACATCTTGACATAACATCCACCACCATTTCTCTAAAAAGTACATATATATATATATATATATATATATCATTAGGGTTGTCCCCACCCAATAAGCTTCCATTTTCTGTGGCTGAATTATAGCCTGTATTACCGGGTATCTCTTGTTAGTGCAATTACTAGCTATAAATGCCATAATCAAGTGTAAAAATAACAATTACACCCTAGGTTGTATAGCTAAGCTGGTATTATCTAGTTCCACACCAAAAATGACCAAAGTTAGCTTGCCAGCTGCTATATTTGGCAAATGCTAGATAAGCCAAAAGTTTATAACTTCATTTTCTGTATCTGAACCAGAACTGGATGAAGCTGAAGAGGAATCACTAGAACTATAAAAAATTATTCCACTCTCCTCAGGGACCTCTCCATTTATTCTGTCAGATTTGCAATTCCTTCAGCTCTTCTGCAGTTGCCATCTCGCTAGGTGATAATAAATTACTACTATTCACAGACTTGCTGCCACAATCCTGCCTCCTAACTCTATGGGAATTGGTGAAGTATTGTGGCTTTCAGTGAGTTGCTGCATTTGCTATTCCCCTTGTGATGCCATTGAAGAGTTACACACTCACGAGAAGTCTATTTTGGATGCTGAACCTTTTTCATAAAGATTGGACCGAATATATATATATGAAAATGATAGAAGAGAAAGAAAAAAGATGGAAGAAAAAAAGAAAAAAAAAGTTGGAAGGAAAAAAGAGATGAAAAAACAGATATAAGGGGAAAAAAGACAGAAGGAAAAAAGATAGACAAAAGAGAAAGCTGGAAGAAAAAACCAGAAGGAAAAAAACAAACCAAAAAAAAACAACAAAAAACCAGAAAGAAAAATGATAGAAAGAAACCAAGAAAGGGGGGGGGGAAGGAATGGAAAAAAAAAAAAAAGAAAAGAAGAAGCAAAGGAAAGAAATTGAGTGGGAATTGAACCACCAACCTTCAGCTTGGAAACACTACTCCTTACCATCCACCACAATCATCCAGGCTTTATTTGTATGGAAATTTTGAATTATTTTTTCCCCACCAGGGGTGCCACTTTCACAAAACATTTTTTGGTGGTAAAATGATTCAGGATATCCTCATCATCCCCAGAAAATTTCGGGGCTATGTGTCTAAAATTCTGGGAGGAGTTTGAAGTCGGACAGACAGACAGAGATTTGACATTTATAGGTACTAGCAATATTATTTTTTTTATTACCAGGTTATCATTAAGGACAAGATAGCACCTTCTTTTATCCTTTTCTCTCATTTCAGTTACACTCTAATAATTAGACAAAACACATGGTAACATTAACTTCTTCCTCACTAAATATAACACAATTCCTTCATTTTCATAAAATTCATGTGACTGTACAGGATTGTACATAACAATGTCTAAGAGCCAGGATAGATAGGTGACACTTGATATGCTTTGAAATAATGATTTCTACTATTTCAAACAAGCAAGCTATCAATTAATACAAAATAGCACATTTTTAGTAGGAGTGGTCAAAGGAAAGATGGGAGTGGTTTGGAAGCTTTGGAGTATGTAACTTGGAGTAGAAACTATATTGCAGTGTTTAACCAATCAGTGACTGACCCAGTCATGACTAACTCAAGTAGTTAGACAAGCAAACCAACAAGAAACAGAGCAGTCCCACACTGAGACCTGTGGCAAATAATTACTACGATATTTATTAAAAAGTAGTGTTTTTAAGATCAAACAAAATAATTGTTTAAAACATTTCAGATGAGATTAAAAATAGTAAGATTTACAACTTATGGGTTTTTTAAAAAATACATTAGAACACTAATTTTTAACCACATGTTTTCATGCAGTAAAAGCAATTGATTGTAATCAATAAGTTGTAACGACAAACTTAGGGTAAACAAATTAGCTAAATATCCATTCCTGAGTAAAACTAATGGATATATGTTGCCACCCCTCCCCCCCCCCCCCCCCCTTCTTCCCACACCCATTCTAAGTGTTCCTAGGCCTGTATGCCACAGGCAAAACAACAACTAAAGGGCAGCAGATCAAGTACATGTAGTTACATCAAATAAATACCTTTAAAATTACTGGGCCACTCTCCATATGTCAATACTGTTTGTAGTGCTCATATCATTCTCTCATTCTCACATTCTCTCATTCTCTCATGAAATCTGTTAAAACTTCAGAAAAAAAAAAAAAAAAAAAAAAAAAAAAAAAAAAAAAAAAAAAAAAATTCACAATAAAACTGGTTCACATTCTGAGAAAGGTGGTCCCATTTTTAAATAACTAGTTCCTATTTTAGCATTTATTTCAATTTCAATTTCTTTAAAAGGGATTAAAAAAATCCATTGAACATGTTCTCAATGATACGAGTACCTTCTGATTCCCTTCAGCATCACTGGTTCCAATTCCCAACAACCTCAACTCTTTGCAACATCATTCCTTAACACATCTGAATGTGTGTGTGTGTGTGTGTGTGTGTGTGTGTGTGTGTGTGTGTGTGTGTGTGTGTGTGTGTGTGTGTGTGTGTGTGTGTGTGTGTGCGCACACACATCATTTTACAAGCCAAACTTACTATCTTGCAGAGTCTGTACAGTTTGTATCACACTGTAAGGACCCGCCCCCACACTAGTGTATGCTCGGACAGAGATGTTGTAGCTGACGTGCTCCTGTAGTTCTGTCAGTTCCACAAATTGCACAGACTCCGACACATTGACTGTCTTCATCACAATAGCTCCCTCAAAGTCCTCCAGCGGTATTTTCATCACTTCGTACATAATGATATCTCCATTCTGGTCTATTGGAGGCACCTCCTCCCATGTCACTGCAATAGTTGTGGAGGACTCCGCCATTGCTCTCACATTCTCTGGGGGATTGGCCGGAACTGGAGAAGATATTGATTATTACGAATCATAAAAAAATACACATGAATGTCTGTAATGGATATATGTGGACCTTTTAATATTGCAAACATCAATAACTTTAATGCTACACAAGTGTGTGTAAAAAGGTTAAAAGTTGCTACCGTGATATATAACAAATAATCTCGTTTACACAGCAGCAAATTTGTCTATCTATGCCACTGGTGCAGTTCAACCTTACAATATACAACAGATAAATCTACAAATATATCCATAGCCATTGAGGACTACTTGACTCAGTTAATAAGTAAAGTGGAAGTCAAAATTCAAATAAAAACTCGAAAGGCATCAAAAGATGCATGTATGCGCGTTAAGTTTTTCACTGAAAACATCCAGGGAATTGATCTGGTTCATGTTAAGTGATCAAGGAATAAATTGTTATGTGTAACATATAAAAGGAGTAAATTAGTTGAGTGTTTTGAACCATTCCTTCTGATCAAGGAATTCAAATTAGTCTGTGTTCTCTAATATGTCCTGTGGTTAAGCTAATGCACTTCCACCCAGATGCCCCATGGATATATAAAGGAACTGCAGGCATGCTTCTCCTGATAGTAAGTCTACTCTAGGTCTGTTCACTAGGACAAACTTTAGGTATAGCCAACCACGGACTTGAGACCAAGGTGGGAAAAGAAGAGGTATATACCATGAGTTTCAATCATATTTCAACTGTATGATGAGTGTTTTTGATTTTTTAAAATTATTGTTTACATTTACCTTCTTCAAATACAATAGACCCTGCTTGCTTAATTGAGAAATAATCAATTTCACTTCAAATTAAAAAAAATTTTTAATTGCTGTTCACTACAACGCATTTAACTGATAATGAATCAGCATGGCCTTGGGGTGTGTGGGCCTTGGGGTGTGTGGAGGGAGCTTGCTCCATAGTTGAAGGAGTACTACCCATGTCTTCAGTGAATACCAAGTGCTAATGGTCTGGCATTCTCCCTATATATGTACCAGTGTAGCATGAATACCATAGTCAGTGTGTAGTGGGTCCTTATGATACACTTACTGTCTTGCAATGTCAATACAGTCACGGCCACACTGTAAGGCCCCGCCCCCACACTAGTGTAGGCTCGGACAGAGATGTTGTAGTTGATATATTCCTCTAGTCCTGTCAGATTCACTGATCGTGCTGGCTCTAACACTATTGTTGAATTACTCTCCAGTTTTCCTCCAAAGGTCTCCAGTGGAGTGTACATGATCTCGTACTCGGTGATGACTCCATTCTGGTCTATTGGAGGCACCTCCTCCCACATCACTGCAATAGTTGTGGGGGACTCCGCCATTGCTCTCACATTGTCTGGGGGACTGCCAAGAGCTGGCAAAGATTATCAAATGTTACCAGGTCATCTATACATCATCAGATCACTTTTCTATATAGTAACATATAGTAACACATACCAGCCTCATGTGTTGACTCAGTCACTGGGTCAGTATAAGGCCCCGCCCCCACATTGGTGAAGGCTCGGACAGAGATGGTGTAGTTGACAAATTCGTGCAGTCCTGTCAGATCCACCGACATAGTTAATCCAGAGACATTCACTGTCTCAGCAACTCCCCCAAAGGTCTCCATTGCAGTGTACGCCACTTCATATGCGGTGATGACTCCATTCTGGTCTCTGGGAAGAACCTCTCCCCACATCACAGCAATGCTTGTTGGTGATGTGGCCATTGCTGTGAGATCCCTTGGGGCACTTCCTGGACCTAAAAGAGAGGGAAAATATAATCCACTACATTTCTTATTGATTGATCTGTTAGAATTTAGCCTACACGACCATTTATACCATTAGTCATTACTTACCATATTTATAATAAACAAATAAACAAACACACAGAGAAGTTTCAAAGTTTTATTGAAAATTGGTCCTCTTTATTAACATTTGGGAAAGGATCTACCATAGTGGAGAAAAGTGAGTGAGAAAGAAAACAAACATCCCAACAGAGATAGGTAGTCGAAGGATTGTAAGCTGAAATCATCATATATGCAACAAATGAGCAGAGAAAAGTGTTAGCTGAGATAATAAAGTTTGAATAGCATACATTTGTAACCATCAGTTAAACACCATCTAAACCCCCCTGGGTTATTCAAAAATTAGGGAGATTAACATACTGCTCAATAGCTGAATGAGATCAATGGTTAGATAGAAATGTAGAGTACAATATTTCAAGATCTCAATGTCTCTTTCTTATCTCTACCCCCCCCCCCCCACCCCCAGCCAACAATGGCAGTACAATTATATAAGTGTGTGCACAAAGTTAAAAACTTGCTACCATAATACATAATCAAGGCATCCACATATAAGCAGACTTGTCCTGCCTTTGCCACTGGTGTTGTTCAAACATGGAATACAAAACACTCGAATATCCAAAGCCATTTTTAGACCCACTCTACAATAATTAATATTCAAAAGGCATGCCTATTATATGTAAAATATAAGTTTGTGTGCATGTACGCTGAGTTGTTTTCACCCGAAACACCCAGGGGGATTGATTTGTTTCATATTAATGAGATCAAGTGAGGACTGAAATTAGTTTTGTGTTCTTTAATATTCCCTGAGGATAAGCTAATGGACTTACACAAAATTCCCCATGGGTACATAAAGGGACTGTGTTCTGTTTCATTTAGGGTCTGTTAACACACACACACACACACACACACACTGGGTGAAGAACAGTAGAGCTCGTAACTCTATTAGCCAGATTAAAAAAAAGAAAAAAAAAGTACCATAATTTTCAATCATATTTGAACTGTATGATGCCATAATGTCTGCATATATTTGCCTTCTTCAGGTACTATAACTAACACTTTTGAAGTACTAAAATATTGTATATTTCACTGATATGAATGGGTTATATGGGCCTTGGGTTATATGGGTCTTGGGTTATATGGGCCTTGGGTTATATGGGCCTTGGGTTATATGGGCCTTGGGTTATATGGGCCTTGGGTTATATGGGCCTTGGGTTATATGGGCCTTGGGTTATATGGGCCTTGGGTTATATGGGCCTTGGGTTATATGGGCCTTGGGGTGTATGGAAGGAAGCCAGCTCCATAGTTGAAGGAGCACTAGCTACGTCCTCAGTGAATACCAAGTGCTAACGGCCTGGTACTCTCCCTATATATGTGCCAGTGTAGCATGCATACTATAGTCAGTGTGTAGTGGGTCCTTACAATACACTTACTGTCCTGCAATGTCAATACAGTCATGGCCACACTGTAAGGCCCCACCCCAACACTAGTGTAGGCTCGGACAGAGATGTTGTAGTTGATATATTCCTCTAGCCCCATCAGAATCACTGATAAATCAGATCTGGAGACATTCACTGTATTATTCTTCAAAGTTCCCCCAAAGGTCTCCAGTGGAGTGTACATGACCTCGTACATGATGATGACTCCATTTTGGTCCATTGGAGGCACCTCCTTCCACATCACTGCAATAGTTGTGGAGGACTCCGCCATTGCTGTCACATTCTCTGGGGGACTGGCCGGATCTGGCAAAGATCATCAAATGTTACCAGGTCATCTATACATCATCAGATCACTACTCTATACAGTAACACATAGTAACACATACCAGCCTCATGTGTTGACTCAGTCACTCGGTCAGTGTAAGGCCCCGCCCCCACATCGGTGAAGGCTCGGACAGAGATGGTGTAGTTGACAAACTCGTGCAGTTCCATCAGAACCACTGATATATTTGATCCAGAGACATTCACTGTATTTTTCTCGGCAACTCCTCCAAAGGTCTCCAGTGCAGTGTATGCCACTTCATATGCGGTGATGACTCCATTCTGGTCTCTGGGAAGAATCTCTCCCCACATCACAGCTATACTTGTAGGTGATGTGGCCATTGCTGTGAGATTCCCTGGGGCACTTCCTGGACCTAGAAGAGAGGGAAAATATCATCTACTACATTTCCTATTGATTGGTCTATTAGAATTTAGCCTAGACGACCATTTATACTTATTAGTCATTACTTTACCACAATTAAAACAAACAAACAAACAAAAATAGAGTAGTTACAAAGTTTTATAGAAAATTGGTCCTCTCTATTAAACATTTGGGTAAGGATCTACCACAGTGGAGCAAGGTGAGTGAGAAAAATAAACAGAGATAGGTAGATAGATTCCATACACACACACACACATATATATATACTTATCTATGTTTATTATTACCCCACTAGAAGGATCAGAGGTCCTTTGGAAGCAATAGTGGAAGGATTGTCAGCTGAAATCATCACATATGCAACGAAAAGCAGAGAAAAGTATTAGCTGAGACAATAAAGGTTGAATAGTAGACCTTTGTAGCCAAAAACCCCCCTCCTGAGTTACTCCAATGTTGGGGAGATTAGTAGTACACTGCCCAATAGCTGAATGAAATCAATGGTCAGATAAAAATCTAGAGTACATTAGTTCAAGATCTCAATGACTCTTTCTTATCTCCACTCCCCCCACCCCCTCCAGCCAACAATGGAAGTATAAAGGGACTCCACCCCCCCTATAGCCAACAATGGAAGTATAAAGGGACCCCCCCTCCAGCCAGTAATGGAAGTGTGAAGGAGCTCCCCCTCCAGCAATCAGCAACATTAATTATACAAGTGTGTGTACAAGGTTAAAAACTTGCTACCATAATACATACACACATCAGCAGACTTGTCCTGTCTTTGCCACTGGTGTTGTTCAAACATGGAATACAAAACACTCGCATATCCAAAGCCATTTTAGACCTATTCTACAATAGTTAACATTCAAAAGGTATGCATATTCAGGGTTTCATACAGGATTTTTCTTGGGGGGGGGGGGGGGGGATGTGCATGTGTCCGGTGAGCCACTTGTCATAGCAGCTCTGTAGTGTGAAACCCAAATAAATATAGTGTATCCCTCAGTTACAATATCTGACCTCCTTTATGTCCTACAGGATATGTGCAAAATTCAGATAAGCAAATACATATGAATGCAACAATGCATATATATTCCTGCTGCTTTAAGTGTGCTGTTTCAGTAATCAATAAGTATAACTTATCATAGTGGCAGATACATACCAGCACTAGCTGAAGCTCTCAAAAAAGTTCAGTCAGCACTCAATATGCCAGAGCTAAAAGTGGTAGAGCCCAGTGATGCCAGGTGGCTATCTCATGAGTGCTGCTTGCAAGCTATTTGGCTATTCGTAAGGATTTGCTGGCTTTGATTACCATTTTGCATCATCTCTATGACACAACTGGAGATGCAGAAGCCTTTGGCCTTGCATTAGTACTTAGCTCCTTTTGTGGTCTTGCTAGCATAGTTCTATTGTCAAAGGTACTTGACCTAGTAGCAAAGCTGAATTCCTTCATGCAGAGGCAAAGCAGCTGACTTAAGCAAAGCAGCTGACTTAAGCAGGCTACCTCTGATACTTGACAGTATAGAGAAAGAGCTGAAATTGCTCAAGGAAAATGGAACAGATTATTGTAAGAAGTGGAGAACCCCATACACGGCACAGTTAAACTTCCCAGTGTGTATCTCAGTTTCATATCTCTATTGCAGCACCTCATATTTATAGTTTACTCACGACATGAAAAGTCGTTTTCTGATATGGATGTAAAGCTCCTTGTTTCTTCTTCCATTTTCAACCCAGCATTGTTGCCATCAGAAGAAGAATTTGCAGCCTTGGCTCAATTTTATGGAATTGAAGCAACAATGTCCTATGATGGTGAGCCCTATACTTCCCATCCTCTTCTTGACAAAGACAACTTTATAAGAAAGTGACAAGTATTCAAAACAGAATTGAAGCAAGAAACAGTATTATTAATGGAAAGAAAGAAAATTACAGAAGTGCCACCTATGTGGGAAGTCAAGGTGCACATGGAGTGTATTGGAGCTTACACAGGATATTTCCAAAAACCTTTAAACTGTTAAACATTATTCTCGTCCTTCCAGTGGAATCAGTTTCAGCGGAAAGATCTTTTAGCTCTAGGAAGTGGTGATAAAAATTTGGGTCACCCTTTGAGAATTTCCATTGAGGGACCTGAACTTGCAGCAGTTGACTTTCATGAAGTTTTGAACGTTTTTAAAGAGAAGGATCACAGGATTCAATTGTGAATATTGACATGCTATTAGTGACGTAAAACATTTCCAGAATTCTGGGGGAGTGTGGTAACTTTTCTAGGGGAGGGGAACTTGGATCAACTGACTTATAGTCTGATCCTTCACATAAAAAAAAAATAAATAAAAAAAATTTGTTAAATAATGCGATTATTGGAAAATTAATAAAATAAGGGATAACAAATTTAAGGGAGGGATACACTAAATAGAAGACATCATTTTGAAGATATTGAGTATTGGTAGGACGAGCTTTCATGCACCCCTAGGGTACTATGGCAGGATAGGGATACATTTTAAGCACTACTGCTTTAAATATAGCCCTAGCATGCCCTCCTACTCTAGGGGCATCTCGACTATCCCAACTGGCGATTGCTAATCTTGATGTGAAACAGTCTCAAAGCTAAGTTAACAACTTGTGAAATCATGGAGTCCCTGTAGCATCTCTGTTGTACTTAGCCAGTATGAACACTTTCATCATCTTGATTAAAAAAATTAAAATTATTTTTCCATTATCATAATATTTGATAAGTGCACCTTTTTAGCAAAGGGTCAGACTGAGGGGGGGGGGGGGAATTTTAGGGCCCCCCTCCATCTCTATGTAACTCAGATATTATATGTAAAATATAAGTGCATGATTGTGTTGAGTTAATTTTAACCAAAACACCCACAGAGGATTGATCTGTTTCATTAAGTGATCAAAGAACATTTTGGTACATGTAATGCCTTAAATTTGTTTTTTGTTCTCTAATATTCCCTGTGGTTATGCTAACAGACTTCTAAAAGATTCCCCATGGGTATACGAAAGGATTGTGTTCTGTTTCACTCTGAGTCTGTTAATCTGGGCACAGTAATGGTAGAGTCCATCATGAACACACACACACACACACAACACACAAAAACACACACAACAACACACACACACACACATACAAAAACAACACACCGAGTGAAGAACACCACACCTTTCAACTCTAATAGTCAGACAAAGAAAAAAAGGAAGTACAATGAATTCAATCTTATTTGAACAGTATGATGTCAATGTTTGCATATATTTGCCTTCTTCAGGTAGTAGAAATAACACTTTAAAGGTACTAAATTATTGTATATTTAACTGATAATGATTCAGCATAGGCCTTGGGTTATATGGGCCTTGGGTTATATGGGCCTTGGGTTATATGGGCCTTGGGTTATATGGGCCTTGGAGTGTATGGAGGGAGCCGGCTCCATAGTTGAAGGAGCACTAACTACGTCCTCATTGAATGCCAAGTGCTAACCGCCTGGCATTCTTCCTATATATATATATATATATATATATATGTGTAGCATTCATACTATAGTCAGTGTGTAGTGGGCACTTACAATATACTTACTATCTTGCAATGTTAATACAGTCACAGCCACACTGCTTGGCCCCGCCCCTATAAGAGTGAAGGCTCGGACAGAGATGTTGTAATTGACATATTCCTCTAGTCCAGTCAGATTCACTGATCGTGCTGGCTCTAACACAATTGTTGAATTACTCTCCAGAGCTCCCTCAAAGTTCATCAGTGGAGTGTACATGACCTCGTACATGGTGATGACTCCATTCTGGTCTATTGGAGGCACCTCCTCCCACATCACTGCAATAGTTGTGGAAGACTCCGCCATTGCTGTCACATTTTCTGGGGGACTGCCAAGAACTACAAACATCATAAAATGTTATCAGGTCATCTATACATCATCAGATCAATTTTCTGTAGAGTAATACACATACCAGCCTCATGTGTTAACTCAGTCACTGTGTCAGTGTAAGGCCCCGCCCCCACATCAGTGAAGGCTCGGACAGAGATGGTGTAGTTGACATACTCGTGCAATCCCGTCAGATCCACTGACATATTTGATCCCGACGCATTCACTGCATTAGTCTCAACAACTCCCCCAAAGGTCTCCAGTGCAGTGTACACCACTTCATATGCGGTGATGACTCCATTCTGGTCTCTGGGATTAACCTCTCCCCACATCACAGCAATACTTGTTGGTGATGAGGCCATTGCTGTGAGATCCATTGGGGCACTTTTTGGGCCTAGAAGAGAGGGAAAATACATTCTAATTCATCACTTCACTGATTAGCCTATTGCAGTGATTCTCTTCATTACAATAAAAAACAAACAAGCAAACAAAACAACAAAGAAACAGAGCCACAATAAAACAACAGCAACAGAAACAGAGCAGGAAAGATAAATTGTTATTAAAAATTAGTCTGCTTCAAAAAAGCTCAGCTGGTCAATCGAGGGATCTTGAGTCTAATGACTGTGGAAGCCACCAAGTAAGGAAGAAAAAAAACCCAAGCAGGAGCAGCCACCCAAATCTCACCCCATTTCTCACCAAGTGTCTCTCCTAACACATTAAGAGGCTGCGAGATCTGTGACACTGCTTTGCACTTCTCCATCACTTAACCACACTTTACCATCTATCACTGCAATGTGCTTTACATGTTAATTGACGCTTAGAAGAATTTGACGTAAGTTAGAAGACAGTTGATTCTAAAGATGTGAAGTAACTAATCAAACAAGAAACTAGGGGTGCGGTCTAGGGGTGGTGTGATGAAGGTAATAGTGTGCACCTGCCAGAGTTAAAATCCCTGCATTGCCTTGTTACTCACCCATCCTCCCCTTGCACTTACTACACCTTTAGACACACAAATAACATTAGTTTCTAGTGCTATTTAAGTGGGTGTGGTTAAAAAACAAACATTTTATTAGGTTTTGAACACACTTTTCTTTCTGGAATTTTCATAAAATTCACAAGGCTTTGAATACACTTTCTTCCTGGAATTTTTTCATAAAATTGATTCCTATAACTAGGAAGCAGAGATTTTTATTCGAATCCATGCCAACTTGGATCCCTAAATACAGCTAATTCTATATCAATATATTAGCATTCAACTTACTGTCCTGCAATGTCAATACAATCACGTCCACACTGTAAGGCCCCGCCCACACATCGGTGTATGCTCGGACCGAGGTGGTGTAGTTGCCATATTCCTCTAGTCCCATCAAGACCACTGACATATTTGATCCAGAGACATTCACTGTATCACTCTCCAGAGTTCCCCCAAAGGTCTCCAGTGGAGTGTACATGACCTCGTACATGGTGATGACTCCATTCTGGTCTATTGGAGGCACCTCCTCCCACATCACTGCAATAGTTGTGGAGGACTCCGCCATTGCTCTCACATTCTCTGGGGGACTGCTAGGAACTGGAGGAGGGGGAAATCAAGTGACATAATCACTGCAGTCACTTGAGATGCTAGTTGATTTAATTTCTGTGCATGCACTTCCAAAGAAAGAAATTTGGCAGAGATTGGCCCTGGTTTAACCAGGAACGACTCTCTCACTCATAGATAAACAGCCACCATGACATATGATCTGATAGGAGTGGACCCTCAAGAGGTTATCTCTATCTTACTTAATGTCATTTAAAGTCAATATTATAATATAATCAAAAACAACAGCTAAAAGGAATAATAATAATCATTAATTAATCACTATTGCATTATTATTATCATTATTATTGTTCAAAGTGCATTTTTGGTACTTAGCTGTAGGAGTGCACAGATAAAGTTTTGTCCTAGGAAATGCTCTGTGAAGAAAGTGTTTCTTATGGTGCTTTGCTTGGGCAAGCAATACATGATTGGTAAAGGGTAATCAATAGCACACACCCCTTCTTCCCCCCCCCCCCCCCAAAAGAAAACAATGTAAATTAAACTATAAAATTTCAATAGAAAAGAAAAAAAAACAACAAACAAACAAACAAACAGTAGTAATAAAAATCAAAAAAAAAAATCCAAAAAAAATTTCTTGGGAATTCAGCTGATTTTGCTGCTGCAAGTCACTTATTATGCTTTTTATGATTGTAATGCACTCGTGGTTTAGCCCTCCATCCAATGGACCATTGGGTAGATCAATCATTTCCATTACTCTGTGCATTTGTGCATAATATGACGTTTAAAATGGCTAAACATTATACTTGGGTGTCTGCTAAGGTTTGCCACAATTTTTTTTTGGTTGTATCAACTCTGGTTTGGAAGGGGGGGGGGGGGGGAGAATTCAAATTTCCAAACCGAAGTGTAAAAAACAACAACAACAAACAAACACCAGGGCCCAGTGGTTAAGGCACAGGTCTCAAGCTAAAATTCAGTGGTTTAAAGAGATTTTATTTTCCTTTTCTTCTTTTCCCCTTTCCCACCTTTTACCTAGATTAGATAAAGAACACACAAGACACACGCACACACAATTTTTTCATTACTTATTGGTTAGGGTCCTAAGTAAATTGTCATTGTTAGATCATGACTCAAGCTGATTTGCTATTGGTTCAGTTGATGTGTTACATGTAGATTACTGACCCGAGTAGGAGGAAGCACACTTGCACACACATTCAAACCTGTAATTGTAATTGGGGAATTTATCATTGAATTATCTATTGTAGTGTTATATAGCCAACTCCATTGGATGGAGGCCAACCTATTAAAGGCGGTTCATCTGTGGAGAAGGTGGAGCGGTCTTGAGTCATGAGTTTGTCCATAAAACTCCTCTGTGAATGAAGAAGCTCGAATTACATTTGATTTGGTTGGTCTTTAGTCAGTGTGTCTATTGTTGTGGTGACAAGAGCTTTCATCACCACTAACTTACACAGAGGGCAAACACCTGTCAACTATGGTCTGCCCCCTACTGCTCTAAAGGTGCTGTTGCCAATGCCCCCCCCCCCCAATGAGTTTCAACGGGAAACTTCTCTTGACAACAAGGACTCCTCCAATTTGAGCCCATGTCAGTCAGTTAGTTGGAGGGAAATTATCACTGTCTTATCTGTCCTCTAGCTGAAAAGTGAACTATAACAGCAGAAATATACACTCGTATTCACAAACTCAAGATGTATACTTTTAGTTATCTGATGCTAAACAACTAGAAGAAATGATTGCAGAATCCAAGTCAAACAAATTACATCTCCGTTAGAAGTTTCACAAATTTTTGCAATGCAATATTGGTACATCTTCATTTTCCTTGGGTAAAACCATCCATCCAATCAATTTAAAGCAATCTAAATATAGGATTACTTGCACACAATCTCTTTGATAGACCCAGAGAGAACATTGATATCAAATTGAACTACATTCCTTTTAACCGAACCACTCCTGCATTTCCGCCTCAGGCTTGCCATAACGGCCCCAGGGGACATAGCTTTATAACACTGAACTCTAATCAATACAGAAACTCATTGCTTTATAAATTATTCTGATCAATGCTATCTGAACAACTAATATTTAGTTCTACTGCTGCAGAAAATCGACAAAATTGTATTATTACAACTTGTACCTTCCTCCTCAGTCCATACAGTCACATCATCGCTGTAAGGCCCCGCCCCCACACTAGTGTAGGCTCGGACAGAGATGTTGTAGTTGACATATTCCTCTAGTCCTGTCAGATTAACTGATCGTGCCGGCTCTAACATAATTGATGAATTACTCTCCAGTGTTCCCCCAAAGGTCTCCAGTGGGGTGTACATGACCTCGTACATGGTGATGACTCCATTCTGGTCTATTGGAGGCACCTCTTCCCACATCACTGCAATAGTTGTGGAGGACTCCGCCATTGCTCTCACATTCCCTGGGGAACTGGCCGGATCTGGAGAAAGGGAAAATCATGCGACCAGAGTAAACTTTCTATTGCCGACATTCATAGCACACATGGCGAGTTTATTAAATTGATTCCAATAACCAGTATATTTAGAATCCTGTTCCCAGCAACATTGATTCTAAAATTTATTGCCCCTTAATCAAACATACACTAATAAAGTAATTACCTAAAATTCATCCAGAAGTTATGAAGCTTGCACTAAATACATAGCCACATTGTGTAGCTAGGCAGTCGATCCGTAGCAAGCAAAATGAAGGCATGAGTTCTTTTCTCTAGTCTATTTATGATCTGAGAATTTTCTACATCGCACGAGATGGTCACACACTGTAATGAGTACACACATTTAAGTATCTTAATGTCCATTGGCTGAGTTACAGCTTGTCTACATGAGGCATGGCAGTACAGACACTTCAATTAAATTCCCACTCATACACTTCAGTAGGCCATAGGGAAGTGGATATAGTAATGTTAAAATAACCCCATCAAACTAACCTATCCTCTTAATGAGAAAAAAAAAAGCAACTGAATAAATGAAGATTACCAACGCACTAAAATGCACTTGGAAATGTTATTAAGAATTGCATAAACTTCTATTACCAGCATCACTGGTTCCAATCACAAACAAACTAAACTCTCAGCAACATCAATCCTCAACACATTTCACTTGGTTATTTGTATATACATATATAAACACTTTTACAAGCCAAACTTACGATCTTGCAGAGTCCGCACAGTTTCTACCACACTGTAAGGACCTCCCCCGACACTAGTGTAGGCTCGGACAGAGATGTTGTAGCTGACATATTCCTCTAGTTCCATCACATCCACAAATTGCACAGACTCCGACACATTGACTGCCTTCATCACAATAGCTCCCCCAAAGTCCTCCAGCGATATTGTCATCACCTCGTATATAACGATGGCTCCATTCTGTTCCATCCAAGACACCATGGCCCAGGCCACCAAGATGCTGGTGGCAGATGTAGTGGTAGCAGTCACATTGGCAGGAGGAGAATCAGGTGCTGTGGAACATGTCATCTTCAAGTAATTACAACTATTATGTCCCATGTGCTAATTATTAAATTACCATCTTCACTGGTCAATACAGTCACAGCCACACTGTAAGGCCCTGCCCCCACATCGGTGAAGGCTCTCATAGAGATGGTGTAGTTAACATATTCCTCCAGTCCTGTCAGGACCACTGACATATTTGATCCAGAGACGTTCACTGTATCACTGTACAGTGTTCCCTCAAAGGTCTCCAGTGGAGTGTACATGACCACGTACACGGTGATGACTCCATTCTGGTCTATTGGAGGCACCTCTTCCCACATCACCGCAATAGTTGTGGAGGACTCCGCCATTGCTGTCACATTCTCGGGGGGATTACCAGGAACTGGAGAAGACATTGATTATTATGAAATTGTAGACAACTCTTAATGAATGTCTGTAATGGATATATGTGGACCTTTTAATATTGCACACACTAATAACTTTGATGGTACACAAGTGTGTGTAAAAGGTTAAAACCTGTTATCACAACATATAAAAAAATATATAGCTTACACACTAGCAAATTTGTCTTATCATTGCTACCGATGCAGTTCAACCTTTTGCAATATATCTACAAATATATACATAGCCATTGAGAACAACTTGATACATAGAGTGGAAGTCAACATTCCAAATGCAAATAAAGACTCGAAAGGCATAAAACAAGAATAGTAAAATACATGTTTGCGTGTGTGTGTGTGTTCGTTTATGTGTGTATGTGTGTGCTTGCTTGTGTGTGCGTGTGTGTTGAGTCTTTCACTGAAAACATCCAGGGAATTTATCTGTTTCATATTAAGTGATCAAGGAACATATTGTTATGTGTAACATACAAAAGGAGTAAATTAGTTAAATGTTTTGAACAATTCCTTCTGATCTAGGGACTCAAATTAGTTTTGTGTTCTTTAATATGTTCTGTGGTTAAGCATGGGTATAAAAAGGGACTGTACGCATGCTTCTCCTGATAGTGAGTCTACTCTGGGTCGGTTCCCTTGAACAAATTTCAGGTACAACCACAAACACACTAACTGAAAGACTTGAGACCAAGGAGGGCGAAAAAAGAGGTATATACCATGAGTTTCAATCGGATTTTGACCGTATGATGCCCTAGTGTTTCTTTTAATTTACATTTACTTTCTTTAAACTTCAAATACAATAGGCCGAGGCAACCCTGCTTGTTAATAGAGAAATCATTAATATTATTTCCAATAAAAAAAAATAAATAAATAAAAAAATAAATAAATAAATAAAATAAAATTGCTGTTCACTACAAAGCATTTAACTTATAATGAATCAGCATGGCCTTGGGCTGTGTGAGCTTTGGGGTGTGTGAAGGGAGCCTGCTCCATAGTTAAAGGAGTACTACCCATGTTCTCAGTGAATACCAAGTGCTAATGTTCTGGCATTCTCATCATATATGTACTAATGTAGCATGAATACCATAGTCAGTGTGTAGTGGGTTCTTACAATACACTTACTGTCTTGCAATGTCAATAGAGTCACAGCATCACTGTAAGGCCCCGCCCCCACACTAGTGAAGGCTCGGACAGAGATATTGTAGTTGACATATTCCTCTAGTCCTGTCAGATTCACTGATCGTGCTGGCTCTAACACTATTGCTGAATTACTCTCCAGAGTTCCCCTAAATGTCTCCAGTGGAGTGTACATGACCTCATACACGATGATGACTCCATTCTGGTCTATTGGAGGCACCTCCTCCCACATCACTGTAATAGTTGTGGAGGACTCCGCCATTGCTGTCACATTGCCTGGGGGACTGCCAAGAACTGGCAAAGATCATCAAATGTTACTAGTTCATCCATACATCATCATATCACTTGTGGATATAGTAACACATAGTAACACATAGTAACACATAGTAACACATACCAGCCTCATGTGTTAACTTAGTCACTGGGTCAGTATAAGGCCCTGCCCCCACATCGGTGAAGGCTCGGACAGAGATGGTGTAGTTGACAAACTCGTGCAGTCCAGTCAGATCAACCGACATAATTGATCCGGAGACATTCACTGTCTCTGTAACTCCCCCAAAGGTCTCCAGTGCAGTGTACGCCACTTCATATGCGGTAATGACTCCATTCTGGTCTCTGGGAAGAACCTCTCCCCACATCACAGCAATGCTTGTTGGTGATGTGGCCATTGCTGTGAAATCCCTTGGGGCACTTCCTGGACCTAAAAGAGAGGGGAAATATAATACACTACATTTCTTATTGATTGGTCTATTAAACTTTAGGTTAGACGACAATTTATACCTATTAGTCATTACTTACCATATTTACAATAAAAAATAAATAAACACACAGAATAGTTTCAAAGTTTAATTGAAAATTGGTCCTCTTCATTAACATTTGGGAAAAGATCTACCATAGTGGCAGTATAATTATATAAGTGTGTGCATAAAGTAAAAATCTTGCTACCATAATACATAATCAAGGCATCCACACATAAGAAGACTAGTCCTGTCTTTGCCACTGGAGTTGTTCAAACATGGAATACAAAACACTCGAATATCTGAAGACATTTTTAGACCCACTCTACAATAATTAATACTCAAAAGGCAGGCATACTATATGTAAAATATAAATATATGTGCACGTGCGCTGATTTGTTTTCACCCAATACACCCAGGGGGATTCATTTGTTTCCACCCAATACACCCAGGGGGATTCATTTGTTTCATGTTAATGAGATCTAAGAACATTGTGTTATTTGTGAGGACTGATATTAGTTTTGTGTTTTTTTCTATTCCCTGTAGTTAAGATAATGGACTTATAAAAGATTCCCCATGGGTACATAAAGGGACCGTATTCTGTTTCATTTAGGGTCTGTTCACACACACACACACACACCACACACCACACACACACACACTGGGTGAAAAACAGTAGAGCTCGCAACACTATTGGCCAGATAAAGAAAATAAAGTACCATACTTTTCAATATGTTTGAAAGGTATTATGCCATGATGGCCGCATATATATGCTTTCTTCAGGTATTATAACTAACACTTTTAAAGTCATAAAATATTGTATATTTCACTAATAATGAATCAGCTGGGCTTTGGGTTGCGTGGGCCTTGGGTTGTGTTGGCCTTGGGGTGTATAGAGGGAGCCAGCTCATAAGTTGAAGATGCACTAGTTACGTCCTCAGTGAATACCAAGTGCTAACTATATGCACCAGTGTAGCATGCATACTATAGTCAGTGTGTAGTGGGTCCTTACAATACGCTTACTGTCCTGCAATGTCAATACAGTCACAGCCACACTGCTTGGTCCCGCCCCCACACTAGTGAAGGCTCGGACAGAGATGTTATAGTTGATATATTCTTCTAGTCCAGTCAGATTCACTGATCGTGCTGGCTCTAACACTGTTGATGAATTACTCTCCAGAGTACCCCCAAAGGTCTCCAGTGGAGTGTATGTGACCTCGTACATGGTGATGACTCCATTCTGGTCTATTGGAGGCACCTCCTCCCACATCACTGCAATAGTTGTGGAGGACTCCGCCATTGCTGTCACATTTTCTGGGGGACTGCCAAGAACTAGCAAACATCATAAAATGTTATCAGGTCATCTATACATCATCAGATCAATTTTCTGTAGAGTAATACACATACCAGCCTCATGTGTTAACTCAGTCACTGTGTCAGTGTAAGGCCCCGCCCCCACATCAGTGAAGGTTCGGACAGAGATGGTGTAGTTGACATACTCGTGCAATCCCGTCAGATCCACTGACATATTTGATCCCGACACATTCACTGCATTAGTCTCAGCAACTCCCCCAAAGGTCTCCAGTGCAGTGTACACCACTTCATATGTGGTGATGACTCCATTCTGGTCTCTGGGAAGAACCTCTCCCCACATCACAGCAATACTTGTTGGTGATGAGGCCATTGCTGTGAGATCCATTGGGGCACTTTTTGGGCCTAGAAGAGAGGGAAAATACATTCTAATTCATCACCTCATTGACTAGCCTATTACAGTGAATTTCTTCACTGCAAAAAAAAAAAAAAGAGCAACAGAAACAGAGCAGCAAAGAGAAATTATTATTAAAATAATTGGTCCGCTTCATTAAATATTTGGGAAAGCACCTACGTCATAGTGGGTCAAGGTGAGAAACAGCAATGGCAGTGCAAAGGGACACTCCTTCCAGCCACCAGCAATGTAAATGTTATGTGATCGAGAAAAGCTCAGCTTACCAATCTCGAGTGATCCCGAGTCTAATGACTGTGGAAGACCACCTAGTAAGAATGAAAAAAAAAAAAGCCCAAGCAGGAGCAGCCACCCAAATCTCACTACATTTCTTGACCAGTGTCTCTCTTAACATACAAAGAGGCTGAGAGATCTGTGGCATTGTTCCAACACCTAACCACACTTTACCATTTTTCACTGCAATGTGCTTTACATGTTAATTGATGCTTAGAAGAATTTGAAGTTAGAAGACATTTAATTCTAACAATGAGCAGTAGCTAATCAAACAAGAAACTAGGGGTGCGGTCTAGGGGTGGTGTGATGAAGGTAATAGCGTGAACCTGCCAGATTTAAGATCCCTGCACTGTGTTGTTACTCACCCATCTCTCTCCCTGCAATTACTACACCTTTAGACACACAAACAACATTAGTTTCTAGTGTTATTTTAAGTGGGTGTGGTTAAGAAACCATTCTATTAGGTTTTAAACACACTTTCCTATCTAGAATTTTCGTAAAAATCATGAGGTTGTGAATACATTTTCTTCCTGGATTTTTTCATAAAATTGATTCCTATAACTAGGAAGCAGAGATTTCTGTTATGAATCCATGCCAACTTGGATCCCTAAATACACCTGATTTTATATTAATATATTAGCATTCATCTTACTGTCCTGCAATGTCAATACAGCTATGTCCATGCTGTAGGGCCCCGCCCCCACATCGGTGTAGGCTCGGACAGAGATGGTGTAATTGACATATTCCTCGAGTCCCGTCAGATTCAGTGATAAATCTGATCGGGAGAAATTCACTGTATCACTTTGCAGAGCTCCTTCAAAGGTCTCCAGTGGAGTGTATGTGACCTCGTACATGGTGATGACTCCATTCTGGTCTATTGGAGGCACCTCCTCCCACATAATTGCAATAGTTGTGGAGGACTCCGCCATTGCTCTCACATTCTCTGGGGGACTGCTAGGAACTGGAGGAGGGGGAAATCAAGTGACATAATCACTGCATTTTTGTGGCAGAGATTGGCCCTGGTTTAACCAGGAACGACTCTCTCACTCACAGATAAACACCCACCATGACATATGATCTGATAGGAGTTGACCCTCAAGAGGTTATCTCTATCTTACTTAATGTCATTTAAAGTCAATATTATATATATAATCAACAACAACAGCTAAAAGTAATAACAATAATCATTAATTAATCACTATTGCATTATTATTATCATTATTATTGTTCACAGTGCATTTATGGTACTTAGCTGTAGGAGTGCACAGATAAAGTTTTGTCCTAGGAAATGCTCTGTGAAGAAAGTGGTTCATATGGTGCTTTGCTTGAACAAGCGATATATGATTGGTAAAGAGTCATCAACACACCACACACCCTCTCCCCGCCCCTCCCTAGACTCAACAAAAATGAAAAGATAAATTTTTTAAATAAAAGAAAAAAATACAAATAGCAACAATAAAAAAAAAAAAAAAAAAAAAAAAAAAAAAAAAAAAATTCTTGGGAATTCAGCTGATTTCTGCTGCAGGTCACTTATTATGCTTTTTAAAATTGTAATGCACCCGTGCTTTAGCCCTCCATCCACTGGACTAATCAATCATTTCCATTATTCTGTGAATTTGTGCATAATATGATATTTAGAATGGCTAAACATTCTACTTGGGTGTCTGCTAAGGTTTGCCACAATTTTTTGTTGTTTTTGTAAGTGTCAACCCTGGTTTGGGGGGTGGGGTGGGGGGGGCGAATTCAAATTGCCTTACAACTGTCACATTTGCAATTCTTTCAGCTCTTCTGCAGTTGCCATCTTGCTAGGTGATAATAAATTACTACTACTCACAGACTTGCTGCCACAATCCTGCCTCCTAAATCTATGGAAATTGGTGAAGTATTGTGGCTTTCAGTGAGTTGCATCATGTGATATCCCCTTTGTGATGCCATTGAAGAGTTACACACTCACGAGAAGTCTATTTTGGATGCTGAACCTTTTTCATAAAGATTGGACCAAAATTGGACATATATGAAAATGATAGAAGAGAAAGAGAAGAGATGGAAGAAAAAAAGAAAAAAAAAGTTAGAAGGAAAAAAGAGATGGAAAAACAGATATAAGGGGAAAAGAGACAGAAGGAAAAAAGATAGACAAAGGAGAAAAAAGATGGAAGAAGAAATAGAAGGAAAAAAAAACAAAAAAAAAAACCAGAATGAAAAATGATAGAAGGAAACCAAGAAAGGGGGAGGAAAGGAATGGAAAAAAGAAAAAGAAGAAGCAAAGGAAAGAAATTGAGTGGGAATTGAACCACCAACCTTCAGCTTGGAAACACTACTCCTTACCATCCACCACAATCATCCAGGCTTTATTTGTATGGAAAGTTTGAATTATTTTTTCCCCACCAGGGGTGCCACTTTCACAAAACATTTTTTGGTGGTAAAATGATTCAGGATATCCTCATCATCCCCAGAAAATTTCGGGGCTATGTGTCTAAAATTCTGGGAGGAGTTTGAAGTCGGACAGACAGACAGAGATTTGACATTTATAGGTAGTAACAATATTATTTTTTTATTACCAGGTTATGATTATGGACAAGATAGCACCTTCTTTTATCCTTTTCTCTCATTTCAGTTACACTCTAATAATTAGACAAAACAAATGGTAACATCAACTTCTTCCTCACTAAATATAACACAATTCCTTCATTTTCATAAAATTCATGTGACTGTACAGGATTGTACATAACAATGTCTAAGAGCCAAGATAGATAGGTGACACTTGATATGCCTTGAAATAATGATTTCTACTATTTCAAACAAGCAAGCTGTCAATTAATAAAAAATAGCACATTTTTAGTAGGAATGGTCAAAGGAAAGATGGGAGTGGTTTGGAAGCTTATTGGAGTATGTAACTTGGAGTAGAAATTATATTGTAGTGTTTAACCAATCAGTGACTGACCCAGTCATGACTAACTCAAGTAGTAAGACAAGCAAACCAACAAGAAACAAGGGCAGTCCCACACTGAGACCTGTGGCAAATAATTACTACGATATTTATTAAAAAGTAGTGTTTTTAAGATCAAACAAAATAATTGTTTAAAACACTTCAGATGAGGTTAAAACTAGTAAGATTTACAACTTTTGGGTTTTTTTTATACAATAAAACACTAATTTTTAACCACATGTTTCCATGCAGTAAAAGCACTTAATTGTAACCAATAAGTTGTAACAACAAACTTAGGTGTTTCAAAACAGTAAAAAAACAACTAAATAACCATTCCTGAATAAAACTAATGGATATATGCTGACCCCCCCCCCCCCCCCCCATTCTTCCCACAATCATTCTAAGTGTTCCTAGGCCTGTGTCTGTGTGCCACAGGCAAAACAACAACTGAAGGGCAGCAGATCTAGTATATGTAGTTACATCAAATTACTGGACCACTCTCCATATGTCAATACTGTTTGTAGTGCTCATATCATTCTCTCATGAAATCATGAAATCTGTTAACATTTCAGAAAAAAAAAAAAAAAAAAAAAAATTCACAACAAAACTGGTTCACATTCTGAGAAAGGTGGATCCCATTTTTAAATAAATAGTTCCTATTTTAACATCTATTCCAATTTCAATTTCTTTAAAAAGGATAAAAAAAATCCATTGAACATGTCCTCAATAATACGAGTACCTTCTGATTCTCTTCAGCATCGCTGGTTCCAATTCCCAACAACCTCAACTCTCTGCAACATCAATCCTTAACACATCTGAATTGTGTGTGTGTGTGTGTGTGTGTGTGTGCGTGTGTGTGTGCCTGTGTGTGTGTGTGTGTGTGTGTGTGTGCACATGTGTGTGTGCGCGTGTGTGTGTGCACGCACATCATTTTACAAGCCAAACTTACTATCTTGCAGAGTCTGTATAGTTTGTATCACACTGTAAGGACCCGCCCCCACACTAGTGTATACTCGGACAGAGATGTTGTAGCTGATGTGCTCCTGTAGTTCTGTCAGTTCCACAAATTGCACATACTCCGATACATTGACGGTCTTCATTACAATAGCTCCCTCAAAGTCCTCCAGCGGTATTTTCATCACCTCGTACATAATGATGACTCCATTCTGGTCTATTGGAGGCACCTCTTCCCACGTCACTGCAATAGTTGTGGAGGACTCTGCCATTGCTCTCACATTCTCTGGGGAACTGCCAGGAACTGGAGAAGATATTGATTATTACGAAATCATAAAAATCTTCACATGAATGTCTGTTATGGATATATGTGGACCTTTTAATATTGCAAACATCAATTACTTTAATGCTACACAAGTGTGTGTGAAAAGGTTAAAAGTTGCTACCATGATATATAACAAATAATCTCGTTAACACAGCAGCAAATTTGTCTTTCTATGCCACTGGTGCAGTTCAACCTTACAATATACAACAGATAAATCTACAAATATATCTATAGCCATTGAGGACTATTTGACACAGTTAACAAGTAAAGTGGAAGTCAAAATTCAAATAAAAACTCGAAAGGCATCAAAAGATGCATGTATGCGCGTTAAGTCTTTAACTGAAAACATCCAGGTAATTGATCTGGTTCGTGTTAAGTGATCAAGGAACATATTGTTATGTGTAACATATAAAAGGAGTAAATTAGTTGAGTGTTTTGAACCATTCCTTCTGATCAAGGAATTCAAATTAGTCTTGTGTTCTCTAATATGTCCTGTGGTTAAGCTAATGCACTTCCACCCAGATGCCCCATGGGTATATAAAGGAACTGTAGGCATGCTTCTCCTTATAGTAAGTCTACTCTAGGTCTGTTCACTTGGACAAACTTTAGGTATAGCCAACCATGGACTTGAGACCAAGGTGGGGAAAGAAGAGGTATATACCATGAGTTTCAATCGTATTTTAACTGTATGATGACATAGTGTTTTTTTTTTTTACTTTTTTTTTTAATTACATTTACCTTCTTCTAATACAATAGACCCTGCTTGCTTAATTGAGAAATAATCAATTTCACTTCAAATAAAAAAATTAAAAAAATAAAATTGCTGTTCACTACAACGCATTTAACTGATAATGAATCAGCATGGCCTTGGGTTTTGTGGGCCTTGGGGTGTGTGGAAGGAGCTTGCTCCATAGTTGAAGGAGCACTAGCCATGTCTTCAGTGAATACCAAGTGCTAATGTTCTGGCATTCTCCCTATATATGTACCAGTGTAGCATGAATACCATAGTCAGTGTGTAGTGGGTCCTTGTGATACACTTACTGTCTTGCAATGTCAATACAGTCATGGCCACACTGTAAGGCCCCGCCCCCACACTAGTGTAGGCTCGGACAGAGATGTTGTAGTTGACATATTCCTCTAGTCCTGTCAGATTCACTGATCGTGCTGGCTCTAACACTATTGTTGAATTACTCTCCAGTTTTCCTCCAAAGGTCTCCAGTGGAGTATACATGACCTCGTACTCGGTGATGACTCCATTCTGGTCTATTGGAGGCACCTCCTCCCACATCACTGCAATAGTTGTGGAGGACTCCGCCATTGCTCTCACATTGTCTGGGGGACTGCCAAGAGCTGGCAAAGATTATCAAATGTTACCAGGTCATCTATACATCATCAGATCACTTTTCTATATAGTAACACATAGTAACACATACCAGCCTCATGTGTTGACTCAGTCACTTGGTCAGTATAAGGCCCCGCCCCCACATCGGTGAAGGCTTGGACAGAGATAGTGTAGTTGACAAACTCGTGCAGTCCTGTCAGACCCACCAACATAGTTAATCCAGAGACATTCACTGTCTCTGTAACTCCCCCAAAAGTCTCCAGTGCAGTGTATGTCACTTCATATGCGATGATGACTCCATTCTGGTCTCTGGGAAGAACCTCTCCCCACATCACAGCAATGCTTGTTGGTGATGTGGCCATTGCTGTGAGATCCCTTGGGGCACTTCCTGGAACTAAAAGGGAGGGAAAATATAATCCACTACATTTCTTATTGATTGATCTGTTAGAATTTAGCCTACATGACCATTTATACGTATTAGTCATTACTTACCATATTTATAATAAACAAATAAACAAACACACAGAGAAGTTTCAAAGTTTTATTGAATATTGGTCCTCTTTATTAACATTTGGGAAAGGATCTACCATAGTTGAAAAGGGTGAATGAGAAAGAAAAAAAACCCATCCCAATAGAGATAGGTAGATAGTCAAAGGATTGTCAGCTGAAATCATCATATATGCAACAAATGAGCAGAGAGAAGTGTTAGCTGAGATAATAAAGTTTGAATAGTAGACATTTGTAGCTATCAGTTAAACACCATCTAAAACCCCCCTGGGTTATTCAAACATTGGGGAAATTAACACACTGCCCAATAGCTGAATGAGATCAATGGTCAAATAGAAATCTAGAGTACAATAGTTCAAGATCTCAATGTCTCTTTCTTATCTCTACCCCCCCCCCTCCCCCCCTCAGCCAACAATGGCAGTACAATTATATAAGTGTGTGCACAAGGTTAAGAATTTGCTACCATAATACATAATCAAGGCATCCACATATCAGCAGACTTGTCCTGCCTTTGCCACTGGTGTTGTTCAAACATGGAATACAAAACACTCGAATATCCAAAGCCATTTTTAGACCCACTCTACAATAATTAATATTCAAAAGGCATGCCTATTATATGTAAAATATAAGTTTGTGTGCATGTGCGCTGAGTTGTTTTCACCCGAAATACCCAGGGGGATTGATTTGTTTCATATTAATGAGATCAAGTGAGGACTGAAATTAGTTTTGTGTTCTTTAATATTCCCTGAGGTTAAATTAATGGACTTACACAAATTCCCCATGGGTACATAAAGGGACTGTGTTCTGTTTCATTTAGGGTCTGTTAACACACACACGCACGCACGCACGCACGCACGCACGCACGCACGCACGCACGCACGCACGCACGCACGCACGCACACACACACACACACACACACACACACACACACACACACACACACAAACTGGGTGAAGAACAGTAGAGCTCGCAACTCTATTAGCCAGATTAAAAAAAAGAAAAAAAAGGTACCATAATTTTCAATCATATTTGAACTGTATGATGCTATAATGTCTGCATATTTTGTTTTCTTCAGTTACTATTACTAACACTATTAAAGTCCTAAAATATTGTATATTTCACTGATATGAATCAGTATGGCCTTGGGTTATATGGGCCTTGGGGTGTATGGAAAGAAGCCTGCTCCATAGTTGAAGGAGCACTAACTACGTCCTCAGTGAATACCAAGTGCTAACGGCCTGGTACTCTCCCTATATATGTACCAGTGTATCATGCATACTATAGTCAGTGTGTAGTGGGTCCTTACAATACACTTACTGTCCTGCAATGTCAATACAGTCATGGCCACACTGTAAGGCCCCATCCCAACACTAGTGTAGGCTCGGACAGAGATGTTGTAGTTGATATATTCCTCTAGCCCCATCAGAATCACTGATAAATCAGATCTGGAGACATTCACTGTATCATTCTCCAAATATCCCCCAAAAGTCTCCAGTGGAGTGTACATGATCTCGTACTCAGTGATGAATCCATTTTGGTCCATTGGAGGCACCTCTTCCCACATCACTGCAATAGTTGTGGAGGACTCCGCCATTGCTGTCACATTCTCTGGGGGACTGGCTGGATCTGGCAAAGATCATCAAATGTTACCAGGTCATCTATACATCATCAGATCACTTCTCTATACAGTAACACATAGTAACACATACCAGCCTCATGTGTTGACTCAGTCACTGTGTCAGTGTAAGGCCCTGCCCCCACATCGGTGAAGGCTCGGACAGAGATGGTGTAGTTGACAAACTCGTGCAGTTCCATCAGAACCACTGACATATTTGATCCAGAGACATTCACTGTATTTTTCTCGGCAACTCCTCCAGAGATCTCCAGTGCAGTGTATGCCACTTCATATGCGGTGATGACTCCATTCTGATCTCTGGGAAGAAACTCTCCCCACATCACAGCTATACTTGTAGGTGATGTGGCCATTGCTGTGAGATTGCCTGGGGCACTTCCTGGACCTAGAAGAGAGGGAAAATATCATCTACTACATTTCCTATTGATTGGTCTATTAGAATTTAGCATAGATGACAATTTATACTTATTAGTCATTACTTTACCACAATTAAAACAACCAAACAAAAATAGAGTAGTTACAAAGATTTATAGAAATTGGTCCTCTCTATTAAACATTTGGGTAAGGATCTACCACAGTGAAGCAAGGGAGTGAGAAAAAATAAACAGAGATAGGTAGATAGATTCCATACACACACATAGATATATATATATATATGTACTTATCTATGTTTATTATTACCCTACTAGAGAAGGATCAGAGGTCCTTTTGAAGCAATAGTGGAAGGATTGTCAGCTGAAATCATCACATATGCAACGAATAGCAGAGAAAAGTATTAGCTGAGACAATAAAGTTTGAATAGTAGACATTTGTAGCCATCAGTTGAACCCTGCCAAAAACCCCCCTCCTGGATTACTCCAATATTGGGGAGATTAGTAGTACACTGCCCAATAGCTGAATGAAATCAATGGTCAGATAGAAATCTAGAGTAAAATAGTTCAAGATCTCAATGCCTCTTTCTTATCTCCACTCCCCCCCCCTCCCCACCCACTGCCTACAGCCAACAATGGAAGTATAAAGGGAACCCCCCCCCCCTATAGCCAGCAATGGAAGTATAAAGGGACTCCACCCCCCTATAGCCAGCAATGGAAGTATAAAGGGAACCCCCCCCCCTCCAGCCAACAATGTAAGTGTGAAGGGGCTCCCCCTCCAGCAATCAGCAACATTAATTATACAAGTGTGTGTACAAGGTTAAAAACTTGCTACCATAATACATACACACATAGCAGACTTGTCCTGTTTTGCCACTGGTGTTGTTCAAACATGGAATACAAAACACTCGCATATCCAAAGCCATTTTAGACCTATTCTACAATAGTTAACATTAAAAAGGCATGCATATTCAGGGTTTCATACAGGATTTTTTCTTGGGTGAGGGGTGGAATATGCATGTGTCCGGTGAGCCACTTGTCATAGCAGCTCTGTAATGTGAAACCCAAATGAATATAGTGTATCCCTCAGTTACAGTATCTGACCTCTTTCATGTCCTATAGGATATGTGCAAAATTCAGATAAGCGAATACATATGAATACAACAATGCACCCCCCCCCCCTCCAGCCAACAATGGAAATATAAAGGGACTCCACCCCCCTATAGCCAGCAATGGAAGTATAAAGGGACCCCCCTCCAGCCAACAATGTAAGTGTGAAGGGGCTCCCCCTCCAGCAATCAGCAACATTAATTATACAAGTGTGTGTACAAGGTTAAAAACTTGCTACCATAATACATACACACATCAGCAGACTTGTCCTGTCTTTGCCACTGGTGTTGTTCAAACATGGAATACAAAACACTCGCATATCCAAAGCCATTTTTAGACCTATTCTACAATAGTTAACATTCAAAAGGCATGCATATTCAGGGTTTCATACAGGATTTTTTCTTGGGTGGGGGGGGGAATATGCATGTGTCCGGTGAGCCACTTGTCATAGCAGCTCTGTAATGTGAAACCCAAATGAATATAGTGTATCCCTCAGTTACAGTATCTGACCTCTTTCATGTCCTATAGGATATGTGCAAAATTCAGATAAGCGAATACATATGAATGCAACAATGCATATATATTCCTGCTGCTTTAAGTGTGCTGTTTCAGTCATCAATAAGTATAACTTATCATAGTGGCAGATATGTAGCAGCACTAGCTGAAGCTCTCAAAGAAGTTCAGTCAGCACTCAATATGCCAGAGCTGAAAGTGGTAAAGCCCAGTGATGCCAGGTGGCTATCTCATGAGCGCTGCTTGCAAGCTATTTGGCTATTCGTAAGGATTTGCCGGCTTTGATTACCATTTCGCACCATCTCTATGACAAAACTGGAGATGCAGAAGCCTTTGGCCTTGCATTAGTCCTTAGCTCCTTTTGTGGTCTTGCTAGCATAGTTCTATTGTCAAAGGTACTTTACCTAGTAGCAAAACTGAACTCCTTCATGCAGAGGCAAGCTGCTGACTTGAGCAGGCTACCTCTGATACTTGACAGCATAGAGAAAGAGCTGAAATTGCTCAAGGAAATAGAGCAGGTTATTGTCAAAAGTGGAGAGCTCAATACATGGCACAAATAATCTTTCCAGTGTGTATCTCAGTTTCATATCTCTGTTGCAGTACCTCATATCAATAGTTTACTCACGACATGAAGTCGCTTTTCCGATATGGATGTAAAGCTCCTTGTTTCTTCTTTCATTTTCAGCCCAGCATTGTTGCCATCAGAAGAAGAAGGATTTGCTTAGTGAGAAAAAGAAGAAATTAAAGCCTTGGCTCAATTTTATGGAAGTGAAGCAACAATGTCCTATGATGGTGAGACCTATACTTCCCATCCTCTTCTTGATAAGGACGACCTTATAGGAGAGTGGCAGGTATTCAAAAGAGCATTGAAGCAAGAAACAGTATTATTAATGGAAAGAAAGAAAATTACAGAAGTGCCACCTATGTGGGAGGTCAAGGTGCACATGGAGTGTACTGGAGCTTACACAGGATGTTTCCAGAAACATTTAAACTGTTAAACATCATTTTCGTCCCTCCAGTGGGAACAGCTTCAGTTGAAGATCTCTTAGCTCTATGAATTGGTGATCAAAATTTAGGTCGTCCTATGAGAATTTCCATTGAGGGACCTGAACTTGCAACAGTTGACTTTCATGAAGTTCTGAATGTTTTAAAGAGAAAAATCACAGGATTCAATACTGAATATTGACTTATATGCAATTAGTGATGTAAAACATTTCCAGAATTCTGTAGGAGAGGGGTAACTTTTTTGTGGGAGGGAAACTTAGATCAACTGACTTATAGTGTGACCCTTCATATTAAAAAAAGTTTGTTAAATAATGCAACTATTGGAAAATTAAATAAAATAAGAGATATCAAACTTAAGGGTGGAAATACCGAATAGAACACATCATTTTGAAGATATTGGGTACTGGTAGGACTAGCTATCATGCACCCTAGGATACTATGTCTGGCTAGGGGCATATTTGAAGCACTACTGCTTCAAATATAGCCCTAGCATACCCTCCTACTCTAGGGGTATCCTGACTATCCCAACTGGCGACTGTTAATCCTGGTGTGAAACAGTCCCAAAGCTAAGTTAACTTGTGAAATCATGGAGTCCTCCTAGCACCTCTGTTGTCCTTAGCCAGTAGGAAAAAATTAAAATTAATTTTCCATTATCATAATAGTTGATAAGTTAATCTTTTTAGCAAAGGGTTACACTACGAATTAGTTTATGGGAATTTTTGCTTTTGGGGGGGGGGGGGGGGGTGGGAAATTCCAGGGCCCCTCTCCCTCTGTATGAAACCCAGATATTTAATGTCAAATATCACATGTTTGTGTGCATGTTGTGTTGAGTTATTTTTATCTAAAACACCAACAGAGGATTAGTCTGTTTCATTGAGTGATCAAAGAACATTTTATTACATGCAAGGACTTAAAATAGTTTCTTGTTCTCTAATATTGCCTTTGGTTGATCTAATGGACTTCTAAAAGATTCCCCATTGGTATATGAAGGGACTGCGTTCTGTTTCACTCTGAGTCTGTTAATCTGGGCACACTAATGGTATAGTTCATCACACGCACGCATGCATGCACACACACACACACATACACACACTGGGTGAAGAACAGGAGAGCTCTCAACTCTAATAGTCAGACAAAAAAAAAAGAAGTATAATAAATTTAATCTTATTTGAACAGTATGATGCCATAATGTCAGCATATATTTGTTTTCTTCATGTACTAGAAATAACACTTTAAAAAACCTAAATTATTGTATATTTAACTGATAATGAATCAGCATAGCTTTGGGTTGTGTGGGTATTGGGGTATATCGAGGGAGCCTGCTCCATAGTTGAAGGAACACTAGCTATGTCCCCAGTGAATACCAAGTGCTAACCGCCTGGCATTCTCTATATGTACCTGTGTAGCATACTTACCATAGTTAGTGTGCAGTGGGTCCTTACAATACACTTACTGTCCTGCAATGTCAATACAGTCATGGCCACACTGTAAGGCCCTGCCCCCACATTAGTGTAGGCTCGGACAGAGATGTTGTAGTTGACATATTCCTCTAGTCTCGTCAGATTCACTGATAATTCTGATCGGGAGACATTCACTGTATCACTCTCCAGAGTTCCCCCAAAGGTCTCAAGTGGAGTGTACATGACCTCGTACATGGTGATGACTCCATTCTGGTCTATCGGAGGCACCTCCTCCCACATCACTGCAATAGTTGTGGAGGACTCTGCCATTGCTCTCACATTTTCTGGGGGACTGCCAGGAACTGGAGAATATCATCGAATGTTACCAGTCCATCTATTACATTATAAGGTCTATTCTCTACATAGTGACACACATACCAGCCTCATATGTTAACTCTGTCACTGGGTCAGTGTAAGGCCCTGCCCCCACATCAGTGAAGGCTCGGACAGATATAGTGTAGTTGATATACTCGTGCAATCCCGTCAGATCCACTGACATATTCAATCCTGAGACATTCACTGCATTAGTCTCAACAACTCTTCCAAAGGTCTCCAGTGGAGTGTACACCACTTCATATGCGATGATGATTCCATTCTGGTCTATCGGAGGCACCTCCTCCCACATCACTGCAATAGTTGTGGAGGACTCTGCCATTGCTGTCATATTCTCTGTGGGACTGCCAGGAACTAGCAAAGATCATAAAATGTTATCAGGTCATCTATACATCATCAGATCAATTTTATGCAGAGTAGTACACATACCAGCCTCACGCGTTAACTCAGTCACTGTGTCAGTGTAAGGCCCCGCCCCCACATCAGTGAAGGCTCGGACAGAGATGGTGTAGTTGACATACTCGTGCAATCCCATCAGATCCACTGACATATTTGATCCCGACACATTCACTGCATTAGTCTCAACAACTCCCCCAAAGGTCTCCAGTGCAGTGTACACCACTTCATATGCGGTGACGACTCCATTCTGGTCTCTGGGAAGAACCTCTCCCCACATCACAGCAATACTTGTTGGTGATGAGGCCATTGCTGTGAGATCCATTGGGGCACTTTTTGGGCCTAGAGGAGAGGGAAAATACTGTCTAATTCATCATTTCATTGATTAGCCTACAGGGAGACTAATCTAAATTCCCCTTTATCTCTACTAGCTGAAAATCCAACCTATAGTAGGTTTTTAAATCAACCACCTGCAGTAAAAAAAAATGTTCAGTTTGTTTAATACAATCAGTTGGGATTATTGACACATCTCATTGATCAAACAAAGTAATAGAATTAATCACCACTTCTGTAACAGCAGTATTTATTTTTTGCTGTGAAAACGACATCTTATGAATATGGCTAATAAATCAACTGCACACATAGAAAAGCCTATTGGAGTTAATAATACTCTTCCACTCATACTGAGACCACATAACAGATTCATTGAGCTTGATCTTTAATTAGAATATTCCAGGGAAATTTATGCTTATTATGTCACCAAATTATTGCCATTAACCAAACTACACTCACAGCCACCTGATAGGAATGAAATCTTTCTGAGGTCATGCAGTGTGGTGCCCTAATCAATCCTGAAAGTTTGTAAAGATATTCCTAGAAGATTGGAAGAAGTTAGAGTACACACATACAAATTATGAACCATACTATAATTTTCAATTTATTTGTTAGTTTGTTCAGTAAATTTTCCCCAAAAATTGGGTATAAAGTATGCAAACTTTTAGAATTTCATGGGGGTCACCTAGGGGTGGTTATGGGGAAGTTAGGTGAAGATATCAGTAAATCCCTGCCTGTGGGGCAATTTTTCCCAAACATTTTCTTGTTCCTTTTTTTACAAAAGTTCTTGATAAATTTGCCCAAATTACTACCTGCTTTTTTATTTATAGGTGCTATGAGAAATATCTTTCAGGAGAGGGAGGGTCTTAATTTCATGTGTGAGAACTAGCCACCTCCAGGCTACATTATGAATAGCACAACCTACAATTATGTCAATACACTGTAAGTGAGGTCATCTAAACCATGCACAAATTTCTTTTCTTTTCTTTTCATTTTTTACTTTTTGAGCCCTGTAGGACCAAGCGTGAAGCATCTGGTATGTGACAGGGAACAAATAAACAACACAATAAAGCTCGAATTTTAGTAAATTTTTTTTTGTTTCCATCTGTAGGATGGGTACTTATTTTATCTAATTATAACTAGAAAAGTACCCATCCTATGGAAAGAGACAACAAAAATATTTTATTATAATTTGATTTTTTTTTTTTTTTTTTTTTTTGGTTTATTTATTCTCTGCTACATACCACATGCTTCACGCTTGGGCCTACAGGGACCAAAAAGTAGAAAATTGAAAAAAAAAAAGAGAGAAAGAAATCTGGGCATGATTTTGTTGACCTCACTTAGAGTGTGCTTACATAACTATGGTTTCTAGTATTCATATGTAGTTTGGAAAATGGCTCTCATGCAAGAAATTCAGCCCTCCCCCCCTCCTGAAGGACATTTTAGTACAGCAATGGGTAGAGAAAAAAAGACCACTTAATATAATTCTAAATCTGCAATATGCTATCTCATCACCAGATACTTTGGCCTACAGAGGTCAGATAATAAGAATAGAAAAGAGCAGGATGTGGCTTGGGCACAATTTTTACAGACAAAGGTGTGTTTACACAATTGTTGTTTGTAGTAAGATGGACGATTCACTAAGGCAGAGAGTAGTGACCCCAACCAAAAAATAATGGAAAAATAGCCCCACAAGCAGGATTTTACTTCATCTTCACCAAACTTCCTTGTAACCACCCCAGGTGACTCCCATCAAAGACACATAATATTTGAGCCCTATAGGCCCAATTATCTGGGAGGAGCTAATGAACAAAGTAACAAACAAATTAAAATTATACTAGGACTAGTAATTATCTTCACTGCAATAAAAAAAAATAAATAAAAAATAAATAAAAAAAAATCCAATTAAAACAAACAAATGAAAATTGGTCCACTTTATTACATATTTGGGAAAGGATTAAACACCCTAGTGGGGCAGGGTGAGAAACAGCTATGGGAGTGCAAAGGAACTCTTCCTTCAGCCACCATCACTGTGTAAAGGAATTCACCTCCAGTTACCAGCAATGACAGTGTAAAGAATCCCTCTTCCTGTTACAAGCAATGAGAATTTAAAGTGTTCCCCTCCAGTTACCAGCAATGACAGTGTAATGTGATCGAGAATAGCTCAGCTGGTCAACCTCGAGTGATTCAGAGTCTGATGACTGCAGAAGACCACCAAGTAAATAAAACCCAACAGGAGCAGCCACCAAAGTCTTACTATATTTCTCCCCCAGTGTCGCCCCTAACACACCCAGAGGTTGAGAGATCTGACCCTCTTCTGCGCTGCTCTAAATCTTAATCACACTTTACCGTCTTTCACTGTGATATGCTTTACATGTTCATTGACGCTTAAAGGAGTTTGACATAAGTTAGAAGACAGTTAATCCAAAAGGTAAGAAGTAGCTCATCAAACATGAGCTAAGGGGTGTGGTCTAGTAGGTGGTGTGATGAAGGTAATATGTGCACCTGCCAGAGTTAAGATCCCTGCACTTATCACTTACCTCTCTTTCACCTGCACCTCCACTCCTTTAGACGCACATACAATATTCTTTTCTTGTGCTATTTTAAGTGGGTGCAGTTTAGGAACTATATTATTAAGTTTTGAACACACTGCTTAGTGGAATTTTCCATATAATTCATAAGACTTTGAATACACTTTTCTTCTGGGAATTTTTTATAAAATTGATTCTCATAACAGGGAAGCGCAGATTCCCATTCCCAGTCCATGCCAACTTCAATTCCAAAATATATTTTATTTTATAGTAATATATTAGCATTCCACTTACTGTCCTCTAATGTCAATACAGTCACGGCTACACTGTAAGGCCCCGCCCCCACACTAGTGGAGGTTCGGACAGAAATGGTGTAGTTGACATATTCCTCCAGTCCCGTCAGATTTACTGATAAATTTAATCCAGAGACATTCACCGTATCACCCTCCACAGTTCCCCCAAAGGTCTCCAGTGGAGTATACATGACCTCGTATATGGTGATGATTCCATTTTGATCTATTGGAGGCACCTCCTCCCACATCACTATAATAGTTGTGGAGGATTCTGCCATTGCTGTCACATTGTCTAGGGGACTGCCAGGAACTGGAGAAAAGGAAAATCAAGTGACACATTAATTAGTTACTTATGTAGTGTGTTTGTCAGTCTGCTATTTATTTTATTATTAGTGATAGGAATTCAAATACTGTAGTCCTTACAAAAATCCCTATCCCTACTAATACATAAATTAAATCACAAAGGTGCCACTTTACTCTTATTATCCTTTCTCTCATGGCAAATACTCACACTCTCATCAGAGTGAAGGAAAGACAGTCACTTTCCTTACTTTAGCCCTAGTGATAATTTTTAGCCCTAGTAATGAATTCTAACCACATTTCAAAATCTCTGTTTAGCTTTAGAAGTAAGAACAGTGGCTATTAATAACGGAATATTATATTTATTCTCTAAACTCCAACCTTCATGGATGAACTAGGGATTAACATTGACACAATTCATATCTAGACTATTTTATGGCTATTTCACCTGAAAGCAACATTGTACAATATAATCCCTAGGGAAAGGAAAAGTTTCAGAAGAAACTAAATGATACAAAAATCTAAAGATTTAATCTTTATCCAAACAATTTACTACATTAATTACTTCAGTAGTGGTCATAGGCATAATGAAAAAGACAATATCTTAAGTTTCTCGAGGTAAACTGTCAGGGTCACCATCACCATCTAGATAGTCCAAACTTGCACAACTTGAAGCTGATCCCAAGCTATGATTTTCACAACAATATTCAATAGCATAAATTACAGGTATATGTCTCATACAAGCCACACTATCACTAATGACAATAGAAATGGGCAGTGGACATTTTGACTTAATGTACTTTAGAAAACCATCACTTCTGGAAGTTGCCCTCTTCTCCCAGCAAGCCTTGCCTCCATAAGTTTAACTACATGTCCAATATCAGAACCACCATTACCATCTACATCATGGTGATTTAAACTTCCATAACCAGCAGAAGGTCCCAACCTAAGATTATCAATGACACACGTACCACCAAAATTACTGAACATAGCTACATGGATCACATGAACAACACCATGACCACTAGTGGTAGACATAGGAAGTGAATACTCTAGCTTGAAGTACCCAAGAAAACCACCATTTCGGGTAGCAGCCATCTTACTCCCACCATGCATAGCTTCCATCTAATATACAAGGGAGTTGAGAGATTCAGGGAAGGGGTAGGAGGGGCTTACTCACAGTTACACAGTGACACACTACAGCCAAAGATGGTCACGCAGAGATCCATATAATATGATACATCTCAAAACTGAACATGGGACATCAGGAAACCCCTGATTGACTAACTCTCAGTGGTGTGTGCATGGGTACTGGAGGATGGAAATATTACTATTTATAATTTATTGTTTAAAAAAAAACAAAAAAACAACTAATTTTTTATCCCAGAAGGGATATAGTTGAAACCCTGCCCCCCCCCCAACCCCCCTGGCTATGGGCCTGGATTGTGTTGTTGGTTTTGGTCCTACCTAATATGTATGTTTTAGTGTATGTGCTGGACCAATAGTGGGTGGAGTTTGGCCATCCTATATTCCTAGTGTGTAGAGCAAGATGATATAGAGCATATAGCATCATGCAGTACACTCTAGTTCTAGGATGTAAACAGTTTCAACACTTCCATCTTTGGAGAAATTGGCCTACAAATATTCCAAGCTCCTCCCACTTAAGGGTATAATGGATATCAAATAATTCCTCTCCCGTTTGCAATCCATGGCATGAGATTCCAAACCACATTGGGCATCAGTGTTGGGTAATTTTTCTTCTTCTTTTTCAACCCCCCACCCCCCCCAACAATACACATTTTAAATGCATTCTTTTACTAACCACAGCTAATGTGAGAATTAAAAATGGCTCATTGCCCTTTAAAATGCTAATTGGTTCATTGCTGAACCTTGAACCTTTATTAACCATTTATTTTCCTCACAGGAAAAAAAACAAAAACAAGCAAGAATCTGAAACTTGTAGCAATTATGATAAAACTTTGCATTTATGTGCCCAATGGTCTCATTATATGAGGAAATTATTTTGATTTGTATCGAGCAAGAGTTACAGCTAGGTCAAGCATTCTCAAGCATTTTAGACATTTCTGGTAAAGGGTCATCTGATTAAAGCATTGAATGAGGCAATTGTGTGGACTGATTTTGATGACACTCTACATGAATGTTCACTGTGGCCCTGGAATGCAACAGGAAAAAAATGGAATAAAATTAAATAAAACAAAATTTAAAATAAAATAAAATTAAAATAATAATAAATAACTAAATGAATTATTTGATTGGAAGGATGAATAGAATTGATGGTGTGGGTCTCATGTAGTAAAGCTTTTGAACTCTATATTTACCATGGCAGAGGATCATAAATGTTGTGAACTTTCAGTGATTCAAAAAAAAATTAAATATATATTTTTTATTAATGTGAAACTTAATAAGTGGTTGCCAACGTTAATTAAAGGAGAACATTCCACAAGCGATAATAAAATAAACAAAGAACCCCCATAAAATGCTGGACAAGAACTGTGATGTTTATATTGCCGTGTTGACATCAGAAGTGTTTAGGACAATGGACTAGCCACAGAGGCTACTCTTCATCCTGGGTGAATAAATACATATTGCATATCACTAAACAACAACAACCCAAACAAATGGGTCTCAAAGAGAATAAACTTGAACACAAGAAAACCTTTACCAATCTTCTCATGAGGGTCAATCTGTTATTGTTATTGATAATTTACCCTCAACGATACAACAATCAGAATATGTTGTCAACTTTTGTTGCTTAATACAGAAGTTATCATTATGATAATACAGCTAGTCTCTCCCTCTATGCATATACTAACTGACACTGCAGGTGCTACAGGTGCTACAGAGATGCCCCTAACGTCACCCACCTTGTATCTGGTCCACTAGAGTAATGCTTGCACTGACATCCTCTCCAGTCACTTCATCAGGGACAATACAGGAGTACACTCCTAGAGACCCCATAACATTGTCCCTGCGGTTAAGACGAACTTCATGTGTGAAACCAGACCTTGTGAAAACATTATCTACTGAAGAGTCCACATCAGTATTACGTGGGACAATAGTTCCATCAGGGTGGTACCACTCTCCCACTCTGCCTCCATCTCTGCCCCTACAGCAGGCCATGTTGACATTGGTAGTGACACAGGCCAGAGGTACTCCACCATCAAGTTTACTGTCTCCAATGTCAGTGATGAGCACAGAGTCCCCAGGGAGGAGCACCTCACCTCTCAAGGTGAAGTAGAGGCCAGAGGAGGGAGCAGTGGCTGCAAGAGAGAGAGGGAAGGAGCAGTGGACACATCACAAACTAATTACATGCGTGGGCGTGCATACGAATTCAGGACTAGGGCTAGGCCACACCCACCTCTCCAAATGTTGGCCACATCTTGATGAACAAAATCAACATTGTTAGGACTATATTGACTATATTGCGTGGCCTATTAATGATCAACACCATCAACATAAATAACATAACCTACTTTGCATGGTTTCTTGAATCACGATTCATTGCAAACACACATGGGAGTACAGTTGAGGGCTAGCCATAGTAAATGATGCAGGTTTTATACAATAACTTCATTTTCTAAGCTATATCTAATGTCTATAATAGTTTAGCTGCAGCCATAATGACTTCAGCAGATACTCCTTCCTAAACAACTTCAGGACTCCATAATCCACCATTAAGGCAGTTTATAAGGGGCTGTGCAAATCTGTGAGGGAAATGGAACAAGAGCAGTCCCACTATGAACTGTGGCAAATAATTACTATAATATTTTACCAGACACCCATTTTCTGCTTCACTTGCAATGATCAAGGCACTTTGTCCAACAAACATTATCCTAGATATTATTGAAAGGGCATTAGAAGAGTTTTAAGTTAATTCTTCTGCTTGGAAATGATTGCATTTGTTGGATTAATGACTTCCACAACAGTGCTTTTCAGTAATTATGAATGTTTCCAGTTATCTTAATTTCAATTATTGCTGGTGTTCCTCTATTTTTTTTTTGATTGTTTTTTTTTTTTGTTTTTTGTTTTTTAATTACTGTTCTAATGGCACCAGCCCTAGACACTGCTCATGATGTTGTAGGTTTATCTTTTTCAATGTTTCAAATTCCTGGTCAAATTTGTGTGTAGGACTCACAGCCCCATGCAATTCCTTCATGGGAGGGGCCACTGTCCACAAGTCTTTTATTGCTGGGGTTCAGGACTCTGACATCATGCTGTACTTAATTTCACAAACATCTAAGGAGTGACTATAGATACAAATCTGTAGGTAGACCTTCAGGGGAAGCTTCAGCTGGCTAAAAATTGTTTAATTCTCAGCTGCAGAGAAGGGTAGATATATTTTTTTCTACTTTTTTTGGCTAACATTTTTTATCAGCCATATTTAAAACAGGGAGAGTGGGTGGGTATTCTATTGACTTATTACCTACTTCACAGACACAGTGGTGGATCCAGGGGAGTTCTGCAGGTCTAACTATAACAATTATTATCCTCCCCCAATTTTATTACCCAAGTTAATTTTAGCTTTAGCTAAAGCTTCAGCTGGTGAAGACGAAGCCCAACTTATTATCTCTAGGGTGTTTTGAAGCTTCTTTAGCCAAAAGTGTCTTTCAGAATTTCAACTTCCAAGTGAAATTGTCTGTGGGGAAATCAAAGTTGGAGTCTTTTTTTTTTCTTTTTCAAATCCTCTTCAACCCCTCGTCCTGTTAAAGTAAGTGATTGTTCACCAGGTGGGAGTGACTAAGTTAGTGAAATTGTCTGTGGGGAAATCAAAGTTGGAGTCTTTTTTTTTTCTTTTTCAAATCCTCTTCAACCCCTCGTCCTGTTAAAGTAAGTGATTGTTCACCAGGTGGGAGTGACTAAGTTAGTTGGAAAAAATTATCAAAATTGTGTCTAAATATATTTAATAACAAGTATCAGCTAGCTTAAAAGCTGTTTGGTTGCCACCCACCTTCTCTCTCCATGTGGACTCCCATTGGTTCCCAATGTTTGGGGGTAACAAGAATCTCTAGTTGGGGTGAATAGAATTGGAAAAGGTTGAGTAGTACTGTACTAGAGGACCATTTGCCTGCAAGGTTGGAATGCCATCTAAATTTGTTTTATTCCCCCCACCCCCCCCCCCCCCCAACTTATCATAAATCTATCAATTTGTAAGTATTTTTAAGTGCTCAAAATTTCCTACTTTTTAATCTGAAGATCTGTTGGTGATTATGTGAAAGTGAGGAGGGGTGCCAACTCTTGCTGCAGCCATAAAAAGGTTGCCAGAGGAAAGCTGGTTCAGAGTCCTGGAGCACCCAACAGTGCCTAAAATTTTGAAATTTGATAATACTGTATATGTAATTGACATAATCTGTATACACATAAAGCCATTGGCTCATTTTTATCTTGAGTAAGGCTTTTAATGACTGAATCTACTTTGATAAAATTTTGCAGACATAAGCAGCTGCCACTAATAAAAAGTGAGTGATAACTGTGGGTGCCCTAGAGAAATTAACTGGCTAAGTTTTCATTGCCATTATTCTTTAAAATGCAATTATCTCCCTTTCCAAGGAGATTAGAAGTGCCCCACAGTGGCTGGCTTTGGATTCTGGTTGCATATGAAAATTCAATTGTTTCACTTAGGCATTAGATGAATAAAAATCTTCAGCATACACTTGGTCACCTTCCTTGAGTTTCCTAAGCGTTTTGCTTTATGTGACTTTGCTTTTGCTTCCATCGCCTTTCTTCTACATGACCAGATGAATCAGGAAGTAGCAAATCTAATCTTGATCTCAATCAGGACCCATCAGTAACTCACATGGTGGAATTCCTGTAGTAGTGTGTGGAGTAATTCAATAACCATTAATCTGTTTTAGACCTTGTTTCTCAGTTTTAGACCTTGTTTCACTGTTTGAACAGATCCCTCTGCCAATCCATTTATAGACAAATAAGGTGCAGATGTAATGTTTCTAATTCCATTAGCTTGATAAATTTCTTAAACTCATCACTTGTGAAGGATGGTCATTATCAGACACTAGTTCCTGTTAGTCCATGAGTGGCAAAAACAGACCACAATTTCTCTACTGTCTTTGAAGTAGATATAAATTGCATGATCTGCACATCTAACCACTTTGAGTGTGAGTCAATAATGATAAGATACATGTGACCCATGAATGGTCCAGCAAAGTCTGTGTAGTCCACTCCAAGGTTGAGAGGGCCATTGCCAAGGGTGAAGTTGTGCTATAGGAGGTGATGGTCTTGTTACTTGACAGCTGGAACAGTTCCTGACCACTTCCTCTAACTCAGCATCCATTCCTGGCCACCACACATAACTTTGGCCAATGCTTTCATCTTGCTTAAACCAGTGTGTGTTTCATGGAGCTCCTCTTGTACTAATTTAAGGCCTTGTGGTAGTACAACTACTCTAGCTCCCCACAAAATACATCCTTCAAGCTAGCTCAACTTTTTCACTCTGAGACTGCATGGCTTAAACTCCTTTTTCAGATTTTTCTGTGGCCAACTGCTCCTCAGGTATTTCTTGACCTGGGATAAGATAGGATCTCTATCTGCCCATAACCTGACCTTGTCAGAACTGGATGCAATGGTTGAGAGGTGGTTCACCAGATGCACAGTTCACCACATAAACAATCTGAACATGTAGTATGTGGTTGAGGAAGTCTGCTTAAGGCATGTGCATTTCCTATCAGTCTACCAGACTTGTATCTGAGAGAATAATGGTAAGCACTCAGTGTCAGAGCCCATCTCTGAATCCTTGATGAAGCCAAAGGTAGTATTCCCTTCTTTTCTCCAAAAAGATGTGCTAATGGCTGGTGATCAGACTCGATTAGAAAATGTCTACCACACAAGTATTTAAAGAATTTCTTTACTCCATAAACAACAGCAAGACCTTTTTTTTCCAACTGTGAGTAATTCTTTTCAGTTGTGGTTAAGGTTCCAGATGAATAAGCAACAGGCCTCTCCACACCATCTGGCATGATGTGAGAAAGTACAGCCCCTAAACCACAAGGGAATGCATCACATGCAAGCATCAATGGTTTAGAATCATCATAGTGAACTAACAGTGAGATTGATTACTTGCAATTGAAAATAGTCTTTAACTGTTTCAAAGATTTTGTGTGTATACTTGTCCATTTCCACTTGGAATTTTTCTGCAAAAGCTCATGCAATGGAGACAATTGTGATGATAGATTAGAGAGAAACTACACATAGTAGTTGATGATCCTTAGGAATGCTCTGAGCCTACTAACATTTTTGGGTGTAGGAGCTTCGTGTATAGCTTTAACTTTTTCTTCTGTACAGTGTAATCCATGCTAATCAATTATATGGCCAAGGTATTCTACCTTGGTGAACATAAATACATATTTGGCCCAATTCAGCCTAATCCCAGCTGACGCTAATTTTTCAAGAACTTGATGTAGATTTCCTAGATGTTCAGAAGCATTGGCCCAAGTAATCATAATATCATCCATATATACTGATATCCCCTTACAACCTCTTAACAAGTTTTCCATGCAACATTGAAAATGGCAGGGGCTGATGAAATACCAAAAGGCAATCTGTTACATTGAAACAACCCTTTGTGAGTGTTAATGGTCACATATTGTTATGACTCGTCTTCCTATGCCACTTAAAGATATGCCTGCAGCATGTCTGATTTAGTAAAATACTATCCACCTGATAAAGAAGCAAATAATTCTTCTTCTCTTGCTAATGGGTAGCAATCAACTTGTGTTTGATTCACAGTGACCTTGTAGTCACCACATATTCTCAATGAGTCATTCTATTTCATTATAGGTACGATTGGTGCTGTCCACTGTGAGAATTGGACAGGTGAAATAAAACATTCACTCTAAAATCTATTAAGTTCAGACTCAAACAATTGCATTGAGCCTCACTTGTAAAGTCTCCAGCCAGTCATGCCCAGGAAGATTAGGTCCCTCCCCCTCAACCACTTGTAACCTCAACATCTTGGTCTTCCCTTGGTAGTAGACTTCAACTCCAGCAGACCCACAGATGTTGATGCATTAATCAGTGTACATCCTCAGCATGACCTAGGACTTCTGGAGAGGAAACTGACTTGATTGAGCAATGTTGTGGTAAGTTGCTGTATGTATGAAGGACAATGCTGCACCAGTGTCTAATTCCATAGATGCTGGAACTGTATTTAAGTCCTCCAATCTTCCCTGCTTTGATCAAAAGCTGTAACTGTACCGTGAATAGAAATAGCTGCCTGCAGAATTTATCCTCCCAGTTTATCTCTTGAGTTTATCCTTGTCACTAGTTGCTGTATCTACCTTTTTTGGCTATGATACTGCACGCTATTACAGCCTGGTATAACTTAGCCACCCACTCAACTTGACTTATTCATTGAACAACTTATAGATTGAACAACTTATAGATTGAACAACTTATAGATTGAACAACTTATAGATTGAACAACTTATAGATTGAACAACTTATAGATTGAACAACTTATAGATTGAACAACTTATAGATTGAACAACTTATAGATTGAAAAACTTATAGATTGAACAACTGAAGTGAAGTAAAGTTAGGTTATAATAAAAACCATGGTATATACATATATAAATGATTGACAATCATTTGAACCCAATATCCTGGTAACATAATATGATGCAGGAAATAATAGCAATCCAAGTTATCACATAGTGTAATTGTATTGGCATTCATGACTGGCAATGTTATTTTGAAAACTGCAACTGCATACTAGCTTGTGCTTTAATTATACTTTATAAACTATCCTGTGTGGTGATAGCAAATTCCAACATATTAAAGCTATGGTTGTGGAGGAATCATGAAGTCCTCTATTAGAAGACTTATCATCCATCCAAGTTTTCTCCTGTCTGTACCCACCTCATAGGTATGGTATACATGTGCAGTACAGCTCCTCTATTCTTTCACAATTGACCCAATTTGTCTACTCCAAAATTAAGTAGATGTGCAGTATTTCTGCCTACCAAACAAAGTAAAGCTGCAAACCCTATTCCTTGCCCCCACCCCCCAAACTTAATAAACTCATATATTTAAAACAAAGAAACGTTTGTTTTTCAAACACCAGAAAAAAAAGCAACCCTTCTTGTGAAGTGCATAACTCATACAATAACATTAGTGTGTGACCAATTCCAATAGCCACTATAGTGTGTGTTCAGTTATGGGTATTATTTGGTAAATAAACATTAGTATAAAAGTATAAAAGTGTCTACATATTTCAAACAAGTGGCTACAAGCAAATCTTCATTTAGCTTATTACAATACATTCCTACTTTGTTGAACCAATATTTACTATGTCCCAAACTAATATATAGAAATTAATAGCTAATAAGGCACTCAAGATTCCTGGAGGCATGTCTGAAGAGCTATCTTTTTTTCTGGAACATAAACAATCAAATATAACTATTGATCTTCCATATCAGATATTCAGTAAACCACACTTCCATTTGCTAGTGGATCCATGATGAGGCAACACACTGAGCTAGGTATTTATTTACATCTTTTTAGATTTAGCTAATTGTATACATATATAACAATACAGTTATATTTTTTCCCCTCTTGGTATTGCCAGATATTGGGCCTACTATACTGCATGCATTAGAATTCCATGACTAATTATTACAATAACATCAATTAGTAGAAAAACAAAACAAAACACGCACACATACCACACTTGAAACTAGCTTGCTAGCTTACGTTAAACAGAACAGTTCAATAAACATACTTGTCTGCTGTGTCTGGGCGGACACACAACTCCATCCTATCAGCTGTAAAAGTAGCAGCAAGAACCACATTTCAGATTCACGCCGAGAATTTGGGATTAGCTCGAACTAGTGAAGCGGAAACCTGGAATACAGTGGTCAGTGCAATTAATGCAATTAATTTGAAGTTGTGTACTGGTGTTATAGTGAATACTGTAACCCTAGAATAATGTATCCCCTACTACATTCACTAGTGAATACCTTACCTTGGGTGCTGTGAATAATGTATCCTGTAGTGGATATGGTATCCAAGTGCAAATATTATCACAAGCAACACAATTACTAATTAGATATTTTTTCCGCTTTAGCAAATATGGTCACTCCTGAAATATAACAAGCGCAGGGGGCACTTATAAAAATTTGTTTCAAACCTAAACCTTGACTTTACAGGAGCATCTATAACAGTAGACTATGAAACGGTTATATGATTGAACAGTTGATAGGAGCTTCAATATTTTAGGTTTCATTAATGTATAAATACTTGGCAGCAATGCTGTTGGACACTGTAGCAGAAAATCCTTAGATTATATTGGTTTGTTATTAGAGAGGAATTGGGTGATGAATATTTGAAGACTAGAACCATCAGATGATGCATTACATTTTCTGGTACTTGTTTGATTATTGTTTGGCAAGATTTAATTACCTCCTATTTATAAAATAAACACAATTGGATGTCCTCAGGATTCTTCAACATACAAAGATCTGTGGCAGTGCTCACTATGGAAAGTGACATAATGCATGCTTCACTTACTAAAATCAATTTCATGTGATTTACAATAATGCTATTAATTATAAAGTCTTTCTTTCTTATATGTAAAATATTAGTTCTTAGGAAGTTACTCACTTAGTTAGATCTATATTATTTTCAAAATTTTCTTATGAAATCATTACTACTGTACTCTGGCCCAATAATCTCTAATTGTTAATGTTATACAAAGTATACATCATCTTTAGGACAAAAATAAGGAAGAAAAAAAACCAATAGTAAATGTTTTAGCCTGTGTATGTGTGTGTATGCATATATGTATTGTAGCTCTGTATTAATACATAAGTGTGTTTACTGTTTACTTTGGTCTATTCTATTAGTATTATATGATCACCATATAATCAGTTACAGATTGGTTCTTAAGAAATAAACTACAACAAACAATATTGCTGATGATAATCTATTATTTAAAAAAGTTTTCTTGTCCATGATTTCTCTTATCATTATTCTCCTCACGCCAGGTATATTATCTTCTCCTGTAATATACATGAGTACAAGAAGTTCATGTATTCTGATTGAGTGTTATACCAACTAAACTAATTGCATAAATAACAAAAGACTTGTGAACACTTGATTCTTTGTGTATTATATATGCATATGAACAGTGCAATGATGGCATTAATTTGCAATTTGATATCAAGATTTTTACATGCCATATATAGGAAACCACCACAATTAAATCCATTAGGATCTAATTGTACTCCCTATTGAAATCAATATAGCAAAGTAAGATATTTGAAAAATAATAACTATTACAATGAATACTTTGGGTAAAAATAATTTCCAATGAGTGAATTCATTTTGTGGATACACACTTCTGAAGTAATCACTACACAAAGAAGAATAATTAAATCACAATTAGAAAAAAAATAATAATAAAGTAGAAACTGAATTTACATATTTGTTTGTAAACATTTCATGTCATCTTCCATGATAGATCAAAAAACATCATTTCACATTTGCTGAAATCCAACAGAACCAGGCACCAAAACAATGAATATTCACTGGAACCAAAAAATGTTTGAATATGAGAAAGTTTACCTGAACGAAAATATAGAGAGAATTAGATCATGGCTTATAATTTATTTTAAAACATGTAACTGAATATGCTAATTATGGGTAGCTAAACATTTTCTTGAAATTGTCATCTTGGGACAAAATATTTCATTTTAAGTTTCTTGCATTTTCAGAAGTACAACTGAATCCTTATATATTATTTTCACTAACTCCCTGTCTGCCTTCGTGCTTGCCTGCCTGCATAATTGTCGAGAAAAACATTTGAAATGTGGGTCATGGGACATCAATTAAGCTTCATTCTGCTCCCTATTTGGCTATTTGGTGGTTGGGGTGCAGAAGGCCTTTGAATTTCTTTAAAATGTCAAATTTAAAAACTAAAGCCTTTTCTTTTAGCAAATTGTGTTCATAAAGTTGGTATTTTGGAGTGGAAATGTTGTTTATGAGGAAGTATTTGAACACTAGAATACTACTTACTATTTACTACTTAACTTTCTTTTCTACTGCTAATTTTTCCTCCCTCTGTTTTTCTGCAGTTAATTTATAGTCATCCATGTGTTCAACTGAAAAGAGACCGTGCATAGAACTGCCAAGCATGCAACATGAAACCTCTTCATCACTGACATCATTTCAATACACAAGTGGCCCATTGCAGCTTCACCTGCAATACTCAAGGTAAAGTGTTCAACAAACAGACTATTGCAACTGTGCTGGCAATATTCATCCTTTGACTGATCAGCCACAGGTTGTCCAACAAACAGAAACACACATGGACATGCCCGCATGTTGAGGTGTGGTCTGGTGGGACCCAGCCTGTGTTAAGTCCATAGCTATGTTGTGTACTGGTGCCAACATTCATGTGTCCAGGTGCAAGGGTTTCAGTTTTATTGCAAAGATAACTTTTCTAAATTATTGACTCCCCACCGATCCATTATTGGATGTTTCACTGCATTTTATTGCTATTATTGCAGGAGGGGGGAAGGGGTGGAGGATCCAGGATTTGAAGATAATAGGTTGCTAGAAAAATGTAATTGCGTGCTGAGCATGCAGGAAAATTAATATAGCCATTCACACTTTTTGCCATGATCACAAACTTGTGGTTATGATTGTGCATTTTCTATTTAACAAAGATACATCAGGTGCCCAATTGCTATCCTGAACCTACTAATAGACAGTGACTTACAATGTTGCATTCAAATATACTTATTGTTATATAGTACAGGAAGTCACATATTGATATTACTGCTATATAGGCAGAGGGCTAATGCAACACATGTACTGTTATATAGAATAGAGGGCCTGTTGCAGCTTTTCTGCATGGCATTGGGGCAGCAAAGTTGGGAAGTAATGTAAGAAACTAAAGCCATACTTGCTGGTAGCAGCTGGACTTTGTGGGGTGAGGGGTGTTTAAACTGCCATTTTTGTTTGCTCAACAACAAAGGTGTGTAAACAATCTACAACACACTTAACTGACATTAAATTATAAACCAAATAATCAGGACCAACCAAACAGAGAAAGAGAAGGGAGGAGGAGAGTAAGTAAAAGAGAGAGCAATGCATTAATCTAAACATGCTGCAATAACCACATAATTCATTAAAACATTATAATAATTATTGTTGGAACATTGAGATCATTCATGGAGGCAAGGAAGATGTTTTGGAGTAAGGGGGGAAAGATTAGGGGGGAGAGGGGGGGGGGGGAAGAGAGGGGAGTGGAAAGTATTTGTGTGAATCAACACATTAGTCTGAGGGCTCAGAGCAAAAACCCTACATCTGCCTTCTTCATTTTTTTTCTCCATTCACTAGGATGTCATGGGGTCTCACAAAGCCATTGTTGATCACAGGATTTATGGTAAAAAAGCAATAATTTTTCTCCTTTCTTTCCATCCCATCATCATGGCAGAGAGTATGAAGAGTAATAGTCCATGCACTGCCCCCGCCCCTCCTCCTTTTAGAGCTACTTTTTCCCCTTTCATGTACTAGTATGTCTAAATGTCTCACAAAACCATGTGAAGAAGGATTTCTGGTTGCTAACATCCCAAACTCCCAATCCAAGACCAGTTGCTGCAATATTGAGGTAATTATATCTTCTGATCCAGAATGTATGGATGCATATGTCATTCATGAATTTTACAAAAAAATTTATATGAACATTCCATTGGAATGCTTGTTTGAGCCATTAGAGGGTTCTTTTAGAGGATAAAGGAATAAAAGAAGTAGCCAAAAGTGGCCAATTTCAAGTGATTCCCCTTAGTTGAGGACAAGGGATTGCACTTACTCCACGCACTTTTTTGTTTAGAAACTTAGCATAATCCTTAGGCTTCCTAAAAAGGCATGTTAGTCATGTAATTTCCTTTCAAATTATCAGAATGTTCTGTAATACCAGCAATATGGCTATCAAACCTGTTAAGAGGGATAGATGAAACTCTAACTTTACATCCAGAAAATCTAGAGTTGTGCAATGAAAAGGTGGGAAATCAAACAGAATAATGATTATGGTCGTAAAAGGTTATCTTGATTATGTATGTGCAAGAAGGGGGAGAACTATATAAGTTACTTCTAATTGAGGGAGTTCCAGGCATCTAAATAATTGATATCCTCATGGCTTATTATTGGGACCTCCACCTCATCATCCTCTGAGGTCAGTGGAGTTTGGGACTAGGATGACTGCCCAACTCTTTAGTAACATCTTCTCATGGATCCATTCTATGGCAACTACATTCGGTGTCTTGGTCTATTCATGGAATGTGGGAAGAGAGATTGTGAGGTTGCAGTGACCTCCTCTACATTGCAGTTTGGGAGTAACCCTTCATGAATGATGTTTGAGGGACAATGTGCATGGAAGGAGAAGGCTGATGTCCATCCCCATGTCGGTGCTCAGCTGTTTCTTGGGAGCAAAGTGCTGCATTAACTTCATATAGTGGAAAAGGGAAATGGTATGGACGGTATAGATTTTCATCATTCATATCACCATGATTCCATGATTTTATATGCAGACTAGTTGCCTTCAGCTTACCACAGTTAATTGATTAATGGACCATTCTTCTGTTTATTCTTCCCATGTATAGCAAATATAAATGCTTCCAATTCATTCATCAAGACGTCACACAAGTCCTCTTTACTAACAGCGTAACTTCTCAGAGATGGCCTGAGTACAGTATCAACATTTATTACATAAGGTGGAGGTGGAATTTTCTACTTGCATTCTGTTATCTATAATATATATGGTTAGATATCTGGGGTAGCCAGCACCCATGGCTGTGAGTCAAGGGCATTACAGCCAGCTCATAAGTGATGGATGATTTCATGCTAAGGCTGAGAGCACGGGAGTGGAAAATCAATTAATTAAAGAAATTTCATTGTGCTTTAGGGTAATTTTCTGGATGGCAAGCAGCACTTACTACCTTCTTCACAGGGTGGAGAATTGGGGTAGTTCCTTCTTTTGATGACATGATGGATAGCATCAGGATGTGCTATGATGGTGCAAATTAACTTCTTCATGGCTTCCTCACCAGGATCATCATTAACCATCATCTCGTAGGTTACATCTCCAAGAACGGAAATACCAGAGAAAATGACTATAGTACATCACTACAATTTGTGTGTCTGAATGGGTAAATGAGAAAGTTTCTCATCCATTATGACCAGGTAATTATAAACAAGCACTGCATATGAGTATAAAGTAAAGATAGAGAAAAGTATAGGTTAAAAAAAAAGAAAGAAGATAACTAGACTTACAACTAATATAAAACACTGAATAAGAAGGTAGGGTAGAAAAAAATCGAGTATTTAAAAAGAACAAAGAACAACCAAAGAAAACAAAAAAACACACAATTGTAATAGACAGTACAAAATTTTTTTTTCTATTTGTTCTTGTTTTTTTGTTCATTACAAATGCAAACTAAACTCAAAAACCTACCTTGGTTGATGAACCTTTATTTCTCTTGTAAGTTTAATGATTATTACAAAAGTTCAGCTATATCACTTACTCCATAATGCCATGGTGATGTGCTCAAAAAAGGGACCAAAAATATTATTTTTTTTTATCTCTTTAATTGCAAATAAATTTGACAGTGAATTGTGAAGATACAATTGCAGCATTTTTCTAAACAATGAATGCCAAAGCAAAATGTCAATGGATGGTTCCTTTGGTTTGGCTGTTATGCATGTTTGCAACTACATATCTTTGGCTCAACATGTATTTTTTGAGACTTTAAGGCAAATGCACACTACACACCAAATCACTCATGTCTGTCTCTGGATGGGTCCACACTATTCAGGTTTCATCCCAATGGGTTTCACCTGGTTCCACCTGATTAAATCCTTCTTGATTCTCCACAGCAATCAATAATTAACCCAAATTTGGGTGGCATTACAACAAAAGAGTTGGTAGGTGTGATCAAATAACCCTTGGTCTTGAGTAACTTGGTGTTCTCCAGGGATCTGGTCTCTGAAGTCTTTACCTCACTGTCAAGGGCTAGTGCTAGGGCTAGAGCTCACTGTCAAGACCCTTAACTAAGCTGTAATCAAGTAAACCCCTTAGTTTTCTACCCTGTGACAAAATAGTGATGGCTAAAATCACAGAGTATGCACAAAACCAAACAGTACACTCCTTGGTGACTCAAGAGAATATTTTACACTGTGAATACTGTGCTTTTTATAATAGTTCAAATGTTCCAGTGTGATGTCCTGTCCTGGACCACTGCCTCCAAGGGGGGGGGTGGCATCTTGGGAATCAGGTGAGTTCTTTAAATAGTTTCCCTCTCTTCAAATAAACAATCCACCAACCACATTCCCATAACAATTTTACCACCACCCTATTATGTAATAAACTGTTCCTGTTCAATGTTAGTAGCTATCTCTGTCAGAGGTACTTTCTTTTCAGGGTTCTCCTTGATCTCTGACATTTGGTCATCTGTGAAGTGGGAAGTGAGTTGCCAATAGTTTTAGTGGCTGGCAGCCTCCTGTAGTTACAAATTTGTTTAGTTTGATTAATGGTTTATATAGGGGGTGGAGGATTTGTAGGTCATTTGTAAGGTAAATATTATGAATGCATCTCTAGTAATTAGTGTCGTTATGAATTCACCTGGTTTATGTATAATTATTTGTTGTTATACACAGGTAAGGGGGGGGGGGTTAGTGGCAGGTGCAGAAATAGATAAATAGATAAACCAAACAGAAATCTTGCCTATCAGCCATTAATTAATAGAAAGAAAACTTGTTAACTCAATAAATTTCTTGAAAAATATAAGAAAGTGCAACTTTGCCTTCCTAATGACATTATTGGAACTAGTAAATTAGTGACTGAGCCATTATATCCCCCAAGTTGAATGTGCAGAGGCAAGTTGACCATTTCATTGGCTCCTTACAACCACTTCCAAATGAAGAAGCCAAGTTTTTGCAAGTGTATTTAATGTGTTTCGTTAATGTAACCAGCCAGAGGCATGGAAACTTTCTCCTGCTTGACAGACAGAATCATAGTTTTAGACCTTTGAGACATGCTTCAAGCAAAGAACAGATCAATTCATGCATTTAAAACTGCTCTGCTTGTAATTTGCACTGACAAGCTTCTTCCTGGTCAGAATGTGACAGACTAAAATACTCTAAGGACAAATGAGGTGGCTATAGTTTTAATGGGAGATAACTATTTTGGCAAAATAAAGGATAGGTACCATTCTCACATTCCACAAGTGCACCCTCACAATGGACATGCAAGTCACAAGATCAGAGCTCTGTCTCCCTGCAATCCTCTAAATCAATGAAGTTGAAATTAGGGTTCAAATAGAGTGTTCCTAATCCCTGTGTGTGTGACAGCAGTATACTATTTATTCCCTCAACTATGGTTTAAATGCACCAGCTTTAAAATTGTAGTTGAAATGAGCCAGACAATGATGATGGGAGGTCCAGCAGTTACCACACAACACTAAGATTGGTTTTAAATCTTTGCCGAATAATTTTAATTTTGATAATACGTCCGTGGTTCTTTCAGCAATTAGCTCTTTTGGCACTTTTTTCTCTTTCTTCTCACACTGTTCTTCCGTCTCTTTTAAATGGTAGCATGTCAACGCCAATGTATTCCCTTTGATGGAAATAAAATGGTGACAGGAAGAACCTTATTTGGGCTTCTTTTAGTTACTCTACTTGAACAATGTGGTGTGGATTAAAAGTACATAGCTCAGGTTACTTTTGGTTACCTTAATATCATATCCGCCATTTTTCAACTGAATCCTTGCTGCCATTTGTTGGGTTATCATACCATATCACATAAATATGTATGTATGTATATGTATATGTATGTATATATATATAAACATCACTAGCTCTATAGCATAAGATTGGCTTACAGAAAACAGCTCATCTACTTAATTATATTATTACTGTGGTTACTTTTTCTTCTACCCAAAAAAAATTACTCAAAATGAACTTCTGCTTGTACATAAACCACCAGTAAACTTTGTATAATGAAACAATTAGATGCATGTGACACACACACAGTTGGGTGCTTTGAATGTTTGACACCATTGTCTTAGATGTAAATCATAATAAAATAATAAAGAGAGACAATGACATGCGTAGAAAAACATCAGTTGTTTCCTTTAATTCTAAGAAAAATAGTAAAAGTACATTGTTAATAATTATTATTTTCTACATACATATATACACACATTCAGTCCTTTAGCTCATATCTGTTTCACTGGCTTGTTGCAGGCAGATAAGCAGGACATTGCTCAAGGGGAACACCACCAACTTCATCAGTTGCAGGTTTGAAATTTTCTATGTCCACATACATATGACTGGAGTCTCTCTGAATATTCACATAACTAAGTGGGATGGCACCCACTTGTCTGCAATGAACATGAATGGGTTGGTACAGGTCAAAATCTTTGTGTACCATATATGTAACACATTATTTAGTATATTAAAAACTTTTATAAATTTGAAGTAAAATATTTAGATAACAGTTAATATTGCTGAGCTGCATTTCATCGACTTGTAAAAAAATGAGAGAAAACTTTGATACAGTTACTTCCAAAGTTTTTTATTTAGAAAATCCCATATTCTGGTAGATTGAGACAATACTTTGCCCCAAACTGATGAACTAAAACATATTTAGATAGCAATGAAACAAAATTAATGACTATACTTCAGTAGAAATTTTTGTGTTAAATATGTATTATGATTCAACAAAATAAGTACAAATTAATTTTTATCATTTTAACAGATCATATGACCTCCATTTATAATTTACTTTATACCTAGTTAAGTTCCTTTAAAAACAATTCATGTTAAAAAAATGACAACAAAGAGAGATAGGTGGAACAAGTGAGTCTATAATAATGGATACTGCACTGTATTGGTGTAGCTACAGGCTATGCTCTTACTCTGGCTCATCCTTAGGCTTCAGCTTTGCTCTTTGTATCTTGGTTGCGATAAGTATTGATACCAAAATGACTATCACCAACGCCATTACAACAAAGACTGCCACTACTCCAGCTATAATAGTCATTACTGGATTTCCACCAGAAGTTACTTCTCCTATTTCAGTAGATTCAGTGCCGTCACATTCCACGTACAATTTTAGAGGAAGGAATTGAACTGGAATAGTGTCCCCAGAAGATGCCCACTCTTCTATCATGGTGATGAGGTCTGTGACTGGTGCCTGGAGAGTGCCATGTAGTTGTGCCTAGTATGTGACAGACTGAGGGGAAGATGGATGACACAGGAACACTCTGTCTGTGAGTCGATCAGCAGTGAAGGCACAGGCACATCAACCAGCCATGAACTTCACTATTGCCTCCACTATGTCCATGTCTTTAGATTCAAGATTTGTGTCCTAAATTAGGGAAGAAATTTTAACTCACTTCGAGCAACGCATTAATCACTTACCCTCCACTCTATGCAGTTGGAGAGTCCAGTAAATTTTAACATGAGGAATGTAGCTAAATGGAAAAAATATTAATATGTAATATATATGTATATACCAATGATAAAAACATTTATAAATAAATGAAGAAATTAAGTTTAGGGATTTCCCCAAAAAGTACGGAAATAAGAAGTGATCATTTCCTACCCAAGAAGTATTGAAACAAGGCATGAACACTCAAATATTATGTGACTATTTTTACATCCCTAAATCACTGCCTCCAGACTTTTCAACTTGATAATTTTGTAATCCTATTAAGCATGATGACGAACGCACCTATTTTGTTTCCGTACCATTGAAGTTTCTTTATGGAAGGGGGTGAGGGGTTTCCTTTCAATATTTCAACAGAAAATTTTCATTTCATTATTTACCAATGATAATATCTTTATTTTACACTAGATAAAATAAAATTTGGAGTCAGTGATTTAGGCATGTAGAATAGCAAATAAAAATTGAGTGCTCATACCTGGTCTTTCAATAGTTTTAGGGAAGGTAATAATAATCTTTTCTTGTTACCATTCTTTTTGGGGAAACCTGAAATCTTAATATTTTTTTTATTTATTTATTGATATTTTATCACTACTTTTTGTGCTTTTTTTTAAACATTTTAAAGTGTCTCCTTTTTTGGGGGGTAGGGGTATCTTTGCAATATTGTAAAGGAAAATATTTACTCTATTATTTACCCATGATAATAGCATTTCCTTTTTTTGATGCCAGATACAATAGATTTGGGAGTCAGTGATTTAGGAATGTAGAATTTGACAGATAATAATTGATCACAAGTTTACAGTAATAATTTAAAGATTCAAAAGTCGCAGCTGTTAGTTATCTCTCAGTCAAACAAGCACTCAGTTAAACAATCAATTTATCGATGTCTGCCATTTGAAATTTGGTAGTATTTGGCATGCATTAATGAGATAGGAATACATATAACTTCTATATATCTTCATTGCAGGAATTGCCTCTAAAATAAATTAATGCATGCAATTATGTGCACTGCATAAAAAAAAAAAAAAATGTATATATAAAATTTTACCTGAATTAAAATTCACTTCACTTTAAGATAGTAGTGGGAAAAAAAAAACACTCTTCCCATTTAGGAAGAAAAGAAATGGATATCCACTCTTTATTATCAATAAGAATAATAATTTTAGTATAGAACCAGAGGTCTATTGCAGCTTTGCTTACAATAATTATGTCACTGGTTGTCTAGCAGACAGTAATATGCATGGACATTCCCACAGGTGGACATTTGGCCTAGATAGATCTAGGCATTGTTAAACCAAGATGGAAGATATGTATGCATGTCAAGTGACATTTTTCTAGAGGCAACGGTTAGAGTTTAGCTGGACAAGCTAATGTCAAAATTATCGATACTCATGGACACATTCATGTGACCCTTTACCTACTTTTATACTTAACATTGCAGGGGCAGATCCAGGATTTTTTTTTAATGTGGGGTGAGGGAGGTGGGGGAGGTAGGGATGGTTTCTAGATAATAGTAAAGCAAGGTGTTGCATGCATTAGGCAATATTTGTATGACCACTCACATTACTTCTCGTTATTAGCCTTACACACACAGAGGAAGAGGTGTGGCCAGATGGAACCCACCTCATGTTATTCGCACAGTCAAGTTGTGTTTGAACTTTAGGATTGTAACTCCATCCTTTATTTTGGGTAAAAATGCCTTTTTGGCATTTTGTTGATACAGAGGGGTGTGGCCATAAAGATATGCTTATGATGTTCCACTGGTGACTCTGATTCTCAATATATACGGGTTTGTGTGTCTAACTTTAAACTTTTAAGCATCAATCAAGGATGCACAGACAGACAGAGAAACAGACAATGACAAACAGACAGACAAATAAAGAGAGAGACAGAACAGACAGAGGGACAGATAAATAAAAAGACAGACAGACAGACAGACAGACAGACAGACAGACAAACAGACAGACAGACAGACAGACAGACAGACAGACAGACAGACAGACAGACAGACAGACAGAGAGACAGACAGACAGACAGACAGACAGACAGACAGACAGACAGACAGACAGACAGACAGATGGATGGACGGATGGATGGACGGATGGATGGACAGACAGAAAGACAAACAGGGACAGACAGACAGACAGACAGACAGACAGACAGACAGACAGACAGACAGACAGACAGACAGACAGACAGACAGACAGACAAACAGACAGACTGGGAGACAGAGAGACAGTTCATACTTCATAGTATAGATACTAGCAGGTCTATCTGGCGTTACCAAGGATATAATAAAATTGTCCACAACAAATAAAGGTGCAGCCCATTGCTATCCAAACCATTCCCCTATCAGATTCAAGTTATGTTTATATGCTTGTAGGGCTTTATGTCAATATATTTGACCATTTTTTGGCATTCTTTTGCCTTACACACAAAGAAGAAATTGTATGGCCAGATGGGACCCACCCCATGTTATTCCAAGAGTCAAGTTGTGTTTGCATGCCATGTTTTTGGCCTATAGCTCCATCATTTGACCATTTTTGGCATTTTTTGTTTTGAAATACTAAAAGGGGTGTGACCATATAAACATACTTTGACATTCCCCTAGTGACACTGATTCTAAATAAATATGGATTTGTGGGTCTAACTTGAGGTGTTAAATTGTGAATTGAGGATACACAGATGAATAGACAGACAGACAAACTATTAGCATTTTGTATACTAGATAAAAATCTGCCCTACTAGCAGTATTTCGGCCAGCTTTTGGTTAGCAGTAGTCACAAAATTGTCTACGTTGAAGACAAATGTTGTAGACCTTTTGGAACAAAAGTGAACATGTGATTCGTTCAAAATGTTTTTTAGATGTACAATTTTTGACATTTTTAGCCTTACACACAAAGAGGAAGAGGTGTGCCCACTGCCCAATTGGGACCAAGTCCATTTTATTCGCAGAGTCAAGTCGTGTTTAAATGCTAAAGTTTTAAGGTCTGTAGCTCCATTCATTTTCTGGCAAAAATACCATTATTGTTTTTTTGTTTTTGTTTTTTTTTTTTTTTTTTTAATATAGAAAGTGATGTGGCCATATAGATATGCTTATGACGTTCGCCTGGTGACACTGATTCTAAACACATAGGGTTTGTTGGTTTATCAACCGTTCAAGCTTCAAATGAGGATACACAAACAAACAGACAGACAGACTATTCGTATTTTAAGTTAGATATAATGTATACAGGCCATTAGCCAGGATTTTTGAAAGGGGTGGTTCTTTTTTGGGGGAGGAGGGGGGAAGGGGGGTAGTAACCTAATTTTCATTAATTATTTATGAGATATATACTATGTACCATCACTTGGTTGTCACTCACCCCTTACCCTTAATCTTATTGCTAATGAAAGCTTAGATCAAATGCTTTCCAATGTACGCTCCATGGCATGTTCAAGTGTCCCACATTCTTAAGTATTATTGTGATGTACCATACAAATTTCACCAAATATGGTTAAAAATATGGACATGCATGATGGCAAAACAGTCCTACATAATATAATCAATTTGTATTTATATATGTGTATATATATGTATATATGTATATATGCATATATATATACACATATACATACATATACACATATATATATACATACATATATGTATTGCATATAGTGACACAAGTTGAATCCCAGCCGGTAACCTTCATTTGAGGTGAAACATAGATTGAGGCAGACTACAGTGGACACAGACCTCCTTCAATAATTACTAGAAGAGTTCTGTCACAGTGCAAAGGCAACTCAGCATTAAACTAGACCTTTTGAGTAATCAGAGTGATGATGTTTATATTAATTAGAAAGATAAATATGTGAACAAATCATGTGCTGCAATAAATCTACATGCAATATCCATGCTATAAAGTACGAACAGTCTGTCTCTCTGTCTGTTTGTGCATCGTTGGGTTCATGCTTGAACAATTAAAGTTACACCACAAACCCATATATATTTACGATCAGTGTCACCAGAAAATGTTTTAAGCATGTCTCTGGGCCACACCCTTTTTCTATACATAAGAAAAGAGAAAAAGAAAAAAAGAAGAAAAAAAAAAGTACTTTGCCAGAAAAAAAATTGAACTACAGGCCTAAAACTTTGGCATAAAGACACAACTTGACTCTGTAAATAACAAGGGGTGGGTCCCATCTGGCCACACCTCTTCCTCTTAGTGTGTATGGCTAAAATTGTTAAAAATGGTAGAAAAAGAAACTGTTTGACCTAATCACATGTTCACTTTTGTTTCGAAAAGTCTAATAAATATATTAATTGTGACTATGTGGAGTGAATAACTGCCCATAGGGCAGGTTTTTCGCTAGTATTTTTAAAATATCAACCTATATATAGTGTTATAAAATATTCTGTTTCATTAGTTTCAATACAATATGTATTACCAGTTAATTAAAAGGATGTTTACCCCAGTAAACACGATGAATATACCAGATGTTGCAGGGCCAGAAATAAATTAGTGTTGAAGATAGCTTTTTATATCTTATAAATAGCAGATGTTCAGTCAATTAGCAATCAAATTCACTCACATGACATATTGGATACTTCATCATACCCCTGTCCTTTTTCAACATCCAGACCTAATTTGTACCAGCCATCAAGAACAGAAGTAGCAATCACCTAGCCAGTAACTTTAGTTGATTTGGCTTTTTGCAAAAAATCCTCTCCGATGTCATGGTGTACAAGTTGCACACATAAATGAATTACTTTTACATTAAAAAAAGTTATTTCATACACCTTTATAAAAAAAATGATTTTAATTCTTATTTTATCACCAAATAATTTTAATTATGTTCTTTCCTGAATTAATTATTTCATTTTGTACGTGGGGTGATGAATATGTGGTATTCTTTAGCTTTGGTCTTTCAAGGCAAGCATTTATGACAGAGTTATGCTTAGCCAATTGAATACCTTCATTAATGCCAAAAAAATTCCTGATTACCATTATATCAAGGTCCACCATCTTCCCTAAGCGCCAAGCATTACTGTGCACAAAATAAAATATACTCTGTCAGAACAGTAAATTGTGTTTATTTTCCTCAATAGCTTTAGCCAGTGCAGAATTAATGCATAAATCTACGTTGTGCTGTGGATTTTCCACAGATTGTACCAAAGTACTTGAATCTGCCATTGCATTAAGGTGGCACAGAGTAGAGGAATGATTATCTACTATGTTATGTAAATTGATCCATTTAAAAAAAAGGTATATTAACAAGGATTCTATCCTTGTTAATACACCTTTCTAAAAATGGGGCAATGTAATTATTGATTGTATGTTATTGATTGGATGGTAGGTTTTATATTGTCTTTAGTTTGTTTGTAGAAGATAGGAATAAGGATTCCATACTTATTCCTATCTTCTACAAACAAACTAAAGACAATACAAAACCTACCATCCAATCAATAACTTATTATATACCAACCAAGAATATTTTATAGCCATTTCACCTGAAAGCAACAGCTACACAATATACTCCTTGGGGAAAGGGAAAGTTTCAGAAAAAAAAAAGTATTAAAAATGTAAGATTTGATCTCTATCAGAAAAATTTACCACACCAATTACTTCAGTTGTGGGCATATTATGCACAATAAAAAAAAGACAACAATTAAGTTTCTTTAGATAAACTATAAGGGCCACCATTACCACCAAGATGGTTCAAACCTGTACAACTAGCAGCTGATACCAAGCTAAGATTTTCACAATCCCATCAATAGTACTAATTACAGGTATATGGTTCACATCAACAACACCATTACTAATGATAATTAAAATGGACAGTGGGTATTGTGCCTTCAAGTACTTTGGAAGATCATCAATTCTGGAAATTGCCCTCTTCTCCCAGCAAGCCTTGCCTCCATATTAAGTTTAACTAGATGAGTTTAACTAGATGTGCCAATATCAGGACAACCATTACCATGTACATCATGAAGATTTAAACCTCCATAACCAGCAGAAGGTCCCAACCTAAGATTATCACCAACACAAGTGCCACCAAAATTACTGAACATAGCAACTTGGCTCCACCATAACCACTAAGGGTAGACATTGCAGGGGCAGCTAAGGGTGGGAGCTAGAGGGGCTTGAGCCCCTAACCTTTCAGTAGATGGGGGCAGACCCCACTAATTATTTGAACAATGATGTCAAGGTATGAATGAGTAGCTGTAACTCAATCCTCCCTTTCTATTCTTCCCCCTTGCTCACTGGGAGAGAGAGTGAGCAAGTTTTAAATATGGTATTGTGTGTCTACATACATACGCAGGTATCTGCTAAAATGTCTGTATGGTACAGGGGCAGATCTAGGATTTCAAAAAGGGGGCTGCTTTTCCCTTCCCAACAGTGGGTGTGGCTTCTCAAATTCAAAGGGATATATTTTTAATCAGCAGAGCTCCCCAACTTGTCTAATTAAAACAATATTAAATTTTTATATACCACCAGAATCCAAAGCCAGCCACTGTGGGGCACTTCTAATCTCTTTGGAAAGGGAGACAATTGCATTTTAAAGAATAATGGCAATGAATACTTAGCCAGCTAATTTTTCTAGGGCACCAACAGCTATCAATCACTGTCTATTAGTGGCAGCTGCTTAGCCATTGCTAATTCTTAACTTTTGGCTATTGTTTTTCATGTTTTTTTTTTTTTTTTTTTTCTTTTTTTTTTTTTTTTTTTTTTTTTTTTTTGCATGGAAAATTTGAATTCTTTGTTCCTCCACCTGGGTTCACTTTTTTGTTTCAATTTACTTAATTATCTATCTCAGCTCCCTTGATTATGCCTGCAAATTTTTTATCAAGTAGGTTCAGCCATTAAAAGCCTTACTCAACATAAAAGTGAGCCATGGCTTTATGTGTATACAGATTATGTCAATGGTATACACAGTATTATCAAATTTCAAAATTTTAGGCACATTGGGTGCTTCACTCCAAGTTAAATATATTTTTTGTACCTAGGTATCAATATATAAATAACTTTACCTGTGATATATAAATAAGAATAAGTTATTTCATACATACTAATCAGCAGCTGCATTGGAACCACAGTTCATTACAGCTTTATTGAGAAGTCTTAACAAAATAAAGGTTGTGTTGCTGCTCTTGGCTAAACTTGAAGGACCCAAGGAATTCATTTTGGAGGGGATTAGAAATGTTTAAAAATTAATAATTTTTGTGTTTAATTAGTGAAATAATGTTTCTAAGTTTTCTGTAGTAAGTAGGTGGTTATGTGATGGTGGTAAAATCAGAATAGTCATTCTTGGGGAATAAATTGTTTACAAGGCACAAATAAACTGTGGAACAGGGAAATAGAGCCCTGCTATTGGTATACCAATAAGGAATTATTTGGCAAGAAAAGAAGTGTGTGTGTGGGGGAGGGGGGGGGGGGTGTGGGTGTGTTGAGATCATATAGGACCCAAACTCTGAGGGAAGTGGGGGCTTGATTGGAGGAACCAGCTTTCTTCTGGCAACCTTTTTATGGCTGCAGCAAGAGTTGGCACCCCTCCTCACTTTTATATAATCACCAACAGATCCTCAGATTAAAAAATAGGAAATTTCAAGCATTTAAAAATGCTAATCAATTGATAAATTTATGATAAATAAGGGGGGAATGAAACAAATTTAGATGACATTCCAACCTTATAGGCAAATGGTCCTCTAGTACAGAACTATTCAACCTTTTCCAATTCTATTCACCCCAACCAGAGATTCTTGTTTCCCTCAAACAGTGGGAACAAACAGGAGTCCACATGGAGAGAGAAGGTGGGTGGCAACCGAACAGCTTTTAAGCTAGCTGATACTTGTTATTAAATATATTTGGACCCCATTGTGATAATTAGTCACACTCATCTGGTGAATAATCACTTACTTTAGCAAGAGGAGGGGTTGAAGAGGATTTGAAAAAAAAAGCCTCAAACTTTGTTTCCCCACAGAAAATTTCACTTGAAAGTTGAAATTTTGAAAGACAATTTTGGCTAAAGATGCTTCAAAACACCCTAGAAAAAATTTTAGCTAAAGCTGAAATTGACCAGGGTAATAAAATTGGGCGAGGATAATAATTGTTACAGTTGGCATTGGTGGAATCAATAGCAGAAATCTGGATTTGGTAAATGTATTTCAGTTTGAATTGGTAAATTAGTTCTTGAAGATTAGGTGAGCCCGAAATTGACCCTGTAAGTGAAGAAGTCAATAAAAATAAAAAGAATATTTAATATCTGAAATCATGATCCCACTTTCAGAATAGCTGAAATTCCATGTTCTACATCAAACCAGGCTAATGATAGCTCTAGTATTTTTGATGAATACCAGTCAGTATGCTGTAGAGACCAACACCAACCATTTCAACCTAAAAATAAAGAAATACTCTTAGGTCTCTCAAATAATGGTCTAAATTTTATGGCTAGTTGATATACTACTTTATACACACAAGCAGTTGACAGATAACTGTGATCTTATTGAATTAGCCAGACAACTTTGTGCAGTGTTAGATGAACTTGGGGAGCATTTTGGTGCATTTAAATAGCTCTGTGTTTTCCTCACATTTGATATATCAAATTCTCATGATTATCAATATCCCCACTAATACTCTTGGTAGTGTTTATGTCCCCCCCACCTCCTATTAAAGCTTAAGTATATGCAGTGCTTGTACATAGGGAATAAATCTTCCACCCCCTTGCCCACTTATATTAGGTAAACTGAGCCCCCTCAATATTTTGAAGCTTGAGCCACCCCTGCATTGGAAGTGAACACTCCAGCTTGAGAGATTCAGGGAATGGGTAGGAGGTGCTAACTTACAGTTACACCATGACACACTACAGCACTAGACAGTTATGTAGATTTCCAGATAATCTAATTCTTTTCAAAACTGAACTTGGGAGGACCCTAACTGACTGACTGACTGACTGACTGACTGACTGACTGACTGACTGACTGACTGACTGACTGACTGACTGACTGACTGACTGACTGACTGACTGACTGACTGACTGACTGACTGACTGACTGACTGACTGACTGACTGACTGACTGACTGACTGACTGACTGACTGACTGACTGACTGACTGACTGACTGACTGACTGACTGACTGACTGACTGACTGACTGACTGACTGACTGACTGACTGACTGACTGACTGACTGACTGACTGACTGACTGACTGACTGACTGACTGACTGACTGACTGACTGACTGACTGACTGACTGACTGACTGACTGACTGACTGACTGACTGACTGACTGACTGACTGACTGACTGACTGACTGACTGACTGACTGACTGACTGACTGACTTTTGGTGGTGTGTGCATGGGTACTGGGAGAGAGAAATATTATTATTATTATCTTCCTTCCCCCCCCAACCCCCAACCAAAAGGGGGTTTGGTCAAACCCCTCAGAACCCCCCCAGGCTATGGTCCTGATATATATACCCACAAATCCATATATATGTATATATATAATCGGTTTCACTAGGGGAACATATTATTATATCTATATTGCCATATCTCTTTCTCTATTAATATAGAAGGGAAAAAAATGGTACTTTGGCTAGAAAATATCATGAGCTCCAGGCCTAAAACATTTTCATTTCTATTTTTAGTGGTCTTAGACATTCTTTATAACAAATTTAATTGGTATGAAGCAAGGTAAAAGTGCATAGCTATAATTGCACTGACCCAGATAATCACCAAATCATTGAAAAATTATACAAGCAATAAATTTAACAATAATTGATTAGATAGTGATACCACATTCCACCTGTCCTTGAAAATCGGAATATATAAGATCAGTCAAATGGCTTTAATGTGTGTATGACAATAGATTGTGATGAATAGTAATCTGTTGCTACTTGAGTTGTTGATGCATAAGAACAATAAGTCAAGAAACAAAGCTTACTACAGTTAAAGTTTTTTTTTATTATTATGATATTTAAACATATTTGATGAAGAATAAATTTGTGTGTGATATTTAAAACAACAAAAACATGGTAAATTCTTTCTGAAAAAAAAAATCATATAAAAAGATCAGCTTTGCTATTATCAGTTATGTGAAACAATTAGTAGAGAGATTAGTGATTATCTAATGCCACATCAATGCTTTAGGCATGATCATTTACTTTAGTGAACCATTCATGAATTAGTTAAAAACATTTTAATGAAACAATTATTAGAACTGATAATAAGAAATGTTCTTTATATATATCATTTTTTCTTCCCTTAGGTAATAGTACTAAAAGTTATGACAAATATATCTAAGGTCTATGATGATCAATTTTTTTTTGTATACAGAATATTTTGATTATAAATTGGTATGAAAAGACTTACTTGGTATTGTGAGAGAGCGAGTAGCAGTAGACTCTGTTATTACATCCTGATAACCTTCCAAGCTAAGAGTGACACTCACAGCACACATGTACTCACCCTCATCTCTGCTCTTATCCAAACTGATGAACAGGACACTAGTCTGGTATAGTTGTGGCCCCACCTGTACTGGCAACTCCTCCACAGTTACTCTACTGCTGAAGGAGAGGCGAGAACCAGATTTGCTCCATTTGGTAACGATAGTCATTGGTGGAGATATTTCCAGTGACACTTGAATAGTGCAGGTGAGGTTGAGCTGCAGGTCTGTGAAGAAGTCTGAGTCTATGGGATAGCCTCTAATATCCACTGCAAGGGCTGTAACTAAATAAGTAATGTAGAGAATAATAGAGAGTATTAATGAGAAGTGTATTCCTGTTACTTAATTCAATAAATCTTAGGCTTAAATTTCATAATGGGATCTAGAATCTAGATCTTGGCTATTTCATTTTCTTCAATACATTATCCTAGATATTGTGGAAAAGGGCATTGGAAGAATTTCAAGTTAATTCTCCTGCTTTGTTTGGATAAATCACTTCCTCAGTAATTGTTAATGTCTCCAGTTTGCTTTGTTTCAGTTTTCGATTTTCTAATGTCTTCAGCCCTAGACACTGCTCATGATGGTGCAGGGTTTTCTTGTTCTTATTTGGGTTTAAAAAAAAGTATTTTCAAATTCCTGGTCTAATTAGTGTATAGGAAGGGACATTTTCTCCAATAATACCCCCATTCATTCATTCGTGGGAGGGGTCACTGTCCACATTGCTCCTCACCTTACCCTCCCCACTTCCCATGCCCGGTTGTTGTTTTAAAAATTTTTAGAAGCTGCATAGATGGTGGTAAAATGAGGTTAAAATTGTCTTGTATGGTCTCCAGTGTACTTTGACCTAATTCTGGACAGCCATAAATGGGTGTAATTAGATCCTTAATACTGTTACTATCAATATTTTTCATTCATTAGTTTTTAATTTGTTATTTTATTTGGAGTCTGAGTAGTTATACACACCCTGCCCCCCTACAATATTTTTTATTCATTCCTTTTTCATTTTATTTTTTACTATTTATATATTATTAATTTTTTTTTATAAAAATATTACTAGCAGCATAAACCAGGCGTTGCCTGGCCAATATTAATATGAAACATTATAGAAAACACTCAAATTGTGGCCTGGTTGGTCCTTTAATTAGCTTTTGCTAGCCAAAACAACTTTGTATGGGTGTAGCTATGATTAAACCATACCCATTATCACCCGCACAGGTGGAAATACTTCTTGTGGATGTGTTTACCACCATGCCTACATGTGGTTAACAACTCTCACCTAGTTACTTGCAGACCACATGCCAAATTTCAGCATGATAGGTCCTTTAATTATCTTTTGGTAGCTGGGTGCGACTATGACCAAATTACACCCACTGACACATCCATGTATGGTTAATAATGCTTACCAGTTACTTGGAGACCACATGCCAAATTCCAGCATGGTCGGTTTTCAATTTACTTTTGGTAGCGTGTGGCTATGACATATCCACACCCTCTGACAAACCCACATGTGATTACTAATGCTCACCCTGTTACTTGAAAACCAAATGCCAAATTTTGGCCTGGTTTTAATTTTAATTAGCTTTTATTAGCCAAAACAAGTTCCTGTGGGTGTGGTTATGATCAAACCACACTCATCACTTGAACATGTGGTCAATAACGGTCAACTTGGCAGGCCATGTTAAAATGCATTAAAGTATCTTTGATGTGGTAGCGTGTGAAAACCTATGTAGCATTGGCTTCTTTCAGTTAATACTCTTGAACAATGGGGTGTGGACAAATGGGACATAGCTGAGGTTACTTTTGCTTACCTGAATATCACATCTGCAAATTTTCAACAGGATCCTTAAAGCCATTTTTCTGGTTATCGTACACACATAAATATATGAACACCACTTGCTCTATTAGTATAAGATTATTATTATTATTACTATTATTATTATTATTATCATTATCATTATATTCATTTTTAATTAATTAATTGATTTATTTATCAAATAAATATTTAATTTGATTATGTATACTGTCCTTATTCATTTATTGCATTCATTGTATTCATTCACTTCCTCTTTATAGTGGCTTGACTAGGTATCTTTGCCCAGTTTGCAGTGATTTTTGTACATCACTTTGACACTATACCTCATGTCAGCCCCTCATTGAATGCCAAGTGCTAACCGACTAGCATTCTCCCTATATGTACCTGTATAGCATGCATACCACAGTCAGTGTGTAGTGGGTCCTTACGTTACACTTACTGTCCTGCAATGTCGATACAGTCACTGCCACACTGTAAGGCCCCACCCCCACACTGGTGGAGGCTTGAACAGAGCTATTGTAGTTGACATATTCCTCTAGTCCCGTCAGAACCACTGATTGTGTTGGCTCTAACACAGTTATTGTATCACTCTTTATGATTCCCCCAAAGGTCTCCAGTGGAGTGTACATAACCTTGTACATGGTGATGACTCCATTCTGGTCCATTGGAGGCACCTCCTCCCACATCACTGCAATAGTTGTGGGGGACTCCGCCATTGCTCTCACATTCTCTGGGGTACTGGCCGGAACTGGAAAAGGGGGAAGTCATGTGACATAATTACTGCAGATATTCAAGTCACAAATTCATTTAATTTTTTTTTTTGCATTCTCTGGCATAGAAATAAATGTGGCAGAAATGGGCCCAGGTTTAACCAGGGACAACTCGGTCACTCACACATGAACACCCACTATGACACATGCTCTGAGAGGAGTGGAACTTCAAGAGGTCATCTTTATCTTACTCGACGTTATTTGAAATTAATATTATAATAAAGTTAACAACAATAGCTAATAGGATTAAGAATAATCATTATTTCACCACTATTACATTATAAATAATTTTCACAGTTTATCAGTGGTATGTAGGTCTGGGAGTGCATAGGTTAAGTTTCGTTCTAGGGAATGCTCTTTGAGGAAAGCAGTTCTTATGGTGCTTGGCTTGGGCAGGTGATAAATGATTGGTAGAGGGTTATCAAGATAAAATAGAACAAAAACCTAAAAAAAAAAAACTGTCAGTAATAATAATTTATTTAAAATATCCTTGTGACTTTAGCTGATTTCTCTGCTGCAAGTCACTTTATTGTGCTTTTTAAATTGTAGTAAACCCATGGATTGGCCCTCCATCCACTGGGCCCTGGTAGAGAAAAAAAGGAATTAAAATTTTCAAACTGAAAAGTTAAAAAAAACAATAAAAAAAATACAACAACAGCAAAGAAACACCAGGGTCTAGTGGTTAAGGCACAGGTCTCTTGAACTGAAAGTTAGTGGTTTAAACAGATTTCAATTTCCTTTTCTCTTTTCCCCTCTCCCACTTTTTACCTAGGTTAGATAGAGAACACACAGACACATGTACACACAATTTTTTTTTTGGTTACATATTGATTAGGGTCCTCAGTAAATTGCTATTTTAGATGATGACTCAAGCTCATTTGTTATTTATTGAGTTGATTTGTTATGTGTAGATTACTGGCCTCAGTAGGAGGAAGCATATTTGCACACACATTCAAACAAGCAATTGTAATTAGGTGACTGGTCATTAAATCAATTATTATTGTGTTATATAGCCAACTCCATTTGAAGAAAGTCAACCTATTTAAGAAGGTTCATCTCTGGAGAAGTTGGAGTAGACTTGAGTCATGAGTTTATTAATAAAACTTTGTGAATGAAGAAGCTTCAATTACATTTGATTTGGACAGTTTCTATTCTGTGTGCCAATTGCTGTGGTGACAAGAACTTTTATCATCACTTACACGAGGGTAATACCTGTCAACTATGGCCTGCCAACTACTCATTTAAAAGGTGATGCTGTTAATGTCCCCAATGAGCTTCAAAGGGAAACCTCATGGGACAACAACAAAGTCTCTTTCAATTAGAGCTCATGTTAGTTAGTTGGTTAATTAGTTAGGTAGTAGTTAGTCAGAGGGAAATCATCATAGTATTATCTGTCCTCTAACTTAAAGGTGAACTATAACTGCTGAAATATACACTCGGATACACAAACTCAAGATGGATACTTTTAGTTATCTGATGCTAAACAATTACAAGGAAATGATTGTAGAATCAAGTCAAACATTACTTCTCTGTTGAAAGTTTCATAAATATTGGCATTGCAATATTGGTACACCTTCATTTTCTTTAGGTAAGACCATCCAATCAATACAAGGTAATCAAGTACAAGATTACTCACACACATCTCTTCTATAGACCCAGAGAGAAAATTGCCATAGAATCAAAATACATTCCTTGTAACTGAACCACTCCTACATCTCCACCTAAGGTTTGCCATAGCGACCACAGGGGACATAGCTATATAGCACTGAACTCTGATCTATATGTAAACTCATGTTTAATAACCTACTTTGATCAATTCTATCAAAACCAGCAAAAATATTTTGTTCCACTAATGCAGATAATTGTCAAAATCGTATTATTATAATTCATACCTTCCTCCTTTGTCAATAACGAAACATCTTCACTCCCTGGCCCCACCCCCACACGAGCGTAGGATTGGACAGAAATGGTGTAGTTGACATATTCTTCAAGTCCTGTCAGATTCACTGATCGTGCTGGCTCTAAAACTATTGTTGAATCACTCTCCAGAGTTCCTCCAAAGGTCTCCAGTGGAGTGTAAATAACCTCGTACATGGTGATGACTCCATTCTGATCTATTGGAGGCACCTCCTCCCACATCACTACAATACTTGTGGAAGACTCTGCCATTGCTTTCACATTGTCTGGGGGACTGGCTGGAACTAGAAAAGGGGAAAGTCATGTGACCAGAGTAAACTTGCTATTGCCAACATTCATAGCACACACGGCGATTTTATTAAATTGATACCAATGACCAGTAATATTGAATCCTTTTCCCAGTAACCTTGTTTCCTGTTCCCAGAAATATTGGTTCTAATATTCACTGAACCACTTACTCAAACACACACTTAAGGTGTAACTCCTGAGAATTCATCCAGAAGTTATGAAACATGCCCTGAATACATAGCTACTTTGACTAACTAAGCAATCAATCTGTAGTCAGCAAAATGAAGGTGATGGTTCTTTCTCTAACCTATTTATTATCTGAGAAACTTTTACATCACACGAATTGATCACACACTATAATGAGCACACACATTTTAGCATCTTAATGTCCATTGGCTGAGTAACAGCTTCTCTACACGAGGCATGGCAATACAGACACTTCAATAAAATTCTCACTCAACAATTCAGTAGGTCATAGGGAAGTCAATATAGTTATGTTAAAATAATCACATCAAGCTACCTCAATAAAAGAAAAATTGCAACTGCATAAATGAAAACTACCACAAAATTTTATGTGCCCAATACAGGACAACACATACACACCTTTTACTTATGAATTCACCACAGAGGCTACTGTTACCAGATCAGAATGTATTCCATTAGACTGAGCTAATTATTTGTCTCTGCCTCAGGCATGCCACAAATGACACAAAGGATGTAACACTAGAATACAGAGAACTGTAGGAATACTAATGATTGAGTAAATTTTTCAGTAAATTTTTCTTATTAATGAGACAACTAGGAACTACTATTACTGCACTGACTCCACCCACTGCTGTAGCAAATTAACAAATTGAAATAATAATGTATTTACAACTTATACCTTCTTCCATAGTCAATGCAGTCACATCATCACTGTAAGGCCCCGCCCCCACACTAGTGTAGGCTTGGACAGAGCTGTTGTAGTTGGCGTATTCCTGTAGTCCCATCAAATCCACTGATAATTCGGAACCTGACACAATTGTTGAATTACTCTCCAGAGTTCCCTCGAAGGTCTCCAGTGGAGTATACATCGCCTCATACATAATGATGGCTCCATTCTGTTCCCTCAGAGGCACCATGCCCCAGGCCACCATGATGCTGGTGGCAGATGTATTGGTGACAATCACATTGGCAGGAGGGGAAGCAGGTGCTATGTAACATGTCATTTGTAAGTAATTTCAAATAGAATTTTTTATGTTTAAATTACCAAATTACCATCTTCACTGGTAAATAAAGTCACAGACACACTGTAAGGTCCCACCCCCATACTAGTGGAGGCTCAGAGAGAGATGTTGTATTTGACATATTCCTCCAGTCCCATCAGATTTACTGATAATTCTGATCGGGAGACATTCACTGTACCACTCTCCAGAGTTCCCTCAAAGGTCTCCAGTGGAGTGTACATGACCTCATACATGACGATGTCTCCATTTTGGTCTATTGGAGGCACCTCCTCCCACATCACTGCAATAGTTATGGAAGACTCCACCATTGCTCTCACATTCTCTGGAGGACTGGCCGGATCTGGAGAATATCATCAAATGTTTCCAGTTCATCTATTACATCATCACGTCAATTCTCTACTTTGTGACACACATACCAGCCTCATGTGTTAATTCAGTCATTGGGTCAGTGTAATGCCCCGCCCCCACATCAGTGAAGGCTCAGACAGAGATGGTGTAGATAACATACTTGTGCAGTCTCATCAGATCAACAGCCATATTTAATCCAGAGACATTCACTGTCTCAGTAACTCCCCCAAAGGTCTCCACTGCAGTGTATGCCACTTCATATGTGGTGATGACTCCATTCTGGTCTCTGGGAAGAACCTCTCCCCACATTACAGCTATACTTGTTGGTGATGTGGCCATCGCTGTGAGATCCATTGGGGCACTTCTTGGTCCTGGAAGGGAGGGTAAATATTATATAATTCATCTCTTTATTGATTAGCCTACAGGGAGACTAATCTAAATCCCCCTTTATCTCTACTAGCAGAAAATCCAACTTATAGTAGGTTTTTAAATCAACCACCTGTATTAAAAAAATTGTTAAGTTTGTTTAATACTATCAGTGGGGATTATTGACACATCTCATTGATCAAACAAAGTAATAGAATTAATCACCACTTCTGTAACAGCAGTATTTATTTTTTGCTGTGAAAACGACTTCTTATGAGTATGGCTAATATATCAACCACACACAGAGAAAAGCCAATTGAACATTAATAATACTCTTCCACTAATATGGAGGCCACATGACAAATTCATTGAGCTTAATCTTTAGTTAGAGTCTTCCAGGGAAATTTATGCTTATTATGTCACCAAATTACTGCCATTAACCAAACTACACTCACAGCTACCTGATAGGAATGAAATCTTTCTGAGGTCATGCAGTGTGGTACCCTAATCAATCCTGAAAGTTTGTAAAGATAGTCCTAGAAGCTTGGAAAAAGTTAGAGTACACACAAACAAATTATGAACCATACTATAATTTTCAATTTATTTGTTAGTTTGTTCAGTCATTTTTCCCCAAAAATTGGGTATAAAGTATGCAAACTTTTAAGATTTCATGGGGGTCATCTAGGGATGGTTATGAGGAAGTTAGGTGAAGATATTAGTAAATCCCTGCCTGTGGGGCTGTTTTTCCCAAAAGTTTTCTTGCTCCTTTTTTTCCAAAAGTTCTCAACAAAATTGTACCTAAATTACTACCTGCTTTTTTATTTATAGGCACTATGAGAAATATCTTTCAGGAAGGGGAGGGTCTTAATTTCATGTGTGAGAACTAACCACCTCCAGGCTACATTATGAATAGCACAACCTACAAGTATGTCAATACACTGTAAGTGAGGTCATCTAAACCATGCACAAATTTCTTTTCTTTTCTTTCCATTTTTTACTCTTTGAGCCCTGTAGGACCAAGCGTGAAGCATCTGGTATGTGACAGGGAACAAATCAACAACAAAAAAAGCTCGAATTTTATTTAAAAAATTTTTTTTTTGTGTTTCCATCTGTAGGATGGGTACTTATTTTCTCTAATTATAATTAGAAAAGTACCCATCTTATGGAAAGAGACAACAAAAATATTTTATTATAATTTGATTTTTTAAATTTTTGGTTTGTTTATTCTATGTCACATACCACATGCTTCACGCTTGGGCCTACAGGGCCCAAAAAATTGAAAATTGAAAAAAAAGAGAGAATGGAATCTGGGCATGATTTTGTTGACCTCACTTAGAGTGTGCTTACATAATTATGGTTTCTAGTATTCATATGTAGTTTGGAAATGGCTCTCATGCAAGAAATTCAGCCCTCCCCCCCTCCTGAAGGACATTTTAGTATAGCAATGGGTAGAGAAAAAAAAGACCACTTAATATAATTCTAAATCTGCTATATGCTATCTCATCACCAGATACTTTGGCCTACAGAGGTCAGATAATAAGAATAGGAAAGAGCAGGATGTGGCTTGGGCACAATTTTTACAGACAAAGGTGTGTTTACACAATTGTTGTTTGTAGTAAAATGGATGATTCACTAAGGCAGAGAGTAGTGATCCCAACCAGAAAATATTTGAAAAAATAGCCCCACAGGCAGGGTTTTACTTCATCTTCACCAAACTCCCATCAAAAACACAATATTTGAGCCCTATAGGCCCAATTGTCTGGGAGGAGTTAATGAACAAATTAACGAACAAATTAAAATTATACTAGGAGAAGTAATTATCTTCACTGCAATAAAAAAAATTCAATTAAAACAAACAAATGAAAATTGGTCCACTTTATTACATATTTGGGAAAGGATTAAACACCCTAGTGGAGCAGGGTGAGAAACAGCTATGGGAGTGCAAAGGAACTCTTCCTTCAGCCACCATCACTGTGTAAAGGAATTCACCTCCAGTTACCAGCAATGACAGTGTAAAGAATCCCTCTTCCTGTTACAAGCAATGAGAATTTAAAGTGTTCCCTTCCAGTTACCAGCAATGACAGTGTAATGTAATCGAGAATAGCTCAGCTGGTCAACCTCGAGTGATTCAGAGTCTGATGACTGCAGAAGATCACCAACTAAATAAAACCCAACAGGAGCAGCCACCAAAGTCTCACTACATTTCTCCCCCAGTGTCACCCCTAACACACCCAGAGGTTGAGAGATCTGACCCTCTTCTGCGCTGCTCTAAATCTTAATCACACTTTACCATCTTTCACTGTGATATGCTTTACATTTTCATTGACGCTTAAAGGAGTTTGACATAAGTTAAAAGACAGTTAATCCAAAAGGTAAGAAGTAGCTCATCAAGCATGAGCTAAGGGGTGTGGTCTAGTAGGTGGTGTGATGAAGGTAATATGTGCACTTGCCAGAGTTAAGATCCCTGCACTTATCACTTACCTCTCTTTCACCTGCACCTCCACTCCTTTAGACACACATACAATATTCTTTTCTTGTGCTATTTTAAGTGGGTGCAGTTTAGGAACTATATTATTAAGTTTTGAACATACTGCTTAGTGGAATTTTCCATATAATTCAAAAGACTTTGAATACACTTTTCTTCTTGGAATTTTTCATAAAATTGATTCTCATAACAGGAAAGCGCAGATTCCCATTCCCAGTCCATGCCAACTTCAATTCCAAAATATATTTGATTTTATAGTAATATATTAGCATTCCACTTACTGTCCTATAATGTCAATACAGTCACGGCCAAGGCCCCGCCCCCACACCAGTGGAGGTTCAGACAGAAATGGTGTAGTTGACATATTCCTCCAGTCTCGCCAGATCTACAGATAATTTTAATCCAGACACATTCACCGTATTACCCTCCACAGTTCCCCCAAAGGTCTCCAGTAAAGTGTATATGATCTCATACATGGTGATGACTCCATTTGATCTCCCACATCACTATAATAGTTGTGGAGGACTCCGCCATTGCTGTCACATTGTCTAGGGGACTGCCAGGAACTGGAGAAGGGAAAAATCAAGTGACACATTAATTAATTACTTATGTAGTGTGTTTGTCAGTCTGCTATTTATTTTATTATTAGTGATAGGAGTTCAAATACTGTAGTCCTTACAAAAATCCCTATCCCTACTAATACATAAATTGAATCACAAAGGTGCCACCTTACTCATATTATCCTTTCTCTCCTGGCAAATACTCACACTCTCATCAGAGTGAAGGAAAGACAGTCACTTTCCTTACTTTAGCCCTAGTGGTAATATCTAGCCCTAGTAATGATTTCTAACCACATTTCAAAATCTCTGTTTAGCTTTAGAAGTAAGAACAGTTGCTATTAATAACTGAATATTATATTTATTCTCTAAAATCCACCCTTCATGAATGAACTAGGGATTAACATTGACACAATTCATATCTAGACTAATTTAGCATCACTTTTACCTGTAGAGATTGTAGTTGAATTGCTGACATTTTGACTTCCAATGAGGAAAGGCAGAGAAGTGGTGAGGCTGGCAATGCAGGTGTAGGGCGTCATCAGTGGCAGCCAAGTTGAAGAAGAGGAAATTGCTGGTGTAGAAATTGCTAGAGCCAGTGGCAGTGACTCTCTCAAAGGAGCTGGCTTGTCTGGTCCACACCACCTCCACAGTCACACCCTCCACTGTGTCCTCCTCCAAGGTAATGGAGCAGGTGAGGGCAATGTTAGAGCCAGTTAATGTAGAAGTGGAGGATGAGTACACCACCACTAGGGAAGGAGGATGAACTACAAAGTTGAGTGTATAGAGAAAAAATACTTCCCAGCTAGATAGTGTTCCAATAGTGGATATAAATGCACTTAACACACTTGGGGGTGGGGGTGGGAGGAGGTCTATATCTGTTGAATGCATTAGAGGAAGAAAAGAAAGGCAAGTAGGTTCACCACATAGCATAACATGGATCCAACAATAAAACATGTTACAGTGCATATATTTAGAGTACATTATCCTGAAAGTTGGGGAAGATAGCCTTTGTTTATAGCTCCTGTCACTCTCCTACTCATCTTGATATCAACTAGACATGTGGTAAAATTGATAGCACATTATGGGTTCTCACTTGGCTGGCATAGATTACATGGTTGTATATATATATATATATATATATATATATACATATTTATAAAAAATTAAAAAAAAAAAAAATATATATATATATATATATAGTAATGAATAACCTGCCTGTAGGGCAGGTTATTCACCCACCTTCAGTTGGGCTATAATAAAACAATTATCTGCCGTGAGGACATGTGGTGTAGACTTAAAACAGAAGTGAATACATGATAAGGTAAAAGAGTAAAAAATTTTGTGGACTAAGTTTTGCTGGCATATCATGGTTTAGATAGACTAATTGTAATATACTTTATGAAGTATAGTAGTGTATATCATGGAATATAAAATCTTACTTCATAGAACATTGCTTGCTGTAATATGTATGGTGCTATTCCCTATTCCCTGTACTCCTTCGAAGAGGGTATCAATAGATGTTGTTTTCTTCATTTCTAAATTGCCTCAAGAATATGTAGTGGTGTTTGTTGGTGTTGTTGTTTGTCTAGATTTGGTTCTTTACATTATGAAGTCAACTCTTGTCACTTGTATGATATGATGTGGTTTTTTTCTCTCTTTCAAAAATTTTCCAAAATACTGGTTAGGCATCTATACTGTGTTCTGCTATATGGAGGAATTTGCTAATGAAGCTAGAAGGCAGATGAACTGTCTATTCAGTGTTCTGTGAATCAATATTATCAGTTATGATGGCATACCTGAAGTGCACATGCAACTGTGCTCTCACTCTGATCTGGTTTTTCCAAAAGAAGAGTACTCTGCTCAGCTGGCAAGTGAGATGGTCCAAAGTTAGCTTGTGGCTGAATTTTTCTTCCTATAATCATGAAGAGAAGGGAATAGAAGTTCTTGCAGCTATTGTACTTGTGGTTTAGCAAGTGGCTTACTGGACCCATGGTAGCTATGTTGGCCCTTCCTAGGGTACTGGAGAGAGTTTCAAGCTCTGTGTATCTCTGAAAAGCGTTCAAGATAGTCTCACCTCTGCCTTAAGATAATGTCCCTGTTTCATGCCTCTGTTTGTGAGGATGACAGCAATCATATTCACTGGAAGGTTTCTTGTCTTGTCCAATTGTCAACTTGTAGTCTGGCATCTTGATATTCTCCTGAGCACACTTGAAGATGCTCACATGACATGTCCCTGATGGAGCATTTACTGCAAGCCATGAAGATATTCATTATCAGTCATCCTACACAATACCTGCTCATATGTCAGGGCTATCTTTCTGTGATATTCATTAAGTAAATTTGAATGAACTGTAGACTTGGATGTAGAAGGTGTCCTCCCATCTTATAGTTGCACTGATTCTGATTTGTAAAGGTGGTAAATGATCCCTGCTCAGTTAGGTTGTGCTTTGCTCCAAAAGTGGTCATCAGGAAGGCTGAATTGTACTAATTGAGGTTGTTTCTTAAATGCATGGCTGCTGTAGTGTATCTTCAGAAGGTCTATTCAGGACCTCTGTAAGCTTCTCAATATGTGTGGGCCTGACATTACACTGGAACAGCCAAGCCTGTGTTGGTTCATTGTCCCACTTCAGTTGCCTTATAGTGTTGGCTGACATCTGCTACTCTTCAACATCCTTGACAGAGTTATATAAAAAAGCTACTTTCAGTCAGTTGATGTTTGTTAATTCTGTTGCCACTGCTTCCTGACACAACTTGTCTGATCATCCTTATCTGTTACTCTGTTGATCCTACTTCTCTTGGCAGCAGAAGTGATCACCCAATGAAAGGTTGTTTTTTTTTCTTTTAGGCATATCTATCTGGAAGAGAAGTCTGGTAGTTGAACATGAAGGTCACTCAGTAATTAGTTGGAAGAAAATACAACACTGCTTTTTTTCTTGGTGTGAAAATTTGAAACTAATGGATGAGCAATTGGTGAATCAGCCAGTTAGGATGTATTTCTTCTTATTCAAAATGTTCTAGTAGTTAGTACAGTGAATTAGTTAATTAGTTTGGTAATTGGTTAAGTATATTACAACCTCAGTCAGTGTTCAGTTATGAGTTACAAACTGACTAGTCAACAAAACATCACACTGGAAGAAAAATTGGTGAAATAGCAAAAAATGTATACCTGCTTTTATTACTCAAAGAATGCACACACCCAGGAAAACAAACCCAAAAAGGTGTATATGGAGAGTAAAAAGTTGCTGTAACTATAATTGTGGGTTGTGAGCTTTAAAAAAGTAATGAAAATATGAAGTTGACAATACTTAAAATTATTGTTGAAAGAGCCAAATAGCAGGCAAAAATACCTAAGATAAGCATGTTTACCTTGATCACCAAAAAAAGTCTTAGATCTTACTATAAATTACCCTTATGCTATTAATATACTTATCTGTTTGTATGTTTGTGGTATATGGACTCCTTCAGTTCTTCAAGTTGAGAGAGCAACAAGGCAGAGCTGATAAACAGAGCAATGTCAGTGACCCCGAGAAGGCTATGTCACAAGTTTAAAACTTCACTGGAAACTATACATGTTATTAACTCAATCATGAACTGTATCATGACAATATTTTTATTGCAATCTTCCATTTGCCTTGTCAGTATTTTGTGTTTTGTCTATTTGGTGGAAATGGCTTCTGATGTGTTCAAGTACTGATGAGTCAAAAGTGTCAACTATATTATGATCTGCACTGCCTTGCTATTGGAGAGCATCTTGAGTCATTTGTGAGAGAGCCATTTCACTCTGCCATTGTGGATTGGATTGGCAACTCTTGGATGGAGTATGTATCTCTATTTTAGGATCTTCTAAGTGATAGTCTGGAGGGGTCATGAGCAAACTCATTATTTGCTACACAACCCATGGTCTCTTTGTGAGAAAGAAAAGAATGTATAATAGTAATGGTTTTTTTGATGAGGAAGAAGAGATTAACAGAGATAAAAAGTATAAATTGGAAACAAACAGAATCGATTTTATCCAGACATAAGTCAAATAGCTTGGATAAGACACAATAAAGATTTGAAATGGAGCTCAAATGAAAAATAAAAACTACTATTGGTAATATTAAATGGTGTTTAAGCAAATGTGTAGGTGAGCTTATAAACTTTGAAACTCCAAAAACTGCACCAAAAGATTAAAAAAAATAATAATAATAAAAAAAAAAAAAAAAAAAAAAAAATCATTTAATAATACAAAAAAAAATTATAAATTTTTAAAATATTCTCTAAAAGATGACACAACAGCAATTCCACTACATAAAATTCCATTTAAATATGTTTATATATAATTAATATGTGTATGTGAAGCAAGAAAGTAGGTCCAAGCAGGACAATAAAAAGCAACATACAAAAAATCACACTCAAAGAGAATAATGGTTACACAAGTCAATACAAGTAAACTAAAGAAAAAATATAAGAGAGACTTCGGTTTTGCATGCCAAAAATAATTCAAAGGAGAAATCATTTGGCACAAAAATTGGGAAGGGGGTGTGGGGTGGGGAGGAGGGGATGGAATCTTAAGTAATAGAATCATTTTTTATTTTACAAGTCTCTGTGGCTGCATCAAGAGTTTTACCCATCCTCAACTCCACACAATCATCTATAGATCTTCTGATTAAAGACAAAAATGTTGTGCACCTCAAAATTCTTATTACCTATTGAAATATGGAAAGAGTTATGGAAGATTGAAAATAAAATAAAAATTAGATGACCATTTCAACCTTGCAGGCAGAAGCTGCAAATTGTCCTCTAGTTACTGTAATAAGTTCATATTATTATTGATGACATTATTATGGTGTCCCCATTTAAGAATTATGAACACTGCATTTTCTCATGGGGCTCCTAACTCTGAGGTTTTACTGTATCTCATTATATAATTAAAGTCCATTTTTCCTGATTTGAGCCCTGAGGAAATTTTTATAACTTTGTAAGTACTCAACAGATTTCCCAGATTTCGAGAATGGATTGACTTATAACAATCCAGACTTTCTTAAAGCACTATTCCTAAGAAGTAAGGCTGAAATAAAAAAATTAAAAAATTAAAACATTTTGATCAAATCTTATGTTCAATAAGTTTTAAAAGTCTACTACATATGTCTTCAAAGCAGACAATTTAGTCACTACTGGCCCACCTTGGTGGGCAGAAAAAATACAGTCTATGCATGGCATTGCAATTATCATTCTCAGCCATTAATCAGGCCACTGCAAGACAAAAGCCTATCCCATATGATACCAAAGTTTCTGTCCTTAGCTTATCTTGACCATGTTTTTCCTGCATGCTTGTCAATCTCGTCTCTCCAACAGGTTTTCTGTCTTTCTCTGTTTTTTTTCTATCATGTGGTGTCCATTGAGTGAATCTTTACGTCTATCAATTATCATTCATTTGTGCTATGTGGCCTGCCCAGTTCCATTTAAATTTCTTTATTGCCTCTATAGAGTCTTTGAGTTTGGTTTGCTCATGTATCCAGTGTACTGTTTTATGGTCTTTCCAGGTGAAGCCAAGTATGATTCTCTCATGATCCCTTTGGGATGTTCTTAGTTTAAGTGTTAGATGTTTTGCAAGGTAGCACCATATGTAATGTTTTGGAGAATACATTGGTCATAAACTTGTTTCTTGATAGAATGGTAATTTTATTTTCAAAGATTGAGCCTGCCTGTCGAAATGCCTTCCATCCCATTGTTATTCTTCTTCTAATTTCTTTTTCTTTATCTGGCTGAGTTGTTGTTAGTTGGCCGAGTTGTTGTTAGTTGGCCGAGTTGTTGTTAGTTGGCTGAGATAACTATATTCATCACTGTTTGAAAAGGGACACTTCCAAGTTTGATGTTGATGTTATTAACTAGGTGGTTATATATAATTCAGGTTTTTTCAAGTTCATTTTGATGCCAACTTTACATTTTCTTTATTCAGTTCTGTGAGCATGTTTTGTAGTTCCTGTGGTTCTTCTAAGAGTAGTATGTTGTCATCAGCAAATCTAAGGTGGTTGAGATATTCACGATCAATGTTAAATCCTTTGTTGTCCCAGTTCAGATTTCGAAGCATGCTTTCAAGACCTGCTGTGAATAGTTTTGGATAGATGGCATCTTCTTGTCTCACACTTCATTGAAGGGGGAATGGTTCCGAGTCCATATGCAAGTGAATGAAAGATATTCCCTTGTAGATGTGTTCTAAAATGTTGCTGTATGCTATGTCTATTCCTTGGTGTTTGAGTTCGGACATGACAAAAGTGATTTCCACTGAGTCAAAGGCTTTTTGGTAGTCCACAAAAGCAATTCCTAAAGATATACTGAATTCATCTTTTTTTTTTCTATAAATTGATTGATGGTTTGTAAGTGGTCTTGAATTGATAAACCACTTCTAAAGTCTGCCTGTTCTCTTGGTTGTTGCTCATCAAAAAGATTGGCAAGTCTGTTGGTGATAACTTTGGTGAATATTTTGTAAATGATGTTGAGGAGACTTATTGGCCTGTAGTTGGATAGGCCTTTATGGTTTCCATTTTTGTGATATAAGATGGCAATAGTATTATTCCAATATCTGGTATTTCTCTTAGTTTTAAGCATTCAGTGAACAGGTGCAATACTGAATTTCATCTATTGAACTTCATCCATTCCTGATTAGGTTATGAAGGTTGCAATACTTTAGAGATCTTGGATGTAGAAATTTGTAACTTTCTTTGAAGAGCTCTCAGATAAGCTGTCAGTTGAAATCCTTAATAAAAGTACATGGAAGTCCATTATTAAGGACTTCTATCCCTCATCTTAAGGACCTTCTTGTCTGGTCATATCAACCATTAACCTTGATTTCTTATTTTTTTGATGAATTTCTTTCGTTTTAATAAGTTAAAATAAAATTTTTAAAACCCCCACTAATTCTCATATATCTTAAAGAAGATGAGATTGGCTAGTCCTCTATATATTGCATTTTTGGTACACATTCTTTGGTTAAATACTTGCATATAAGATATCGTAAGTCAGTTGTATGTTATTTTTTATTGCTCTTGTAAAATTTTGATTATAAATTTTGTTTCTCTTGTGGAAACGCAGTAGGGATCAAAAAGATAGAGGTGCTCACATAAGTATTTGAAAACATCATATGCATCATAATGTGTCATCTATGACAACATATATTATCACAGCAACTATCTTTGAATATTTTGTATGTCATATCTGGGCAGCACAAATAGTTCCTATGAAGTGCTCAATGGATTGCTCTGGTCGGAATGATGAATGTTATTCTGGAATACAATCGTAGCAATGAATCTCCATATTGAAATTGTTAGCCTAACTCTCCCTAATCCATCAATGAAACAGTCATGCAGAGCTACCCTGAGCTAATCCTAATGGAGGAGATATTTCATAGGGTGTTACATACATAGAGGCAGGGAGGTAAGTGGTGCACACTCCTTCTCCAGAGAGATAATAAAAGATGATTACATAGTGCTCATTAACAATACTCCCATGTAATATCCACTTTATTATTAGTCTAAATGACATGACATAAGAGAGACTAAGTTAAAGAATACACCATAATATTATCAAGGGAGGAGACAGCACATCAAAAGTGAGTAAGGGGGGGGGGGTGGATGGAACTGAAATTTATGTCACTTCTGAGGATCGCTATTCATAAAAGCATTAAAATGTGGGAATCACTTTATGTTGAAATAAGTGTGCTTTATATTAAAAAAACAAAACAATAAAAATGAAAATTTGCAAGCTGTAACTGTTTTAAAAAATCCTTCTCTCATCATCATTGATAAAAATGTTTACCATCAAATCTAAATCTGTAGTTAAAAGTGTATTTAATATATCTATGAATATATAGAAGTAGTCAATTATCAAGTTTCATCTCTATCTCTGCCATTGTAGAGTGCATAGAAATTAGGACACTTTTTCCCAGAAAAGGACCCATTTTGATGCTGCAGAGGTAACTAGGATGGTTAAATATAGATAAAAGAGTTGGTGTATGGTTAGTAGCATTTGTTTGAAAACAAATTTTCATTGCTACACAGAATTTTTTTATTGAACTAATTTTCTTTATTTCAAAGTTACATGCTTGATTAAATTTTTAAAGTTGGAGATATTTTTCTAATGCTAGCATGTCAACATCTTCATCTTTTCCAAGTCTTGCAGCCACACCTGCTGATTTTTTTCTCATATTCTCAGCCTCATCATGAGCCTGTCCTTGACATAATGATGCTGGGAGGTTGCTCTTGTGTTAGGAAGCTTAAACAAACCAACAGAATCCACTCTACATTCTGTGTCCAAAGCCTTAATAATTCTGGAAAGAGCTAATAGATAAAAAAAAATGATAAAGATAGTGTCTTTCAATCAGACTGAGTTGACATCATTATTACAATAGCTAATTATAGGGGTGTAAATCGTACTTATTTACACATGATGTAAAAGTGTTCAATTTACAACGGCCAAATAATGGTACATAATGTGAAGTGTTTAATTAAGAGCTGCACATTTCTAGCATATGATGTAAAACTTTTTTAATGCATCAGCAATTCATTCCTGAAATCATCTTGGGACACCTGGAAATCATACTCAAGTGCTACTAGAGTTTTGAATATGCAGAATAAAAATATCCTTTTCAAATATTGGAGTTGATATTTGCAGTTATACAATCACTTCAACATTTCACATGTGTCCTTGACAAGTGCAGTAGCTTATTTTCAGTTTTCCATGGATTTTTTTTCATTTCTGGATGAAAGTTTAAGCTTTCCACAACCACAATTCAAAGCATTCTGAAACATTATAGAAGGGGTATCACTATTTTCTGCACTTAATAATAAGCCCAAATAGTGCAGCAATGACAATGATGGCTGATGCAGCTGGCTCAGAAACAATATCTAGTTTGAGGAAATGTAAAAGATATAAGCACCAGGCAGCAAGGATTAATGTGGAGTCTCCTTTTTTTTGGTGCAATTTATGGACCAAGCAATCAAAGAATATCTGCAAAGATTCAGCAAACTAAGTGAGAATTGTAAAGTAATCAACTTATCATATAAAGATAAAGATACTATTTTTAACAATTTCCAAGAAGATCTTCCATCTCGAGGGACTTGTACACAAGAAGTAAGAGGAGAAAATATATTGGGCTGGTCAATCTGGAGTACTCACTTCACTTTCAGAAACACTCAATGCAACAAATTTTAGTCTGAAATTTCTTCCAAATATTGCTAATATATTTCATATTATATTATATATTAGTGTACTTGTCCATCTGCCTGTTACATTGTGCTTGAAAAAAAAAAAAAAAAAAAAAAAAAAAAAAAAATATATATATATATATGTATATTTAAAGGTGTTGATTACTGTCCTAGAGGGCAGTGGAGCTTCACCAAAAATAAGTTCAGGAAGGAAATTATGTTCAGAACAAAGATATCTGGAGTTGAAGGACTAAGTACCATATGATATCCAGGAGAAAGTTAATCTCTTCTGAAAACCTTTACCATATATCCCTAATTTATCAATTTTGACAGAAGACAATTTGTTTCCTCACACAAAATTTTACCAATAATCTAAATTTCACAAGCGGAAGTAAAAAATATTAACTTGAAATAAAAATGGAAAATAGAAAGTGTGTTATAGAATTCCCTACTTCACTGATTCCTTACCATTTTTATTTCAAATAAGTATTTTTTACTTTCACTTGTTCTCTTTGTTTTTGCACACCGTCAGATAGCTAGATACATACTGGATTGGCATCTCTATACATCTGGTTGGCATCCACAAGTGAGCATATATTCTTTTACTTTCACTTGTAAAATAAAACATAAATACCAATACTTGATAATTCTGTAAGTAGATGAATTAGTAGTGTCAAATATGGCAGTTTTAACTTAACACTGCAGCTGCTAGTCTGGGATATATTTCTGTTGATGCCAGCTACAATACCATATCCAATAAGTATTTTAATATATTACACAGGATGATATCCTACATCAGAAGCCCAATAACACCAAAAAAAAAAAAAAAAAAAAAAAAAAAAACAAAAAAAAAACAATTGAATTATCATATGATCTTCCCTGTTCATATATATCATACTCACAAGTTGGATAAAATTGAAGTGACTTTGTTTGTTGGTAATCAGAATATATACCAGTGTTTCATGCAGATGGTGGGGTGCCCTATGATCCCCCCTCCCCACCTCTTCCCCACCCCACACACAAATTCATTCCTCCAACCAAAGGTTGGATGTCATTTAAAATGTATAGCAGCTTATGAAAATATAGCCCACAAAGGAATTATAGTCTTCTGGCTGCTAAAAAACCACCAGAATTTATGTAAGAACACCAGTCTTCAATCTTTTCCTTAGGTAGCTTGCTCACAGACACCAGGAGGACTGCCTGTCCCATGAAAACGTTCCTCCTCCTTCCCCTACATCCTTTTCAGGTAAAAGTATTTTTAGGGGGGAATTTGAATAGCTCGACTGGATAATGAGCTTAGAGCTATTGGTGTAACTTGTGTATAGTAGCCATATGATTATTCCAGCATTATAAACTCATGACCATTTTCTGAAGCTCCATTTACAGAACTATATGAATGCCACAAATTGCCACAAAAAGTATCTATGGCCCTACTATTATCTATTCATTCCTAATAAACTTATAGCTGTACAGCTTTCAGGAACAAAACAACTTTGGTAACTTCACAGCTGCAACTTTTTACTCATTGAAGGCAACACTACCTTCTTAATTTTCTGTCATTGCTGATGAAGCATTGGATGTAATCAACAGCAATCAACATTGAACAGTTAAATTTCTCCATCTATTGGGTGAATTGAAATTGGAGTGTGCCAAATTTATTCTGTTGGTTTGCTAAAGCTTCCTGACACAAGAACTACCTCCACATCATTATGTTAAGGACAGGCTCATGATGAGGCTTCTAATATAAATATGAAGAGTAGAAGATCTAGTGTGGCATCAAGATTTTAGAAAGATAATTCTGTTACAGTAGCTGTGCATTCTTGGGCACATTCACTTAATCTTTGCTTTAACCATCCTTGGGTGAACCTCAACTGAACCCTGAAAATTTGAGCCTTATAGGCCAAACCATCTGAATGGAGATGGTAAATAAACAAACAAATTGAAAATTGTAGTAAAATAATGACTAATCACTAATTAGGATTTATTTTTTCGCTCTCATATTTTGTTAGCTGCTGCTGTTGGTGCATGAAGCTGTAATATAGCAAACAAGCACAGCAGAAAATAATTTATCTTCTTCTCTAAACCAGCTACTATTTGATAGGAGGACACAGCACATTAGAAGTGGAGGAGGTGAGGGGGTAGTGAAGGGATGGAGATTGCATGTAAAGATACCAAATTTCTTCTAGGAAACTGATGATTTTAAGAGCATGGGTCAATGTCAACACAAAACATAGTTAAAGTCACTCAAAATCCATTTCTATACCATGTTGCCACATTTAAATTATGGAGCTTGCATTACCTGTTTATTTTTTAAAAGCCAAAATGATTTGGAAGCATTGAATAATGTATATTGCCAAAAAGCGATGGAGAGCACAAAATAGAGCGTTTTTTGGTTTTATTTTGTTTAAAAATTTTTATAAAAGCTAAAATGTTTTTGGAGCATGACGTAATATTAAAAGATTGATTGTTGACAATGAGAGAAGAGCTTGTCCAATGATTATTAGGAAAGCCCGGATTGTTTTATAAGCATGATGTAATGCTGAATAGTAGATTGCCAGCAGTCAATGGAGAGAATGGCTTGTACATTTTTTCCTTGTTTTATTAATAGAAAGGATAGAATGCTCTGTAGATCTGGTGTAATATTGAAAGGTAGACTGCCAACAATTGGATTCAGAGTTTACATGATGTTTGAGTGTGTGCTTTGGAATGTAATGAATAAATGACTTTATAATGCTCTTAGTCAACATATCCAATAGCTTGTGAATAAAATAAAAAGAAAGAAAGAAGAAAAATGGAATGAATGATTCTTGTAAATGTTCAGGCATTTATGACATACAAACACATTTTGCTGGAATACAAATAGCTTGCTATTAGTCCCAAGACTATATTTAGCTGTTCCTTTGTACATCACTATAACATTTAGTGATAGACTGGATTCTATGCCCATTGAATATATAATTACCCCAATATGAATTTTCTTCCTACTCCACTGCATCAAGTACTAGTTAATCATGGGCAATTGGAAGGATGGATCTTCTCAGCCATAAGAAAATAAGGTCAGGGAGGTGTTCTATTTTGAGGACAGGAGCTAGCAAGAAAATGCTGTATATATCAGTATCCAAATAGGTTTCAATTGATCCATCTCATTCAACTGGTTTAATAAAAAAAATTTTTAAAACCTGGTAAACATCAAGAAGAACAGCAAAAAAAGAGAAAAGAATGGGCTGTAGTCACAAAAATATCTGCTTTAATGACATGTTATATATTACTAAAACAAAAGTGAACAAGTGATTAGTTCAAAGATTTTTATGTACTACCATTTTCGACATTTTTAGCATTACACATTAAGAGGGAGGTGTGGCCAGATGGGACCACCCCATGCTATTCCCAGAGACAATTTGTGTCTGCATGCTCAAAGTTTAAGGCCTGTAGCTCAATTCTTTTTTCTAGTAAATGTTCTATTTTAGGAAATCCTTTGATATAGAAAAAGGTATAGCCATATAGATAAGCTTAAGATATTCCCCTGGTGACACTGATTCTAAATATATACAGGTTATGATCTAGCTCCATTTTTTTCTAGCAAAAATACCATTTTTGGCTTCTTTTTTAATAATGAAAGAGGTGTGGCCATATAGGCACACTCTTAACATTCCCCTGGTGACATTGATACTATATATATACATAAATATATACATAAATATATATGGATTCATTGGTCTAATTTTGACTGTTTAAGCGTGAATCATGGACACACTGACAGACAGACAAACTATTCACATTTCATTGTTTGGATAAGTGTTGACTAGGTACAGTGAAACTCTGATGTATTGCCTGAACCTGCAAAAACTTTTGGTCATCACAACCAAAGTGGCTGTAATACTCAGGAATGTAGCAGTTTCTGTATTGAAAGATGCAGTTAATATTAAAAGTGCATTAACTAGACTCATGCTACCTAAAAGTTCTAAGTCCTTGCAGGTTCAGGCACTACATCAGAGTTTCACTATACCTAGTTTCATTGTACCTAGTCATCAATTGAGCATTTCAAAATTAGCATAATTCTGGTTGTCAACAGCCAAGCACAATCAGCATTCCAATACATACCAAATGCAATCCACACTAATCTAGAGCTTACTTTAGCCACTCTGAAAGATTAATTCAATCCTTCCAATCAGAAGATGAGATACCAGGCAAAGCTCCAAACCTATCAGAAGAAGAAATCTGAGGGGTAGATAGATCAGGCTAAGTCATCTACCTATATGTGGACAAGGCATACCATGAGCTTGAAGATAATTATAGGGAGAAACTTGCTTTGCATGCTAACCTTGGATTCCTGGACTAATTTCTCAGTGGCATTTGTAATGGAGCAGAGCATACTTGCTAATCTAGACACAGTTATAGCTGCAACTCTCAGCTGGAAATCTATAAGAGTCCAAAGGTAGTTCTCTCCAGATTTTTGGAGAAAGTTGGTAGGGGAATAAACAAATTGAAGCAGTGCATGTTTCAAATGATAAGTTAGTCATATAGGTAGGTAAGCTAATAAATACCAAAAAAAAGCTTGAAGTTGGAAGGTTAGAAGGCACTGTAAGAGGTAAGAGGTCCATGGGAAGAGAACACTAAGGAATTAGTGGGAGAAGGACCTTTCAAATGCAGGGGGAGACCATGCTAAATACTCATACAAGTTAAAATAAAATATGCTGGAATTTTGGTTAGAGAAGACATATCAAAAAGCTATGGTGATAACCTAGAAATAGATTCAGGAATATTTAATACCCTCTTAAAGAGAAGTCAGGGTGCAGGAGGCCAAAAAGAGATAGCTGTGAGGCAAAAACTTAGTAAACTTAACTATATTTGAATAATTCTCCCACCTTTTTTTTTTTTTTTTTTTTCTTTTTTTTCTTCTTTCCAGTAGAGCTAGTTTATGAACAAGTTATTTTTCCCCCTGTTAACATTGAAGCAGCACTTATGTTAATGTAGAAGAATGCTGGTGAGCATTGATGTTACACCTGTACAAGTACACAAACATGCCTAGGTAATGTAGGTGGATATTGACCCTTTGTTGCAAGGGGAATTTACTTTTAGGCAACCAGTCTTGTTTCATTGCACAGCATGAGAATAACAAGTAGAACAACATGTTAGCTGTTAGGCCCACTTTAGTTTCTTCATATTCTCTGGGAATCATTTTAGGAAGACTAAACAGACAATGGATTGCAAATATTCCACCTAGTTAATGTAGGTGGATATTGACCCTTTGTTGCAAGGGGAATTTACTTTTAGGCAGCCAGCCTTGTTTCATTGCACAGCATGAGAATAGCAAGTAGAACAACATATTAGCTGTTAGGTCCACTTTAGTTTCTTTATATTATCTGGGAATCATTTTAGGAAGACTAAACAGACAATGGATTGCATTGGAGAAAACCTTAATGTTCCGATGTAGCTGCTACAAGTTTGATAGGCATTGACTTACAGAGACAGATATAAGAAGAAAAAAAAGAAATTCCCAAAGGGGCTAGAACTTGTTGTCTTCCACTATTGCACCTGTTCTCTCCATTATTATATGCTAGACATATTCACTTCTTACCAACATTGTATTAGTGTATGAAAGAGTCATTGTTTGTTTGTTTGTTTTTTGTTTTTTTAAATAAATAATATATTTACTGATGGACATTGAATAGAATTAACTTGAAATTACATGATTGAATTTAAACCCCTCTGAGACTAGCAATGCATATTTCATCATTTCAGCAATTCTTATCATCATAGGTCAATATTAAACATTTCCTACCTATTCCATTCAAGCATGCTTGTAATAACTAAATACTGAACATTTAATTTATGAACTGGGAATTGAAGAATTACTTTTACGCCTATCACTGTCTGAAAGTAGGGAACTCCAACTTCTTAATAAAAAATTTGGTAACGTTTACAGGAAGCATAAATGGTCACACCCTGCGTAGAGAACTCTGGATGTGGAGCGTTGTAAAAGCAGTGAGACTTCCCACCAATCACAGAACCTCCAATAATAAATATTTTTATAGAATTTTAGATGGAGTTGTATACTGTGTTTTGCATGATCCTACTCCGGTGTGGACAGATATTGTGTATTCCTGGAGGACCTCCAACTGAGTTAGGTGGTGTTGCCACTAATATTTGTACTGATTTGAAGCCCATTCCAACAAGTCCTCACAACCTCTGAGTGGGGATGGAGGCTTTTCCATCTATAGCAATCTTCCCATCACCAGCATTTCACTTGGAGCCTTCTATACTTTCTCTGCTTGAGCAACATACAATGGTAAGTATATTGCCAACCTAAAAATTATGGCTATAGCTATAGCTACATGTATGCATTTTTGAATTGAGTACATGCAAAAATAATTTTAATATGAATGGTTATCTTAATTGCATATATATTGAAGGCTATTAGATATGTATATTTTCTGAAGTTTCAGTTTGCAGTTTAAATATTGAGATGCTAAATAGTATATCTGGAAGTGTACACAATCCGAAACAACAATAAATCTAGTTAGTTACATCAACCAGGCTAGTGTAAATATACACTTCTTCAAGGTATCACTGGTGTATATATATTCTGGTGTATTTTACAATTAAGTAACTTCAATAACTTAATTGAATTAACAATCTCAAGCAGTGCAGGTTAGCACTGTCAAAAATGCAGGAACTGCTGAACACCAATGCTCAATTAAGCGCTGACTGAACACATTCACACTATTCTCAAGCATCACCACCTATGGTTATATTAGAAAACTACTTCTTTAAATATAGTCATATAGCCCTAGTCTACCTTAGCCCTAGCCCTAGTGGTCCGTGCTAGCTCATCCTCTTAATTGGGCATAAGTATTCAGCAGTTCTGGCATTATTCAATAGTGACAACCCAATCCCAGACCACTAGCGACCTGTAAACTCAAGATCTCCCTTACTAATAGAAATAATTCTAAGTGGGCCTTGCACTACTTGGCTCAAGCAGTTATGGTTCTGTAAAATTTGAATTCTCTGAAAGGAGTTGGAAAATTCCATACTAAATTTATGAATGAGGGTAAACAGGCTTAAAATATCATTCTAATTACAGTCAACATTGTAGTGTTGTGTCTGAAGTGGAAATCAGGTACACCATATAAGGTTAGACCTATATAATTTGTATCATTATTATTTACACTATGAAGAAAAACTAACTATGTATATGATCTTCAGGTGTGATTGCCATCATTTTTATTAATATTTACAAAAAAAAAAAAAAAAAAAAAAAAAAAATATATATATATATATATATGTATATATATATATGCTAAAAAATAACAAACTGCAATGGCTAAGAGATTAATATAAGAAATATTTCTATATTATTTAGATGTTTTCAATTTTATATTAAAAAAGTGTGCTTAAGAGTTTTATGGTATGTTTGCCTCTAATTGATTTTATTGTTGCTACATTATTAATTTAACATACTATTACTGTATACTGTCAGAAAGTGGGATTGTAATTCTATTGCTCATTGCAGTTACTATCATGACTGAGGGAGAGAAAACATTCAGAGGGTTTCTTGTATAAGCAAAGGATCAAAGTGGCGAGATTATTGGAAATTTTATTGTTCAGGATTGTACTACCCAGCAACTACTTGACTGTTCTTTGGCAAACCAAGCTGTTGGGGTATGTTTATCATGTAATTATTTTTACTCTATCTGTGAAAAGTGTCGTTAGAATGAGAGTTGATGAGAACTGTAGCTCTCATCCATTTTATCAATATTATCTTGATAATTTTAAAAATTCCTTGCTGAATAATTATGAATATAATTAAAAAGAAATATGAATAAATAAAAGGAAGTAAATAAACGTCAGCACTATAGCTCAAATCACAATCTGATAGGATTCAACCCTCTATGAATTTTTCATTTTTTATAAAAGAATTGACCGCAATGCCCCTAACCCACCTGATTCACCCCACCCACTTCCATTAGTAGTTGAGATGAAGACAAGGTATTAAAAACAAAGGGGATATGTGAGAGCAATTAGTTATCACAAGCATACATAGCAATTCCCAGGATATGACATGCCCATGTGAATGTGATGTGATTAAGTGTAACATAAACCTTTTCCCTAACTGAGTTAGGTTGTTTTTGCATATCCCTAAGTCTCAATATCATGAATTGATTGGTTAGTATCATAAATAGATCATATCATTTCGGTAGTTTTGTCTGACACACCTAGAGTAAAAGGTGTGATGTGAAAAGTAGGTGGCTTCATTCTAATCTCATCATGTCTAACACAGAGATATTAAAATTCCTTAAGTGTACTTCATTGTATTTTTTCTATACATTGAAGAATTATTCTCCCAACCTTCTGACAATCCTAACTTGATTCATATAGCTTCCTTATACTTATTATCTTCTCCCATTGTTCCATCACTAATGATTATCATCACCAGTTTAAAGTATTAATTTGTTGTTAAAATTAGATTTTAAGATAGATTAATGAAGTAGCAAGAGAGTGAAGTTCTATTTCAGCGGTAGGTAGATAAAGCCCTAATTGAGTGCAGACAGGCCTTAGTATCATCTAATATGCTGGTTGAAAGACCTAACCATTTCTATTTGATAACACAATTTTTTTAAAAACAACATTATCGTATATTTCTGTTTGTTTGTTTTTAATATATATGTGTGTAAATCTATCTTTAATTTAAGATAATTATATTTACATATATTTGTAAATGTTTTAATGCACACATAGACAATATGAGTGAATGAATAGACTTTATCACTCAAGCATTTGTTTGGGAAGCTCCAGCCACTGACATTGGTTACGTCAACTTATATGTATGTTAATTTCTGTGCATAAGTATGTATTACTAGAAAAATGTCAATCCTGTGGTCAAGCAAGACAAAAATATCTTATTATATTTTATGATTATTTTGTTGATTTGTTTGTTCCATGTGACAAAGCAGAAAGCAGGGCCTACATGGTTCAAAAAGAAGAAAATAAAATAAAGAGGGGATTTGGGCATATTTTTTCCAACCTCACCTGTTTACATAATTATGGTTTATATTATTCCAAATGCATATTGTAGTCAGTTTGCAGGCAATAGATTGAGCCCATTCCCTGTGGATGGTTAAGAGGGTTTAATCCACTATATCCTCTATCGATGCAGCCACAGGGATAATCCCAACTGTGGGTTTGAGTGTATGCTAATCTTAAATTAAACAGTTTTTAACTATATTAACAGAAAATCTGTCCTATCCTATGGGCAAATTTTAAATCTTCCACTTCAGTAACAAATGAATATAGTTTGCTTTATGTAGCACTAGCAGCATATACCCGACATTGCCCAGACAATTTCAACACGAAACATTACAGAAGCCACTAAAATTTCGTCCAAATCGATCATTTAATTAGCTTTTAGCTACCAAAACAACTTCCTGTGTGTGTGGCTAGTACCAAACAACACACATTGCCACACACACATGATTAATAATGCTTACCCTATGACATGGAATCCATATACCAAATTTCAGCCTGATTTAGCCATAAAATGATTTTGGCAGGCATGATAAGCCCTATGGGTATAGCAATGAACAGACCACATCCATTAACACACTAACATGTGATTAGTAATGCTCAACCAATTGCTTGGAAACCTCATACCAAATTTCAGTGTGGTTGGTCATTTGATCAGTTTCTACTAGCTCACACTACTTCCAGTGGGTTTGGCTATGGCTTAACCACACCCATATGTGGTTAATAATGTTTTCCAAGGTACTTGGAGACCACAGACCAATTTTTTTTTGCCTGATTAATCTCTGATTAACTCTTTTTCAGCAAAAATAATTCCTGTGGATGTGGCTATGGCATAATTACACCATTACCATGCCTATATATATTAAATAACACTCATCTATATTCTTGGGAGGACATGCTAAATTTTGGCCTTTTTGGTCCAAGTGTTTGGCTGTAGTATCTAAACACACATACATACAAACAAAATACATTCTTACAAACCATAATATGTATTAAAGTGGGTTCATGGATCTATCTCCTTGGGTCCAAGTTTTCTTCAGAATTTTTTTTTGGCACTTTTTTAAGAAGAGGTGTATCCAGGAGGGATGCTGCCCATGTTACTCCCAAAGTCACATCATGTATGCATATCATGATTAAAGTTTGTCCTCCAGACCAAACTATTATTGACAATTGATAGTTGTTGAATATCAAATATAGCACAAGAAATATTATAATTAGATTCCTTTTTCATTATAGTGCTGATTTCTTTTTGTGATACATGCCATATGATTTTTTTTAAATTTTTTGTGTTATTAATTTATGAAATATCAAAATATGTTCAAAAGAGAATGAGTGTACACTTCCATTATTCCTCAACTAGATTCACTATTGTTCCAGAGGTCTCCACCTATTATGGACCACTAAATGGAGCTGTAAGTCGGTGGTGTTGGTTAATATCACTCATTCTAACAAAATTTTAGTTAAGGACATTTATTAATAAATAGAAAGTGTTAATTAGGAGTATATATACTCATCTATACTTTTTTTATTACTTTTATACCTCAAATTATTAAAGTATAAGATTATAATATTTGTTATAAAATAAGCTTTTGGACTACACTGTACTCTTATCAATATCTTCTAATTATCAGCAAATTTCCTAAGCAAAATTTCTTCTAATTTTCAATATTTTTTACTTAGTGCTTATGTTTTCCTTAACCAAGCCTAAAATGGTATATATTATATACTAGCTGCATATACTCAGTTGCCTGGGATTAATGCCATACCCCCAGAAAAAGCCCTACCAGATCTGAATTATGTTTTAATGCTTCTAGGTCTCTAGGTCCATACGACTATCCATAGGTAACATAAATAGATTGCAACAGTTTAAACGTGACATGCCAATAGGAAGAGATATGGTCGGGTGACCAAAAAAAAAAAAAAAAAAAAAAACTAAAAAATATCTGCTATGCAGGATGTGCCTAGTCTGAAGAGTGTATTTTGATTTTGTCGTGGTTAAGTAAGGAGAGTGGTGTGGCCAAGTGTCACCCAGCTGATGTCGAAGAGTTGTCCAAGCACCATTTTTGGCAATTTTAGCCCCGTAAACCCACAGGAAAAGGTTTGGATAGGTTTGACCACACTGAGTAGAGAGCATAAGTATCATTGAAAATCTCATGAGTTATGGCGAATGAGGTTGGATGGATTCAGCTAAAAATCATTACTATTTATCACTAATTTTTTTCAAATATTAAAGAAATCACTACAGAAGCACTATTACAGATTATATTTGGCATTCACATGATATATTTCAATTTTATATTGGAATGTACATAGTACAGTTTTTCCTTCAGATAGCAACTTCAATATTTGCTTTATGAATCAATTATCTGCATTCAAAATTGGAAGACAGAACATTTTCAGCACATCTTGGCTGAACAGTTTGAATAAGAAGTCACCCTTTGGATACTTGCATGAATGCACATCTGGCCAGAAATTCTCAGTACTTTTTATTGTCTCAGGCCTGCTGCTCAATCATAGGAAACATTGAATCCAGTATTCCCTGTGAGCAAACATCTTATAAAGGATTGTGTGCAGAGATATTCTTTTCCAGGTGGCTTGCAAGAACAGTGGCAATTGGAATGGAGCTGTCTTGCTGAAAAAGCTTGATTCTTTCTGCAGCCTTATTATAATCTTCCTCAAAAACTTGGAGGTATTTTTTTTCCAGTGTCATCTTCTTCTGCATGGGCAACTGGTTATAGTTCAACTTTCTATGGAATCCTTGACTTCTGCTGAAAATTCATTACATTTTGAGAGTTTTGGCAATTTCCCCATCAGACCTCCTCCCTCCAAATAATGTTCCAAATTCACTACTTGTGGCTACGCTGCTTGAGATAACACATTGTCCAGAGGTAAGCTTCCTTTAAATAATTTACTTCCCACAAATAATGATAAATACTTCGGTAATCAATCAGTGTGCAAGTACGCTTCGTTCTACTCAGGTCTGTAATCTACATAAAATAAATTGACTCAATTAATAACAAATCAACTCAATTAATAACTAATAAACATGAGTAAGTGCCTATATATAACGATATATTCAGGTCCACAATACAATGAGTACCAAAGAAATTTGTGTGTATGCCTAAGTGTTCCCATTTAACCTACAAATTTTCTAAGGTATTATTTTATTTACATTAGAGCCAGTGTCAAAATGGAAGAAACAAGACTGGAAATTTCAAGCCAAAACTTGGTCAATTATGATTTAATGTTTTAACTAACCTTTACTATTGGGGGGGAATAAAATAAGGGGTGGGTGGGGGGGAGGGGGCGGGGGAATAAAATAAGGGGTGGGTGGGGGGAGGGAGGGGGGAAACTCAACCCTCAACCATGATGGGGAGTTGAACCAGGAACTCAGCACAGGTAGTCAGAGCTAGTTTCACAACAAGAATGACAACAAGAAGAACAAGAAGATCGAGATTACAAAGAATGTAAATATTTTCATTCCAAAAACTTGTTAAAGTTAAAAAAGAAAGAAGGTAATAATTAGAAAGGAAAAGGGGAGGGGGGGAGGAAGTGGTAGGAAAGGGAAAAATAGATGGAAGAGATTAAAATGGTGGAGGGAAGAAAGGGAAAAGAAATATATATATATATATATATATATATATATATGTGTAGTTCAGGTTTGAACCACTGATTTCAGCTTGAGATACTTGTGCCTTAACCTTAGAGCCACATTTTTAAGGCTTTTTTTTTTTTTTTTTTTTTTTTTTAATGAAAAATTTAAAAAACTTATTCTCCCACCAGTATTAACACTTCCAATTATTTTAGTGAAAAAATGTGCTAGGTACTAAAGATCATTTGGCAAAATTTCATCAGTATCCCTTTGGCGATTTGGTTATCCATCTAAGCCCACATGTACACACACACACATGCACACACACACATACATTCACATTTTTTGATATATAGATTATAGGTAATCAAGGCAAAATCAATATTATTTAATACATTTTAATGTCCCCTTCATAGGCATTACAACTCAACCGACCTGGTTCAGTGACTACAACAGTGAGTTAAACCATAATGCACATCTAAAAATAAATTAATATTATTGTGAACTCCCATTGTTTAATATTATAGGTTCGACAACCTATGGAATATAATACTATTATTCGACACCCGGCTGACTGTAATCCAGATACTTGTATAGTATTCATTGGGATGGAGGCCAATGAGGGAGACTCTGAGTATCTCGATGTGTACATGCAGGGTAGTGCAGATGCGTGGCTGGCTGTAGGCTTCTCTGCTACTGCTACTATGGTGAGAATATGAGGAGCATACATGCACATGCTCATAATATCTATTATCAATGATGGAAGTAGTTAAGTATTTTAACATAATTCAGGCAATGATGTTTTCAAACCATTTATCCTACAAGGATATATGAATGTAGCTGCACAGATTTCAAGCATGCACAAACTTAAGAAGTCAGTTATTCACAAGCACGTGCTATATTTATCATGATTGGAAGCTAACACATTTTTCTTAAACCAACTCCATTCACAAGGATTTTTATGTAACAGCATTAAACATTCCCATTATTTACTTGCAGGTAGTCTCTGCAGATATGTTGCCTATTGGAGACAGTAGCCTTGGCTATAATCCACAAATGGATTTTGCTATAGTATTCAGCTAGTGACATACTTTTCTGGATATATTTCGGGAATATTTTGTACCACAAGAAGCCCATTAGCTTGTATTGTACACGAAGTCCTTTGTCTTCTTTGTGGAACACTACTGTCTTATTGTACTTCATCAATAGACACTATATTCCCTAGCTTGGCCAAATATTTGATGTTGCATCACAGCCATCCCATGCATGAGTAATTAGCAGGTTCTGCTATAGGTGTGTTTGTATGTGTATTTATTAGCAGGTTCTGCTATAGGTGTGTTTGTATGTGTATTTACATAGCTATCTCCAATACACTGATCAATTTGAGACTATTACTGGCACATCTTTTATGTTTAATATATTTAGTTTCATCTTAAAGAGGGAGGAGTGTTGTAATCATCCCTAATCCTAATATTATTTGTCGCACTATTTATGAACATGCTATACATTGATTAGTAATGTGATCTTGTCATGCTTTTGCTCCTTTATTTATAAAATGAATTTTTCTCTTTGAAACTGAACTGAGTTCAAGTTATAACAGAAATCTTTTCTGTTAGTTTGTAAACCACCAACCTTGAATTCTGACATTTTGTTCTTGTGAAGTGGAAGTGAGTTGTCAATAGTTTTTGTGGCTGGCAGCCTCCTGCGGTTACAAACTTGTTTACTTTGATTAATGGTTTATATAGGGGGTGGAGGATTTGTGGGCCATTTCTAAAATAGACATTGTGAATATATCTGTAGTAATTAGTGTCCCCATGAACTCACATGGATTACATATAGTTCTTTGCAATTATACATAGGTGGGGTGGGGGGGGGGGGGGGGGGGGGGCAGGTACAGAAATATATAAATCAGTCAGAAATCTTATGAATCAGCAGTTAATCAATGGAAAGGAAAATTTGCCAACCCAATAAATTTCCTGAAAAACATTATGAAGTGCAACTCAGTATTTTTAATGACTTTTTTTTGGAGCTACTAAATAGTGACTGAGTCAGGATAGCAACAAAGTTCAGTGTGCAGGGGCAAGTTGAGCATTTAATTGGCTCCTTACATCCACTTCCAAATGAAAAAGTCAAGTTTTTGCAAGTGTACTGAATGTGTTTCATTAATGTAACCAGAGTTGTGCAAATTTTCTTCTACCTGACAGACAGAATCATAGTTATAGACCTTCAAGACATGTCTCTAGCTAGGAACTGATCAATTGAAGCATTTATAATGGCTCATGATGTTATTTGCACTGACAAGCTTCCTCCTGGTGAGCATATGACAGACCACAATGCTATCAGCACCAATGAAGTGGCAACAGTATTAGTGGAAGATAATTTTTTTAGCAAATGCTGGATAGATATCATTCTCACATTCCACACGTGCATACTCACAGTGGACAAGTAGGCCACAAGACAGGAGCTCTCCTGTGTACAAACCTCTAGACCAATGAAATTGAAATTTGGTGTATGGTTTGAATAGAATATTCATAATCCCTGTGTGTGTGTGTGTGTGTGTGTGTGTGTGTGTGTGTGTGTGTGTGTGTGTGTGTGTGTGTGTGTGTGTGTGTGTGTGTGTGTGTGTGTGTGTGTGTGTGTGTGTGTGTGTGTGTGTGTGTGTGTGTGTGTGTGTGTGTGTGTGTGTGTGTGACCATCAGTACAAATTTTAATTGGCACACCCACACGAAATTCTTTTCACTGCCAAGAAATAAGTAGCTAAAATTTAGCATATGGCCTCAATGTCAGAAGGTATGGTTTGACCATAGCCACACCCCTATGGTAAGTCATCACCCAAACACACAAATCAGGCTGAAAATTTGCAGTGGTGGGTTAATTTCTTATAATATTTTTGTGATGATAGAATGCATACAGCCAGTTTCATTCTTTTATAACATAAAGCAAAATTTCACAAATTTTGAGCACTATTACACAATATTATTATAATTTTATTTTCAATGTCAAAATTCAAATGCTAATTATTAACAAATGATTACTTCTAAATTCTACAAAATAAAATGACAAAATTCAAGAAAAAAAATTATTTGTTCCGCTTTAAGTCTAAGAACAACAGTAAAATAAAGCATTACTAATTTTTAGTCTGCTACATACATATGTACATTTAGTCCATTAGCTTATATCTGTCTCACTGGCGTGTTGCAGGCATATAGGCAGGACATGGCTCAAGGGGAACATCACCAACTTCATCAGTTGCAGGCGTGAAATTTTCTATGTCTTCATACATAGGGCTGCAGTCTGTCTCAATATTTATACAACTAGGTGGGATGGCTACCACTTCCCTATAATAAACATGAATGGGTTGATGCATGTCAACATTTGGTATACCTTAAATGTAATACATTAGAAAGTAGTACATTAATAATCTATAGATATAAAGAAAAATATTAAGATGACAATTACTACTGCTAAGTTGTACTTCATTGACTTGTAAAAAAAAAAGAAAGAAAACTTGACAGTTACTTTCAAAGTAACAAAATCCATATTCTGGTAGATTGGGACAATAGTTTGCTCAAATTGAGGAAACAAAATACATTTAATTTGCAATGAAAAAATCAAAGATTATCTGCTTTAGTTGAAAAATTTTTTTTATGTGCTGAATATTTATTATTGTACAATAAAATAAGTGTAAAACTTAAAAATTACAAATTTACATTATGCGTCTAAAACAATTTATGCTAAAAAAATTGCCCAATAAAAAGAGATAGGTGGAATAAATGAGTCTGTAGTAATAGATGCTGCACTGTATTGGCGTAACTACAGGCTATGCTCTTACTCTGACTCATCCTTAGGCTTCAGCTTTGCCCTTCGTATTCTGGTTGTGATGATTATTGATACCAAAATGACTATCACCAATGCCACCACTGCCACTACAGCCACCACTCCAGCTATGACAGGGATGGACTGAATTCCACCAGAAGTTACTTCTACTACTTCAGTTGATTCTGTGACTTCACTGAGAGTCACATCCTCCATTTCAGTAGATTCAGTGACTTCACATTCCACTGTGGATGATCTAAGAGATGCACATGCACCGTCTAATTTTAGAGGCAGGAATTGAACTGGGATAGTGTCTCCAGAAGATGCCCACTCCTCTATCAAGGTAATGAGGTCTGTGACTGGTGCCTGGAGAGTGCCATGTAGTTGTGCCTGGTATGTGACAGACTGAGGGGAAGATGGATGACACAGGAATACTCTGTCTGTGAGTCGATCAGCAGTGAAATCACAAGCACATCTATCAGCCATGAACTCCACTATAGCCTCCAATATGTCCATGTCTTTTGATTCAGGATTTAAGTCCTAAATTATGGAAGGCATTTCATCATATTTTATGCCAAATATTTATCACTTACCCTCCATTCCCTGCAGTTTGAGACTCCAGTCAATTTTAACAGGAAGAACATAGCTAAATAAGAAGTAAAATGAATAGAGAGAGAAAAGATAGTAAAAATATAATGACATAAGTCGTTGACCATTTTTAGTGAGCTTAAATATTCTGCATAATAACTCCTAGTTCTCTTGATGCAAGCTAGGATCAAAGTGCATATAATTAAATTTAACTCAATCATCACCAAACATAATGACATATATTATAGAAGTAATTGATTAACAACAATAAATGATTAGATTTTGATCCCATATTCCTTCTACCCTTGAACAAAGTGAATATATGATGTGAATGAGTCACATTAGTATTACATATGACAACATATTGTGATAAATAGTAATATGCTGCTACTTCAGTAGTTGATAAATGAGAACTCTTGGACTCCTCAGAAACCTCCTCCAGTAAGGTGACCCCAAACACTCATGGTACATAACTCACAAGTTTTAAAAAAATTTCTTTTATCTTCTCTTAATGATAATTAAAGTTAGTGAATGCAAAATAAAGGTCAATCCTTACATTTACTTCAAAATTAATATGATGAAGATAAACAGAGAAATTTCTCTGAATGGAACAGGGCAACAGATATTTTTAGTATAAATTACTGTATGTGAAGAAACAAAAGTAGATTATCAATCAGAAGTGAGAATTGGACCTATTTAGATCCACGTTAATATTTTAGGCATAATCAAAACAATAACTAAACACAAGTTTTTTTGGTTGAATATCATTTTCTTATTGATATTAAGCAATAATAGTAAAATTAGCAATTATTATATTTGAGATATTAATTATAAAGTTAACTAGAATGTGATACAATGGGTGCCAAGTATGCATTAACAGACTTACTTGGCACAGTGATGGAACGAGTTGCAGTAGACTCTGTTGTTATATCCTGATAACCCTCCAAGCTTAGTGTTAGACCCACAGCACACATGTACTCACCCTCATCTCTTGTCCGATCCAAACTGTTGAACAGTACACTAGTGTGGTATAGTTGTGGTCCCACCTTTACTGGCAACTCCTCCACAGTTATTCTACTGTTAGAGGAGATAGGAAAACCAGATTTGCTCCACTCTGTAAAGACAGTCATTGGTAGAGATATTTCCAGTGAAACTTGAATAGTGCAGGTAAGGTTGAGCTGCAGGCCTGTGAAGAAGTCTGAGTCGATGGGGTAGCCTTTAATATCCACTGCAAGGGCTGGAACACATACATGTTGTAGGGAATAATAAAGAGGAAGAGGAGATCATTCCCGAAATGTGTGTGTGTGTGCATGTGTGCGTGCGTTCCTGCATGCATGCATGCATGTATGTGTGTGTAGTGATAACCATACTCACACATCACAGTGATGGGTCTAGAGTAGGTGTCTGTAGTGCCTGCAGTGAAGGAACTTGAAGAGGTGATAAATGTGATGATATAGTTTCCACTGTCCCCCTCAGTGTCCAACAGGTGCAATGTGAGGTTTGTCTCGTACACTGTGGGGTTCTCCATCACCTGCACTGCTGTGGTTATGTTAGCATTGCTAAGGTCAGAGGATGGGGTGGTCTTGCTCCATGCACTGGACACATTGAGTGGAATGTCTACAGCAAGGTTGAACTCTGCCCTCCCAGTGAAAGTGAGGAGGAGGCCAATATGGAAGCCTTCATCCTGAGGGGAGCCAGTGATAGTGATAGTGGGAGGAGGAACTGTGGGGAGTACATACCATGTACACTTAATAATTGTAAACACACAATAATAATTCAACAGGTATACAAAACTCTATAAATAGCAACATTTATTTGCTTACAAAAAAACTAATTTATATTAAATAATGGATTAGACTACAACTAATTTATATTAAACAAGGATTAGACTATGACATTAGAATAGTAATTATGACCAGTGTTAGGCATTGAATGGTTTCTATACTAACCCACTGGTATATATCTCCTCTATCTATCTATCTATATATATGTGTATATATATATATATATATATATAAAGAGATGTCTCTGTGTCTGTCTGTCTGTGTGTCTGTCTTTATGTATGTACCATCTTTCTGGCCAAACCTCTGGGTTGATTTTTCTGAAACTTGGCATGATGATAAGTTTTGACCCAACTTAAAACATGGGCAAAAAAATTCTGAGAATGGTTGCTGTGGTAACAGGAAAAAGCCAAAATAGTATTTTTGCAAGAAAAACCCTTGGAGCTACAGTTTGAAAACTTGGTATGTATATACAACTTCACTCTCAGAGTAGCATTAGCTGGGTCCTACCTGATCACATCTCCTACATTCCCGTGTAAGGCTAAAAATGTGAAAAATGGTATTTCAGCCAAAGCACTTGAACCTAGGGAGTTAGACCCATGGAACCGTGTGTGTGTGTGTGTGTGTGTGTGTGTGTGTGTGTGTGTGTGTGTGTGTGTGTGTGTGTGTGTGTGTGTGTGTGTGTGTGTGTGAGTGTGTGTGTGTGTGTGTGTGAGTGTGTGTGTGGGTGTGTGGAATCTATATAATCTGGAGAATGTTTTAAGTGCATGGAAATGACCACACCCATTTCTGTTTCATGTCAGGCCAAAAATAGTACTTTGGCCAGAGCAAGTCATTGGAGTAACAGAGTTAATACATGGTATGAATTCACATTGATTTAAGGAGTAATATGGGTGGAATCCCTCCTGGCTACTCCTCTTTTCTCATTGGTGTGTAGAGTGAAAAAGTGCCAAAATATATAACTTCTGGATAACGCTTGGACCAAAGATATATTTTGGTTTGTAAGTATGTGTGTCTAGACATCACGGCTCAACACTTGGATTAAAAAGGCCGAAATTTGGTATGTACTCTCCAAAAACCTGGGTGAGCGTTATTAAACACATTTGGGCAAGGTAATTGGTGTGGTTTAACCATAACCTCACCCACATAAAGTTATTTTGTCTGAAAAAAGTTAATCAGAGATCAACCTGGCAAAAATTTGGATATGGTCTCCTGGTACCAGGGAAAGCATTATTAACCTGATATGGGTGTGGTTTTCCCTTAGCCACACACACTGGAAGTTGTATTTGCTAATAAAAGCTAATCAAGCAACAAACCAGACTGAAATTTGGGATGAGATTTCTAAACAACTTGGTGAGCATTACTAATCACATGTGCGTGTGTCAATGGGTGTGGTTTAGTCATTGCCATACCCATAGGACATAATTATACCTGCCAAAAACTCATTTATGGACTAATCAGACTGAAATTGGGCATATGGAGTCCAAGTAACCGGCGAGCATTATTAACTACATGTGGGTGTGGCAATGTGTGTGGTTTGGTATTAGCCACACCCACAAAAAGTTGTTTTGACTGCCAAAAGCTAATTAAAGGACCAACCAGGCAGAAATTTGAGTGGCTTCTATGATGTTTCATATTGACAATGGCCGGGCAACACTGGGTATATGCTGCTAGTATATATATATGTATGTATGCTTATTTGACTACTCCTCCCACAGTTTGGGAGGAGCCTCACTAAATTGGTATGCTTTCATTTGAGATAGAGTCTACACCATAACACCCTCATTTTTTTTAAATTGGCCCCCCATGGACTGTTATAGCTTATAGCCTTAGTCCACAGTTTTGGAAGCAGCTCGATTAAATATGATGTGTCCATATTTAAGACCGGGATGCCATCAAGGCAACCTTGGTTTTTAGAAAATAATTAACACATGGCCTAGGGTAGAGAAAGGATAAACATATACCATTTTGTCCTGATTTATAAAAAGTTGAGGTCTCACATGGTTTATTTCAAACTATATGGTAAATTATATTGGTTATTCAACCCTCTGTGGGGAGGTGGTGGGTTCAAGGGCTCGAATTTTTGAACCCACCCCATCCCGAATCTTTTTATTGTTGGAGGGATGGAATGGGAGCTCTATTCCCCCAACCCACCTGGCCAAACGTTGCTTTTAAGGAGTTCCAACAAACTTGGTGCGACCAGGGGGGCTAAATTTTTCTATCCGAGGGGTTTTTCTTTTTATTTTGGGTGGGAGGGAGGAGACCCAGAAAATAAGAAATCAAACTGAAGAAACTAGTAACTACAGTAAGCTAAAGGTCAACTGAAAAACCATCCCTAGGGTGGGTATTTTTCTAGTATACTTAATACAAGCAGTTAATACAACTATTCATACATGCATAAGGTAATAATACAATTTACAAAGCAATCAACAATATAGAGTCCATTAATATCTGAAAGAATTTCTTCTTACATGTCGTAGCTAACCTTTCTGATAAACTTAAGAAAATTTCATGTTTATGACAACAGTGGCTTATATGCAAAGTAAGTTAAGCCCTGTCCATACTACACACTAAAACTGGTTTCATCCGTGTCTGGAATGGGTTCCACACCTCTACATTACATCCGGCTTCATCCCAATGGGTTCCACCCAGTTTCACCAGAAATCTTCAGATAGGTAGAGAGAGGAAGGTACTGAAGATGGGAAGATTGCTACATGTACTTCACTAATGCGAAATGACTATTAATCAATAAGGAGGTACACAATGGCCAGTTAGTGGAACAGTAAAGACTGAGGTGAGATAGTGTGTGTGGAAAGAGAAAGAAGCTTCTGCTACACCACTATATAATAATGGAAGAAAGTCCAAATGTCCTAAGGCATTATCAAAATCACATGGAATCACATAACTAGCTCAAGTCAGTGCAATGGCAATGTGGAAAATGCACTCATTACATTCTTGCTGATAAATATGTGTTTACTTTCCACAAATGCTGTGTCGATCAAATTTATAATGACAGTCTGCAAATAGAAGGCAAACCCACTGGCAGTAAATTAGACATCAAAATAGCTATCTACCTAACATCCATTTGCCTTCTATCAGTTACATTTGTTTTTAACAAAAAACAATGGCTGATAAATGGAACTACTTCTAATTTCACAGACACAAACTATGACAAGACTGAATGCTGGACCATGGCAGTAATTTTTGAACAACCGAGCTGTGCATATGACTCAGCAACCCAAGATGGCCATGGACAGAGGACACAGAAATGTTAGAAAATGTTTTGAATAAGTTCCACAGTTTGGATGACTTAAACCAAGTGAAGAATGGAAGTGGTTCCTGGGAACATGTACATGCAGCTCCAGCCACACTTGGCCCTAATACACTTGACAAGGCAGGCAGTGAGGCATGCTCAGTTCTGCCACACCATTAGTTCACTTACTCTGGGCAGTGAGAGTGTAGGAGGAGTTGGCACTGATGGAGAGGGTGGCTTCAGGATCCACAACACTAGCCCTGCACCAATACACACCTCCATGGCTGGTACGCAAGGGGTCAAAGGTGAGAGTCATTGTTGTGGATGGAGATGAGCTGGACAATGTCACACCCTCTACTGTACCATCCTCAATTGATCCCTCTGGCCACACCCACTCTAGGACAGGACTCTCCCTAAAGTCTTGCGCCAAGGCAACATCACAAGTGAGACTGTGAGTTTCCCCAGCAGTTGAGGGACAGGAACTATGGATGACCACACTTGGGGGGTCTGGACCTGCACAAACAGAGAGATAACTAGTGATCAAGATACTAAAAGATTTCCTCAGTATAAAGCAATTGCCCTCCACCCATAGAGTGTCTAGATTTACACTGAACACCATAAAATTTGAAACAGGATCACTTACACATTTACAAGTGAACAAGCTCTTTGTCATGTCTTATAAAATATCCTCCAACAACACTCCTAAATTGTCACTCAGCATAGCCCTACACAGAAGACTGTGGCTAGGCCTTCCTACACAATGTCCAACATACAGCAGTAATACATCAGGTCATATATTAGTTATTCTTGCTCACTTATTCTGGACATTAATCAGGTCACATATCAGTTATTCCTGCTCACTTACTCTGGTCATTAATCAGGTCACATATCAGTTAATCCTGATCACATACTCTGGACATTAATCAGGTCGCATATCAGTTATTTCTGCTCACTTACTCTGGACATTAATTGAAGTGGTATTGCTTCCAGGTTCACAATCTGATAGGGGGCTTTCATCCTCATTTACAATAACATGGCAAGTGAAGCTGGTATCTCTGGTGCTGAGGGGGGAGAGGGTGAGGGAGGAACTGGTAGGGGAAGGAGAGTTGATAGAGATTCGGCCTCCAGCTGATATGGCTGTATCATCTCCGTCCAGCCAAGTGAAGGAGAACTCCAAGTTTCCAGTGTCCACCACAGCAGTGTCCACCATGGCAGAGCACGTGAGAGTGACATCCCCTATCCCTCCTGCCACCAGGGGTCCGGAGGGAACAGAGAGAGACACAGAAGGAGCAGGGACTGCAACACACAATTATAGAAGTGAACATTACACATCAAGATTAAGGTAATATTAAATAAAATGAATGACCTTAAATGTAAAAGTAACTTATGAGTTTAATTTTGTTGTCACATTTACATAATGCTCTTTACCAAAAATATGCACACTGAACATACAGATTAATCAGTGTTAGTTAGTTAGTTACATTAACTGAAAGAGATGGGGTCTTTTGGCAGGTTCTGCTAGTCCTTTTTTACAAACCTCTAAATTATGGCGGCAATGTAAACACGAATGGACACTATGTCATAATAGTGAACAGTTTACTCAAAACAAACAAACTTAAGATAGTTAAAGAGATGGAGATGCTCTCCAGTTGAGGAACATGTATGGGATATAGCACATTAAGGGAATGTAACTCTTAAGAGGATGAGAAAGTACATATTCTCAGACAACACTTATTAGTGTTGCTACAAGAGACAGAGTATTAACACATGTAGTGAGACATCCTGGCAGAGTTTGAGGTAACTTTCCCTATACGAGTATTCTATGGTCTCAATTTTAAAAAGTAATAATAATAAAAATAATTATAAAAACGATGAAAGCACACACACTGTCAACATGAGGCACTGCATCAGAGGCACTGCATCAGTAACACTAACTTACTTCTAAATACGACATCCACACTGTCAAGCATCTCAAGAGGTGTGGACTTAGTGGGTGAGGCTAGAGAACCAGTGCATGTGTACTCTCCAGAGTATAAGGTTCGAACTAGGTCAAAGGTCAACACTGCCACAGCCATCCCATCTGTTCTAGTCACACTCACGGCCCCAGGCACCACATCACCATCTGCCCTCACCCACATGACATCTGGCATGTCAGTGAGGCTAGAAATAAGCTCTGACACCACACAGGTGAGGTTAAACTCTGACCCTGCCACTAGACTTCCTGACATACTGATATCAGTAGAAATGGCGGGAGATGGAACTACAACAGAGAAAGAGGGAGGAAGATATGATGATATAATAAGAGAATGTGTCATCATACTGCAACCAACACATGCATCTTTACACTATTCACATGCACACATAAAGAATGGGGAAAAAATGTAGAGACGAGTGTGTATACAATCTAGGTTATAATGTATTGCAGTGGGTAAGGTGTGGCACACACCTATAACTGTGACTGGCAGGGTCTGGTTGGATGTGGTTGGGATAAAACTGTTTCTTGTCACAATGCAGATGAAGTCTGCCATATGAACAGAGAGACTGTCATTCACTGTACTCAGCACCAACTGCAGTTCCTCCACTGCAGTGTCACTGGCCAACACCACCCCTTCCTTGGTCACCCACTCTATGAGGTCAGCCACACCAGTGTCACTAGTACATGTGAGCACTGCATTCTGGCCCACAGTGAATGGTAATTGGTCACTAGTCACTGTTACACCTGCATAAAGTATGGCATAGAATGATAACAGTCATTTAAAAAAAACAACTTTTGTATCATGTTAAAATAGTAGCTACAATAACACTCAATTAATGAACATAAAACAATAGAGTTCTATGCTATAACTGCAGTGACTATTGCAAGGTAAGTGACTCTGAAGAGTTTCTTTGCACACAAACAAAGGCAAGTTCAAGTGCCTGTGGTTAAATTAGTCTAGAAGCTGAGGGTGACATTGCTGCCAATTGTAGACATGTTAATATAGAATGAGGAAGCTAAAAAGCCTTGTACAGACTGGCCTTCAACTAGATAGAGAGAAGTATGCAGACTCACTCCTCTACATCTAAAACATGATATGGAAGCTTAAAGTCCTCTTGTAACCACCAATGGCAGGCTAAATAAGCATCACCAACTATGTCAACAAACATAATCTAAGGATATCACTGCTATCAATTAAAAAAGAATGTGTGTGTACAACACACTCACATACATGCACACATACATACATGCACATACACACATGCACATACACACGTGCACATATATGCAGACACACACAGAGAGAGACAGACAGACAGACACACACACCAGCTAAAGGTCTAGCAGGAATTGATGTAATGGGTGTGTTCTAATTGAATACACCAATGCTCCTTCATAATACAGTTTGGAATAATTCACGAAAAATCACTTGACACATGCAAAAATAACTTGGAGAAATTAATGATCATATATAATGTACATTTATATTCACAGTATTTTATTAATGAACATCTATACACACCATTGAACATATGCATATTAGAATGTACATACTGTAGGCATCAGAACTAATCCTGTCCAGATATGTAGACAGATACTAATTAAGCTGGGGAAGCTGGTTATGGATTGTGTTGCTCTAGCTAAAAATGGTTATGAATAATTAGGGCCACAGATATGCAAGCTCATTAATGAACAAGAACAATTGCAGGAATATGTGCAAATCTATATTCATACCATTATCCCAAGCCCTAGCATCTCAGGCAAATGATGCTCCTGCAACATCTCCTCAACACTTACACACACACCATTTAGTGCCAGAGTCCTGGTTGCAGTCCCTCCCCTTCCATCTCTGACCAAACAAGAGAACTGGCCCACAAAATTTGATTCATTCTCACTGGACAGGGTGTGCTGGTAAGTAGCAGTCACTCTGTCTGTGATGTGCTGCCTCTGATGGAAATCAGAACTGCTGCCACTGATCTCCTGTCCATCATTTGACCATGTGACTGAGTCAATGGGTCCTCCAGTGGAAGTGCAAGTGAGATTGAGTGATGTTGAACTGTAGGCAAGATCAGTGATGGATGTACCTGTGCATGATGGGAAGATATGAATACATCTGTACATATATTTTACTATACATACATTATATTTTACTATACATACATTATATTGGTATGCAGGTTCTGAATTTCGACACAACACATGTACAACTACATAGAGATTTTAACTAATGAAGTGTATACATATATATATAATTATATATGTGAAATAATTGTCATGCCCAATACGTGAACTACTTATTGGATTTAATATAATTAAAAGAAATCAAAAGAATGCACTAAAATGAAATTAATCTTGACAAAATATTGAACTATTCACACAATATCAAATAATGCAAAATTAATAGACTGTAATTAAACAATACACACCGTGTGCAGCTAAACTATCTATTATGAAATTATGTCAAATGAAAAACAACTATTCATACATAATGAAATAGTATGCCTACATGTAGTACTATTGCAACACGCTAGGACTATATACATTGAACCATAAACAATATGGACACTACTAAACTTGAATAAATCATAATTCTCATAAAATAATACTATATAATATGTATGTGTGTGCACATGGGGAGGAGACCACTATGTGCTTACCAGTACACACACTGGCTCTATGAACATGGCAGTAGATGCCACCTGCTAGTGAGTACCTGGAGTCTGTCCAACATGGATGAAGATATAGAGAGATCTGTCCACACCTCCAGCATCAGGAACTTCACAGGTGAACACTCCAGTGGGCTCCATGGCATTGTTCCTACGATGGAGAAGAACTGCACTGGGACCTCTAGTTCTAAACAGATCAGTTCCTGAACCATTATTAGAAACTATAGATTGATCTGGACTCTTCCAATCGCCAAGGGGACTATCACCAGCAGTATCACTGCCTCTGCAGCATTTAGTGAGGTTGGTGAGGCAGTACAGGGCTCTGTCATCAGTCCCTATAGCAGTCAGGGCCACTATACTGTTGTTAGGATACAGAGCTCCACTCAAGTAGAAGCCAAGAGCTGTAATGGAAGGAGACATGTCATTAGCTGAAGTATTGTACAGAGTAGAATGATCAAACCAACGTCTTACCTTCAGGTACTGAAGTTATTGCACTTACTGTGGCACGCATCGTCCCTACCAAGACTTGATCAGTAACAAGGTTATTGTGGTCAGCTCTTACATGTATAGCGTAGGCAGTCCTTGGGATGAGGCCAGTGATGATGGCATTATTAGTCGGTCTAATATTAGACACTGCAATGGCCCTGCCTTGACCACCAGAGACTGGGACATAAAGTACAACATATTGTGTGATCTCAGCATTCCTGTCCCTGCATGGAACACGCCCCCACTCTATAGTGACACTGGTGGTGGAGGTGGCAGTCACTCTTAGAGATGCAACAATGCCAGAAGGAGCTGCAGTGAGTGAGTGAGTGTTGGCATGCCATAATGACCACAAGTCATCTACCTCACAATGTTACACACCCCACCTGCTATAAGTGTGGTGGGGGAGATCCTTGCTGGCCCTGGACTACTTCCTGCACCATTCACAGCTGCAATGCTCACATCAAAGTCACAGTTCTCCTCTAGTTCAGAGAGAGTGTAGCTACTGCTGGAGCCATCTATATCTGTAATAGTATCTCCAAACACAGTACTGCCACAGCCTCTAAAGGTGTAGGAATAATCTAGAGTGTAGGACTCCACCAGGTCTCCAGCAGGCTGGCTCCAGGAGAACTCAATGGAGGTGGCCAGGGGAGTTGCAGTCAGACTAGTGGGGGTGGAGGGGGGACCCACTGGAGAACAAGAGCAGCATGAATGACATGCACACACATGCTCTAGAGTCTAGAAATATAACCTGTTTAAAAAACAACAACAAACAACTGGTTTAGTAAATAATGAATTACAACTCATCCACTAATTGCATATGCAGTGTGAGCAATGCTGTAGCCAGAGCAGCCTGATTAGAAAGGTGAGGTGGGAGAGTGGACAGGTGTTGTTGGGGGAATACTATAATTAGTTGATAGAAGTGTAGCATATACACATAGGGCTAGCTAAGCACCAAAAAGGGAGTCTGGGGTTCCCCCCACATGTGAAGATTGAGAATTTGTTAACCATTTGTAGATATCATCATCAATTACTTTTGAATAGAAAGGAATTATTCAAGAGGAATAAAAATATATGCAAGAAATAAGCATGCCATTTTGCCATTACAAGGATACAGCTGTTTGTTACACTCCCAAAAAAAAAAAAAAAAAAAAAAAAAAAAAAAAAAAAAAAAAAAGTTCTGGAAAAAGTATAAGAATGATTAAAAGGCATTATTGTGATTATTTAGATTGTCAGCAATTTAGCAAAGATTATAAATTTATTGAAGCTAGGGGTTGGGGGACAGGGGGGGGGGGGGGGGGATGAGGGAACCAAAAAAATATACAGAAGAAATTATGGAAGTGTAAGACAACCACATCGTTGAGCTTAACCAGAAAACATTTCATATTCACAATTCAGAATAAAACATTGGAAATTTATAGGCTAGGAAACTCAATGGGGAAGGGTTGCATCCCTTGGGGGCCTATCTATGTATGGAAACAAGTTCAAAGTCAAAACCTCACCATTACCTAATAACTGTACTCAGGTAGTAATTTCATATAAATCCAGGAGGACTTTATGTTTTCCTTTGATCTTTATTTTTCATAAGATAAATTGTGGAATGGTATGTATTATTACTTGGTGAAAAATGTTGTTATTCAATTAATTTATTCCCATCATTGTTGTATTGTAGTAATACCATATTTCGCTGTATTCTCTAACACTGATAAGGTCAGTGCCCCTTTCCTATATATATTCTAGCATCCCAAGTCTGGATGAGCTGAGAGGTGTCTGCTCCTAGAGAAGAAGGTGATTCATGTGTATGTTGGCCAGTGCTCTGCAATGAAGCCATTCTTCTAACATGATTGTTTGGCACAATTTCCTCAGGAGATGTATATAGTGCACTGAAGGAGAACACTGAAGGAGGTCTCACAAGAACAAAACCCATTACAAGGGTTAGGAGCAAGGAGAACATATAGTGGAGATTTTGGATGAAATTATCTGTAGCATTCATTATCTCCACTACATTCATCAGCTGCTCTTAATGTAGATGGTCTGCTTCCACCTTATCACTTAATTAAGGGGAACTAAGATGGGAAACATTTTATTTTATTTTATTTTAATTTTTATGGTATATCTTGTTATTCTTGATGCATAATGTGGTAGAGAAAACAATTGGAAAATGATTTGGTCCAATATTCATGATGAAAGCTTAGCTTCCAAAATGGACTTCCTGTAGGTGAGTAACTCTGTGATGTCACGAGAGGGACAGCAGCTGCAGTTAGTCACTGAAGTGTATAACTACATCAACAACTTCTCCAATCAGAAGTTTCTGAGGGTAAATACAGGAGTATTTTGAGTTTATTGGGACCAAGGAGGTAGCAACCTCAGAGAAGTAGAAGAATAGTCAATCTCTTGAAATGAATGAACTTCAAGGAGTGGAATATTTTCTTATAAATTTGTTTGTATTGATACATATTCTTATTCAGCTTTATCCAGCTCTGATTCAAGTACACAAGATGATAATCAAAGATTTCTGATTTGTCATGGTAAAAAGTAGCTATCTGCAAATTATAGTACCTGGCTAGCTATGTTTAGCTACTTTTGGTGCAAAGTTGTATAGATTATGAGAACTGCATTAATAGACATATGCCTCACTATTGGGCAAATTATTCAATGAGATGGGTTAGTATCACCACTTTGTAAGCTAAAATCTTTCAGAAAATGAAACAATCATTTTGAGGAAATACAAATTTGCTGCACAAGACTATGAATGATATCTCAAAGATCTCTGATAATATCACACATACCTGTTACATCTTTTAGACAACAAATAAGTTATGAGCAAAACGATGAACATATAATGTTGTGTTTTGTGTATCAAACTTAACTAATACCTGGATTCCTATATTTGTGCTGCCAATATTTGCCAAAACACTGGTGGCTTGGCCATGACATCGTGCAAGAGGATGTGAACAACTAATTGAGACATCCCTAATTGAAGTAAAATATTGTCATAGTTTTATATCTTGCAATTAATAAACCGAAGGACATCTTCTCAAATAGTGTAGATCAGTATATAGCAGATTGATATATACATACACTCATGAACCATTGTTTCATTATCCTGAATTGAAAACTATAGTAAATAGTTTGTGGTGAAAGTGAATGCAAGGACACAATTTATATTGGAAATTTGAGAACTACCTCATTCCATACTTTTGTACATAATATTTTGTTACAGCTAGAAATTGGTATAAGTCAATGATTCTGTTTCAGAAGGAAAATGGCTAGGAGAAGTTTCATGTAAGCGATACTTAGACATTTGTGAGACAGTGTTGTAAGCAAAGGCTTAGCAGCTGTAATTTGGTTGTGCTTGATTAGGATTGAACCATAAAACTTGTTGTGATTCTGGCGTGAGTGCTGGTGAATGTTTGTAACTTTGATATTTGAACATGTTTGATGTGTTGCGTGTGTGCCATCCAACTTATATGGTGTGTATAATTAGGATGGGTGTAAATAGTTCACATTATCTCATTAAGTACTTATTTTGATTGTAATTATGTTGCTTGACATGTGACAGACTAAGTGCTTAAGAACAAATACTCACCACAATTCAGTACCACTACTCTACTAACCCAAGTCAAGTATCATAGCTTTACACTGGAATATAATTAGATTACCTTCACTTCTACTATTCATCAAACCTAGTGTGAGTTAGTATGATAAAATATAACCGAAATTGCAGAGTTATGCTTATAGCATTCACATAAGTGAAGACAGGATGGGTGGGTGAGGCAGGAGGGGGAAGTAAGTAGAGAAGTGTTTAGGGATGAATATATTCTCTATTAGCCTTCAACCATGACTGATAATGAGCAATAAAAATAAGGATTCTTGATGATCACCAGCACATGAAGCATAGGAGCTTCTCAGCTCTAAGTGGACCTGAAGGCTCTGCTTCATTTTAGGAACATCAGGACCTCTACTGTGCTGGTTTAATGAAGTGATCACAAATGTAAGACATGTGTGGGAAGAGCTGGGGGGGGGGGGGGGGGTGGTATGGTGATATCAGCTGCTTCTTTGACTTTCTAACTTCATATTCACTTAATAATAATACATACAAACAAGATCAATAAATATAGCATATTCTAGTCAAATGTTTTGTCTGTGCTGCATTTTGAAAGCACAAGTGGATTGATTAGCCTTAGTTAGTACAGGAAATAAGCCATGAGTCATGCTTTGGTATTGGTAAGTGTTTCAGGCTGAAGACTGTAGTCACAAAAGAAATTAGCATTGTATAATGACACACACACACGCACACGCACAGGCACACACACACACACACACACACACACACACGTACACGCACACGCACACGCACACACACACACACACACACACACACACACACACACACACACACACACACACACACACACACACACACACAACAGTGGGTACTTGAGTGCAAAGTATATACTTAGGTCACAAATATTTACTGACTACTATCAAGATGTTGGGGGTGCATAATTATGCAAGCTCTCTAATTTTAGACGCACCATACAAATGGAAATGACCACATGTATCAAGTACAGTTCATTGTTCAGTTCAACATCACATACTTCACATGAGTAGAAAGTATATATGCATGCATTATCATTTTTAAAACTAGAATATTAGGTATATAAATTTTACACATAATATATAGTTACAAAAGAACTTTCTGTCAGACAGCCAATATAGATATACTTTACAAGTGCTAGGTCAGTCCACAAGCTAGTGTTAGTTTAGTTGCAGGCAGGGTAAGAATGTGCTTGCTCTACTAGTTCAAGTGTGGCTTCATACTGCTAATTTTCTCCCACAAACAATAGCTTTCCAGTTCCTTATATACTAAAGTGTTCAGCCCTGTTCATTTGAAAAATCAAGTGACAAGAAGGAGACATTCTTGAAGAATCAGAGCAGCCAGTAATAACTCATAGTAATCTAAAATTACTATTTGTTTGTGAATTTAATACTTTCAGTGTTTAACCAATAATTAATGAATGGCTAAGAAAAATATTGTTTTACCTCAAATAAATTGCAACTAAAAATAACTGTAAATCAATTCTATTATGATCCTGTCAATGACATACTAAAAATCCAGAAAAATCCAGAAAAATCCAGGTAGTGGAAAGGTGGCTATTTTTCGTAAATCCAATATGGCCACCAATATCAGGACTGTTCAGATTCATTTGGTCATGACATTTTTTCTGATTTAAAATTTTGGTTATTTTAAGAGCTTAAAATATACCTCTTATAAAGGTGTATCACAATATAATATGTATGTAATATCTTTTTATTTTTGCCGATCACTGATAAGGATAATCATGCAACAAAATGATTTCAATTGGAGCAGCTGGTTTTGTTTTAATAAGGCCTACTGTATAGTCAGGCTTTACATGGGCATGTCCTCCTTTTTGGTCATTATATATCAGTCTGGGAGAATTTAAAAATATTTGAAAATATCCCTAAATTTTGTTGTTGTTTTTTTTTTTTATGTTAAAAAATATTCATTGCTTAAAAGCTTTACGTTCATCCACCTAGTCCAGCTTAGCAGCACTTGAGGTGGTCTGGAAGAGTACAAACTGAATTTCAATGTTTTCTCATTTCTCAGTCTCCATGCCCCAACCACAACTTGTGGTTGATGGAGGGGGGGGGGGGGTTTAACTGAAAAATTTCCCCACCACATGCATTTTGCTTGATTTTGGTATGTCATTTTAAATACTGTTCAGAAATGAATTTAGTTATTTTTTTTTTTGCTTGCAATTAGTTCAAGGTTGCCCACAAAATTGAAGTAAACTGCTTGAACTAAAATGCACGAAATGTGGGCAAAATAATATTAAAATTATCTTATAAATATAACCTAAGGTAAGTGTTTAGAAGAAAGCAGAAGAATCATCATAGTTCTACATAATGTGATTGCCAGTAAGGTAGATTTTCTTTTTTGCTGTAGTATAGAGTAATTAATTATATATTTGCATTATTTCTGTAGTCACCTTTACAATCATATAATTAACTTTGTTGTACTATCGAAAGTAACTATGAAACTATTGCCTATAACTTAAAATAATGATAGAACTCTTGTGACCAGCATAAAATTTTCCTTCTCCTTCCTGAAACATAACTTCACCCTATTGGCTACCCTTATCAGATCAGCTGTGGAGCATTTACCAATATTCACAATTTGTGTGTTTATCTGTCTGTTTGTTCCTGAACTATCATCTCCCAGATGCTTGGACCAATTATACTGCAACTTTCAGTGGTTGCACAGGATTACAATGGCCAAGATTAGCGAAAATTTGGCTTGGGCTATAGCTAAGGGTAGAGCCTTTAGATAAACATTTCATTCATGACTAATCAAAGTGTTGTACAAAGTTATCTTAGAAACCACACCTATGAAGGATGTTAATTAGTAAAGGAAGATGTATTTACTAATCATACTGTAATCTGATCATGCACACAAAAATATAACACAAATAAGTTTAAAATGACACTAAACATTATATAGGTGTATCCACAGTTCAGTCTTCCTATAACATTAAGAAAAATAAACAAATTTGTAAATATAAGAAGCCAAAGGTCCAACAAAAATCTACCAGTAGGACATATTTTTTACTAACAAGTCCTGGCTCTAGCTAACATATTTATTTAATACACTATCATGTTTGGGAATGTGTGTTGCTGTTTTTTTCTTTTCTTTTGAGTTCAGTTACGGGTGTTGTTAGCAAACAAGCATTAGTGTACAAGTGTCCACATGTTTCATCCAAGTTGCTACCAGAAAGTCTTGATGTAGTTTATTATTCTATTATCCTACTTGGTTGAACCAATTTGTACCATGTCCCAAACTAGTATATATAAATTAAAAGCTAATAGGGCACTCAAGATTCCTGGAGGCATGTCTTAAGAGCTATCTTTTTAACTGGAACACAAACCATCAAATACAACTTTTGATCTAACATATCAGATATTCAGTAAACCACACTCACATTTGCTAATGGATCCTTGATGAGGCAACACACTGAGCTAGGTATTTATTTACATTCTATTGGATTTAGCTAATTGTATTCATATATAGAAATACTAGCAGCATATACCCGACATTGCCAAACCAATATAGGCTAAAATCCAGTAGTTGAACATGTCTGGCCAGTAAGAAAAGTGATGGTGGAGACGATAGTTTTTCTGGCCAAAATACCATTTTTGGCTTTTTCTCATTACCATGGTAACCATTTTGCGAAATTTTCAGCCCATGTTTTAAGTTGGGTCAAAACCTATCATCATGCTGAGTTTCAGAGAAATCCACCCACCTGTTTGGCTGGAATGATAGTACAAACATACAGACAGACAGACAAATTCTGTATTTTCCCAGACATGCCACTTGGCATAAAACCATCTTGGGATGGTAGAAAATATATTACTAAGAGAGAAGTGGCCAAAATATCATTTTTGGCTTTATCTCATTACCATGGCAACCATTTTGCGAAATTTTTATGCCATCTTTTAAGTTGGGTCAAAACCTATCATGCTGAGTTTCAAAGAAATCTACGTACCGGTTTGGCCAGAATGATGAAACAGACAGACAGACAGACAGACAGACAGACAGACAGACAGACAGACAGACAGACAGACAGACAGACAGACAGACAGACAGACAGACAGACAGAGAGATTCTATATTTTCCCAAACATGCCACCTGGCCTAAAACCATCTCAGGGTGGGTCTCCTCCATTCCTAAAAGTTTGGTCAAAATCTAACAGAGGGATTTTGAGAAAGGGACGAACATAGTTATATAGTTACACAGTTACATAGTTACATAGTTATACAGTTACATAGTTACATAGGTCTTTTAATATATATATATATATATATATATATAGATTTTTTTTTTCCCACTTGGTAGTGCCAGATATTATCATCACTAATTATTACAATAGCATAATTGGAAGAAGAAAAAAAACCAAAAAAAAACCCCCAAAAAAAAATACACTTGAAACTAGCTTGCTAGCTTATGTTAATTAAAGTAGAACAGTTCACTAACATACTTGTCTGCTGTGTCTGGGAGGGCACACAACTCCATCCTATCAGCTGTAAAAGTAGCAGCAAGAACCACATTGCAGATTCACACGGAGAATTTTAGATTAACAACAACTAGTGAAGCCAAAACCATACAGTGGACTGTGCAATTAATTTGAATGTGTGTGATGGTGCCATTTAATTGGAATGTCAATTAGATAACAGAATAACCACATCCACTCTCTGGAGAGGTAGATGAAAACATTTGTAGTAGTGCATGGAACTGTGCATACATGGATGGACACCAGCTCTCATTTTAAAACATTTCACTGCATATTCAAGTTATGGCTAGCTAAACATTTTCTTAAAATAATCATATTTGGAAATAATTTTATTTTGAAGTTTCTTTCATTTTTAACAACTGAATATTAGTTAGAAATCCACCCTAAATCAATAATGTAAAGTATAATTACTAAATATGATGAACAAATAAAGGAAATATCAAAGAAAATCAGATTGTGTAGAAAAATGAGGGAAGTAACTATATAAATAGGAAAAGACAATAACATTTAGTATAGCTATATCAAATTGAGATAGTTTAAATTATTAATTAACATTGTCATCATTTAAGTATAGAATTAAAGAGGGAAAACAATTTTGACTGAAAAAAATTTTTTTTTAAATGAAAAAGGCCCTGTTGAGAGATTTTATATTGGTGAGGATTGGTTATAATGGTAATGAGAGTTGATGCAAGTAGATATAATAATAATCATCAAAGATATGAACTTAATTATGCATTAACAGTATGTGATAAGTATTTGTCCACCCCTCCCCCCCCCCCCCCCCCCCTCCCTTGCAACTTTGCTTTAAAAGTTTGGGATATTTATTTATATTTTTTTCTTGAATAATAACATTATCATAAATAAATCAATTATTAAGTATAGGGCATAAAAAATTTCTTGCCTTTGATCAGTGGATTTGTTGATGGATTGTTGAGTTGGGAAGTAGTGTTATCAACTCTGAATTCAGCTACATGATGTTTCCTGGGTAAAAAACAGTTAAAAATAGATTAAAAAACTGCTTTAACTAACCTCTACTCTTCCTTTCTCTACCCCTTTCCTGTGTGCAATAGTAGCAATAATTCCTCACATGGTTGGTTCTTTAATCCCTAAGAATAAACACTGTTATTTTTACACCAGCTTACCACCACCTATCCACTAAAGAAAACCTGAAAACATATTTTTCTTCAAAAGGAATAAATCATCTTGCACCCTTGAAAATTTGCATTATGGAGTGGAAAAGTTGTTTATGAGGAAATAATTGAACATCAAAGAGCACTTGGATACTACTTACTATTTACAACTCAACTTTACTATTAGAGTATTAATCCCTTATTCGTGTTCACTTGAGCCCCGGAAGTCAGCGGTTTATTATAGAAGTGACTGTAGTTAATGTTCAGCCTATAATTTCGCCAAAAGTGGTTTAAGGTATTCTTGCGCCAAAAAACAAAACAAAAAACACGGTGTGAAGGTTTAGTACAAGGCTACGGAGGCTTAGTTTAGGTAAGCTATGCTATGACAGTCAGTATATGCTGCATAAATCTGACCATTGTGATAGTTTGAATGCTGGCAGATTTGTTGTTTGGTTGTTGCTGCTCTATTTCATGTGACATGAGAAACAAAATAATAGCTAAATGTTGTCTAAATATGCACTAAGCAATGTATGCAATACAGATTGGAAGAGCCAATGTTACATTAATTCAGAAGGAACCCTGGCAGCTTCCAGTAACCTCAGCCACAGTAGAGCTGGCAATTCCTCATTGGGGTTCATTAGGTCACCTATGAGGAATTCTATGACAGAAACAAGCTAAATGCATCTCTTTTGCTCGTCTGCCATATTAACTTTTTTTCTGATAGCATTATCTTGACAATTTTACAAATATAATGTGTGTTGTTTGTTGTAATTTTTAGTATTGTCAATCTATTTTTCTTTATTATTTAAGACACATTATACATATTCAGCAGAGTTGAACACATTGCCTGGTAAAATAAAATTAAACATTGTAGTACATGGACATAAACAGGAAATACATAATTTGATGGAGATATAGGTGTCCAATCCTGTTTTTAAACTTACTTTAATCTGTCCTGATCGTTTTATTAAAGAAATTACCAGTTTGATTAGAATATTGTTCAGAAATACATTTTTTTGGTTAACTTCACAAGGGAATATCTGTTTACCATAGAGTATTTAAATTGTACTTAGGTTTCATGTTAATTTTTAAAATAGCATCTCGTATGGGATGACATAAATATCTATATTTTTTTAGTAGTGACAAAATTAGTGAAAATACCCTTTCTCATGGTACATATCTAGAAAAACTTCTCTCATGGTAAGTAACTTAAGCTCTCCCTAACAAATTATACCTGGAAAGCAACTCCCCCCCCCCCCCTCCTCCTTCATCCCCCTTTCCTTTTCCTCCCTCTAATCAAACCCTGGCAGTGCCCATTGGGTATACCCATAAAAAAATTAAAAAAATTAAAAAATAAAAAATAAAAAAAACAACAACTATTCTTTTAACATAGAGACAATTGTTCTGAAGATGAACACATTGTTGTGAACTGTCTTCCTTCAAATACGGAGCCAGTCCCACTTAATCAAAAATGGGCTTCACTAAGAACTATTTTCCAGAAATAGAGAGATCATTTTCACTTAATGAAAAGGGGCAAAATTAGGAACTATCTTCTTACAATTTCTAGTTAAACACGTCTACAAAGCAAACATGGGCATACATAGTATTTTCTACAAATGTTTCCTCCCTCTGTTTTTCTGCAGTTAATTAATAGTCATCCATGTGTTAAACTAAAAGGAGACTGTGCACAGAACTGCCAAGCATGCAACATGAAACCTTTTTATCACTAAATCATTTCAATATGCTAGTGGCCCATTGCAGCTTCACTTGCAATAATCAAGGTAAATTGTCCCACAAACAGACTAGTACAACTGTGCTGGCTATATTCATCCTATGACTGATCAGCCACAGGTTGTCCATCAAAGAGAAGCACACATGGATATGTCTTGTGGGACCCAGACTGTGTTAATTTCATAGCTATCTTGTGTATTGGTGCCAAAATTCATGTGTCTAGGTGCAAGAGTTTGAGTTTTATTGCAAAGATATCTTTCCCAAATTATTCACTCCCCACTGAGCCATTATTTGAAGTTTCACTGATTTTTATCTCTATTACTGCAGGAGATGGGGTGGGGATCCAGGACTTTGAAGGAGTGGGATGGTGTCTAAAAAAATGCAATTGTATGCTGAGCACTCAGGAAAATTGATATAACCACTCACACTCTTTGCCATGATCACACATTTGTGGTTATGATTTTGTATTTTCTATTTCACAAGGATACGTCAGGTGGTCAATTGATATCATGGACCTACTAGTAGACAGTGGCTTATAATGATGTATTCAAATATATCTATTGTTATGTAGTACAGGCAGTCACATTTTAATATTACTGTTATGTAGGCAGAGGGTTAATGCAAACATGTGCTGTTATATAAAGTAGAGGGCCTGTTGCAACTTTGCTGCATGGTACTGGGGCAGCAAAATTGGGAAGTAATGTAAGAAACTAAAGCCATACTTACTGGTAACAGCTGGATTTTGTGAGGTGAGGGGGTGTCTAAACCGCCATTTTTTTTTCTCTAAAAAACAAAGGTGTGTAACAACCTACAACACATTCAAATGACCTTAAATGATAAACACAATGATCAGGACCTGCCAAATAGAGAAAGAGAAGCGAGAAGGAGAGTAAATGAAATATGGAGAAACATGCAAAATTCTGCATTAACCTAAACATGTTTGGGTAATTAACGCTTCCATGCAATAAGCACATAACTCATTAAAACAATGTAATAATTATTTTCTGAACATTGAGATCATTCACAGGGACAAGGAAGATATTTTGGAGTATGGGGGCAAGATTGAGGGTGGGTGGGGGGAGGGGGAGAAAAGTGTTTGTGTGAATCACTACATTAGTCCAAGGGTTCAGAGCCAAAACCCTATACCTGCCTTCTTTCTACCTTAGACTATTTTTTCCTCCACTTACTAGGATGTCATAGAGTCTCACAAAGCCATGTTGATCACAGGATTTATGGCAGTTAACATCCCAAACAGCAAAACCTAATAACCAATTGTTTCCCATTTATCTTCTCCATTTATTTTGTGGAAAAGTGCCCAAAATATCAGCTTCAGAAATTGCAGCCAATTGCAGACAGAGCTAAAAAGCAATAATTTTTTCTCCTTTCTTTCCATCCCATCATCATGGCATAGAGTATGAAGAGTAATAGTCCATGCACTGCCCCCCCCCCCCCCCCCCCACCCCCTCCTCCTTTTAGAGCTACTTTTTCCCCTTTCATGTACTAGTATGTCTAAATGTGTCACAAAACCATGTGAAGAAGGATTTCTGGTTGCTAACATCCCAAACAACCAATCCTAGAGAACCATCTTAACCATTGGGCTGCCATATTAAGGTAATTATATCTTCTGATCCAGAATATATCATGTATGAATTCAATACAAATTTGATATGAACATTCCATTGGAACGTTTGTTTGAGCCATTAGAGGATTTTTGTAGAGGATAAAGGAGCAAAAAGAAGTAGCCAAAAGTGGCCAATTTCAAGTGATTTCCCTTGGTTGAGGACAAGAGATTGTATTTACTCCACACAAAACTTAGTATACTCCTTAGGCTTCCTAAAAAGACATGTTAGTCATGAGATTTCCTTTTCAAATTATCAGAATGTCCAGTAATAACAGCAATATGGCTATCAAACCTGTTAAGAGGGATAGATGAAACTTTAACTTTACATCCAGAAATTCTAGAGTTGTGCAATAAAGAGGTGGGAAATCAAACAGAATAACGATTATGGTCATAAAAGGTCATCTTGATTATGTATGTGCAAGAAGGGGGAGAAATATATGTTGCCTCCAATTGAGGGAATTCTAATCATATAACAAATTGTTATCCTCATTGCTTATCATTGGGATCTCCACCTCATTATCCTCTGTGGTCAGTGGAGTTTTTGGACAAAGATGACTGCCCAATTCTTTGTTAACATGTTCTCATGGATCCATTCTATGGCAACTACATTCGGTGTCTTGGTCTATTCATGGAATGTGGGAGGAGAGATTGTGAGGTAGCAGTGACCTCCTCCAGATTGTAGCTTGGAAGTTATCCCATCATGAGTAATGTTTAAGGGATTATTTGCATGGAGGGAGAAGGCTGATGTCAATCCCAATGTCAGTGCTCAGCTGTCTCTTGGGAGCAAAGTGCTGCATTAACTTCACCTAGCTGAAAAGGGAAATGAAATGGATGGTATAGATTCTCATCATTCAGATCACCATGGTTCCATGATGTTATATGCAGACTAGTTGCCTTCAGCTTACCGGACTTGATTGATTAATGGACAATTCTTCTGTCTACTCTTCCCCATGCATGGCAAATGTAAATGCTTCCAATTCATTCAAGATGTCACACAAGTCCTCTTTGCTAACAGCATAACTTCTCAGAGATGGCCTGAATACAGTATCAACATTTATTACATAATGTGGAGGAGGAATTTTCTACTTGCATTCTGTTATCCATAATTTATGGTTAGATATTTGGGGTAGCCAGCACCCATGGCTGTAAGTCGAGGGTATTACAGCCAGCTCATAAGTTATAGAATCCACAAGATCACTGACACAAGCAGGTGGTCCAGAGCATTTATACTCTTGAAAACCAATCCTTGAAAAATAAACAACAATCACAGGTATATGTTCATGATACATATTTTGAAGTCCGTTGTTATTAATTATAGTTTATGTTTTTTATGTTTATGGGTAGTCTTGGTCTGCCTGTCAGGGGAGTGACCTGACAGAGGATATGTCCTATAGGAAGCCATGTTTTACATGATAGTATGTCTTGCAGGTGGACATGTTTTGCTGGAGTACATGTAGTATGAGTGGATATGAATTATTGAAACACTTGATTTAAAGTAGGATATGTCTTACTGGAAGGCATATCCTACATGAGAACAGGTAATAGAGGGTGGCATGTTATGCAAGAGGACATGTATTACTCGTGAAATCATGTGGTAGTGATGGTCATGTCTTTGTGAGAATGTGTTATGGGAGGACATGTCTAATAGGTGGGTATATCTTGGGTGTATAGGTTCAATTTTGTGGACTGCTTGGTTAACCTTTTCTTTAATAAGTCAATCTTCTTCATTCATGCTTGACCAACATATTCCTTCAACTATGCTTTGAATGCACCAGCTTTAAAATTGTAGTTGGAATGAGCCAGACAATTATGATGGGAGGTCCAGCTATTACCACACACCACTAAGATTGGTTTTAAATCTTTGCCAGAAAAATTTTTATTTGGATAATATCTCTGTGGCTCTTTTAGCAATAAGCTCTTTTAGCACTTTTTTTTCTCTCATTCTTTTCATACTGTTCTTCCTGTGAAATCTTTGATAGGCATTATTTCCTTGTACAGGAACTAAATTTTTTTTTGTACAGGAATAGTAGCGAATGGAAATTGGAGGAAAGGGAAGTGGGTGCAAAGAATTCTGTACCTTCGGCTGCTCTACCAAAGCAGCAGTCCCTAGCAGCAATAGAATTTCATGAAACATTAATTTTTTAATTAAAAAAAATTTGATTCTCAATTCAAAATTGCTTATAGGTTTTCGTCCCGTCGGCAGGCATTGTTAAAATGCATCAACATCTCTTTTAAATGGTAGCATATCAACACCTATGCATTCCCTTTGATGGAAATAAAATGGCAAGGGGAAGAACCGTATTTGGGCTTCTTTTAGTTACCCTACTTGAACAATGGGGTGTGGACTAAAAGTACATAGCTCAAGTTACTTTTGCTTACCTTAATATCATATCTGCCATTATTCAACTGAATCCTTGCAGCCATTTGCCGGGTTATCATATACATATCATATAAATAAATATATAAATGTATATATATGTATATATATATATATGTATATATATATGTGTGTATATATATATATATATATATATATATATGGCTACTTTTTCTTCTACCGAAAAAAAATTCCTCAAAATGAACTTCTGCTTGTACATAAACCACCAGCAAACTTTGTGTAACGAAACAGATGCATGTGACATACACAGTTAGGTGCTGTGAATGTTTGACACCATTGTCTCAGCTGTCTTAGATGTAAATCACAATAAAGCAATAAAGAGAGACAATGAATGTGTAGAGCAGCCACTATAAAAAGAGAATAAATAAATTGAATATAGGCTAGGGATGGAGGGGGGTGGAGTCAGTGAGTTAGGACTATAGCCATATAGCCATATATAGATAGGTTGCCTATCTGCAGAAGATGGTGTCCATTCATAATTTAAGTAATATATATATATTAATGTGGTTAAGTCCATTTACCAGGATCATGTCGAAGAGAGTTTTGGAGCATACAAATAAAATCATCTTGGCCGGAGAATGTATGCATTTTTTTTTTGCCATGCATTGTTCCATGCACTTGGAAATGTGTAGCCATAATGGAAGCTTGGGGACTCACAGATATTGCCACCCACTCCTCCTCTTAGGTCTATTGTTTATTATCTGCTGACCGTGCAGATGCAAATATTTCTTTCTCAGATTTAAAGGGTATATTTTTCTTCTGTTTCTGTTTTTATTTCTTCCTAAGAAGGAATCCATCACCTTTTCTCTACTTCATTTGTTCCTTAAACTCCCCAGGTGCTCATACTATCTATCATCATCAATTCAGGGGAAACAATCTTATCATTGTCCCATTTGAGTGTGTGCCAGAGCAAAACAACTGCAAGGTTAATTATGTTCTGGAGGATTGGAAGCTGTCATTCCCACATAGCATGGCCTCGGGTTATACTTAACTTACTACTTTCGTTTGATGAACTGTGAGTATGTGTGGGAGTTTTATTGCTAAAGGGTAACTACACTGGAAAAAAGTATTTTTTAAAATTATTTTTATTGTTTTATTTGTAGACCTTAATGCATAACCTGATATAAAAATTTTGGAAATTATTGGTCCAATATTTACTAAGAAAACTTAGCTTAAAATTTTTATTCCTGTTGGGGTGTAACTATTATTGACATTGTTAGGGGGACAGCTGCAGCCATTTGCAGCAGCACATTGACATCTATTGAAGATTAGTTTTCCCCCATTTCCTTCACCATCCTAATAGAAAATGCAATTCACAGCATTGAAAAGTATTTGCAATCTTTTCTTAACATCTATATATATATTACTTGTCAAAAAGTGATCTGACCTCAGCACCATCAAACATGATTATCAGAATACTCCAACATAGTCTCACCGGGGAAGGGGGAGGGGTTTGAGCAAAGTTATACTTGTCATATACAAAGCATCCTCAGTTAGAATTATTGTCACCAGGGGAATGTCATAAGCATGTCTATATGACCACACCCATTTGAGTATTCAAAAATGGTATATTTGCCAGAAAAAATGAGCTACAGGTGTAAAACTTTGGCATGCAGAGACAACTTGACTCTGAGAATAATGTGGGCTGGGTACTATCTGGCTACACCTCTTCCTCTTTGTGTGTATGGCTAAAAATGTGAAAAATGGTTCTTTAAAAAAAACAAAAAACAATTTGACATAATCACATGTTCACTCTTATAATAAAAGTCTACAACATGTCTTCATATCAGATACTTTGTGATTATAGCCCATTGGGCAGGGTTTTTTTGCTAGTATATATACAGGTAGTGTATCCATTTGTATGATGAGAATCAATATCTCAAGGTTTTCTTAAAATGGAACAAAATTTGGTTTGCATATACAGAGGGTTTGGCATGAAGTTATTCATCGAACACATTTTTTAAAAAGTGGTTCTCCTGGTGATGAATAAAGAAGTCAAGTTTCCATATGAATAAGGGCTTGAAAGAATATGGCTCTGTGGTCAAGTAGTGGTCTTCTGTGATAGGATTTCTCAGTTCTTTCCCCTAACATTCAATTTCCCCCCTCCCCCCCCCCCCCCATGTTTTTCCCTCTCTTTTTTCCCTTCTACTTACATCCTAACTCATTTCCTTTCTACTTTTTTTTTATTTTCAGTTGAATCAGGTTTAAAACATTGTAGTTGTATGTCTGGGGCCATAGGCTCAATTTTAAATCTACACAGTCTAGATACATATCTGGAGAAAGGGAATATATCTTGAAGCCCTTATTTGATTAATCCATTTTAAAACTATTAATTTTAGATTTCAGAAAGATAAACAAATAAATATAGCTGTACAGCTCTATTAGAGAAGCAGCTACATTTAAAAGGTTAGGGTAGAAAAGGAGGGATGAAAGGGTTTGAGTGGCTAGCATTATGGTCAATCTGAGCAACACTACTTCAAATTCAATATAGAGTGATAGATGATTATGAGTTGATGGTGAAGCAATATTATTTCTCATTAATAAAAAAAAAATTTTTTCCTTTCTCTTTGATGCTTAATTTAGTCCCATGATTCTGTCATTTAGATCATTTTTATTCAAATATATGTTTCAGCTATATCAAGGTGTTGGGCATAGGCCATGCTACCAGCTTCATACATGAGGTGTTGTATGTTGAAGCCTCCTACACTGGCAGTGCCAGACAACTCTGGGAATGTTGTCTACCCTGACTGAGGCTGTCAGAGAAAGAATCCTGTACAAGGTGAAGGTACCTAGGCTAGTTGATATATAAAGTTCATGTAAGATTATTTGGATAATGCTCCATTTCTTAAAATATTTCTAGTATCCATGTACAAAGCTCTCTTTTCGTAATAAGATTTAAAATAGTTTGACATACATGATATTTCTCAATTCAACAGGTTGTCCAAGGTAAACTCAATGAGACTCCATTTCTTAAATTACCTACTTCATGTATGTCTAGAAAGCATGTTAATGTATGAGGTTTCTTACTTTTATCTTGAAATGCAAAATATTTATTGTGTACATGACAAAGATTGAACTTTAAAAATCACCAAAGGCCAAATCAGTGGTAGGTTAATTTCTTAAAATATTTTTGTGATGATAGAATGCATGCACCAAGTTTCATTCTTTTATAACAAAATGAACAATTCCACACATTTTGGAACACAAACCCTATCCATTAATATATCATATTTTTTGCCAAAAAATTAAATGCATAATTATTAACAAATGATGACCGCTACTAAATTCAACAAAATTGAGCAACAAAACTCTAGAAAAAAGTATCAGCTGTTTCCTCTATTTCTAAGAATAATAGTAATAGTATATTGTTAGTAATTATTATTTTCTACATATATATATATATACACGCACATTCAGTCCATTGGCTTATATCTGTCTCACTGGCGTGTTGCAGGCAGATAGGCAGGACATGACTCAAGGTGAACACCACCAACTTCATCAGTTACAGGTGTGAAATGTTCTATGTCCTCATACATGTGGCTGCCGTCTGTCTCAATATTCACATAATTAAGTGGGATGGCACCCACTTGTCTGCAATAAACATGAATGAGTTTCACTGGTACATATAAAAACCTTAGTGTACCTTATACATAACACATTAAAAATAGTGTACTCCATGCTTTCATAAATTTGAGGTAAAATATTTAGATGAGAGTTAATGTTACTGAGCTGTACTTCATTGACTTGTAAAAATACTAAAGAAAACGTTGATACAGTTACTTCCAAATTTAGTAGAAATTCACTATTCTTGTAGATTAAGACAACGGTTTCGCCCAATTGAGAAACTAAGACATATTTACCTAGCAATGCAACAAAATTAATGATTATTTGATTCAGCAGTAATTTTTTTTTTTGTGTGTTAAATACATATTATCGGTCAACAAAATAAGAACAAATTTTTTGCTATCATTTGAACAGATTGTATATCCTCCATTTATAATTTAATTTATGTCTAGTTAAGTTTCTCTAAAAACAATTTATATTAAAATAAATTGACAACAAAGAGAGATAGGTGGAACAAGTGAGTCTGTAATAATGGACATTGAACTGTATTGATATGGCTACATGCTATTCTCTTACTCTGGCTCATCCTTAGGCTTCAGCTTTGCTCTTTGTATCTTGGTTGCAATAAAAATTGATACTAAAATGACTATCACTAATGCCATCACTATAAAGACTGCCACCACTCCAGCTAGGATAGTCATTACTTGATCTCCACCAGAACTTCCTACCACAATTTCAGTAGATTCAGTGATTTCACATTCCACTGTGGATGAGGTAATGGATGCACATGCACCATTCAATTTTAGAGGCAGGAATTGAACTGGGATTGTCTCCAGAAGATGCCCACTCCTCTATCAATGTAATGAGGTCTGTGACTGGTGCCTGGAGAGTGCCATGTAGTTGTGCCTGGTATGTGACAGACTGAGGGGAAGATGGATGACACAGGAACACTCTGTTTGTGAGTCGATCAGCAGTGAAGGCACAGGCACATCTACTAGCCATGAACTCCACTATAGCCTCCACTATGTCCATGTCTTTAGATTCAAGATTTGTGTCCTAAAATTATGGAAGACATTTTAACTCACTTCATGCAACACATGAATCATTTACCCTCCACTCTATGCAGTTGGAGAGTCCAGTTAACTTTAACAAGAAGAGCGTAGCTAAATAGAAAACAAATATTAATATATATATATCTATATCTATATATATATATATATATACCAGTTATAAACACATTTATAACTAAATGAAGAAAATAAAATTTAGATATTTCCCCAAAGAATACCAAAATAAGAAGTGATCACTTCCTCCCTAAGTGGTATTAAAATAAGGCATGAACACACAAATATTATGTGACTAATTCTATATCCCTAAATCATTGCCTCCAAACTTTTCAACTTGATATTTTTGTGCTCATATTAAGCATGATGGGGAACTCACTTATTTTATTTCCATACTATTGAAGTCCCTTTATGGAAAGGGGATAAGGGATTTTTTTTCAATACTACAACAGAAAATTTTCATTGTATTATTTATTCATGATAATATATTTTTTTAGAGTAGATGAAATAGAGTTCGGAGTTAGTAATTTAGGGATGTAGAATTAGCAAATAATAATTGAGGCTCATGCCTTGTTTCAATACTTCTTGGGTAGGTAATAATCTTTTCTTGTTTCCGTTCTTTTTGGGGAAACCTGAAATCTTAATTATTTCCCCATTTAGTTATTATTGTTTTGTCACCTCTTTCTGTGCCCTTCTTTTAAAGTTTTAAAGTAAGTTTCCTTTTTTTTTTTTGGGTGGGGATTTCTTTGCAATATTGTAAAGGGAAATATTTACTCTATTATTTACCCATGATAATAACAATTCATTTTTTGACATTAGATGAAATAGAGTTGGGAGTCCATGGTTTCGGAATGTAGAATTAGGCATATGTTAATTGATCATAAATTTACAGTAATAATTTAAATATTCAAAAGTCACAGCTGTTAGGTAGCTCTCAGTCGAATAAGCACTCAGTTAAACAATCAATTTATTGATGTCTGCTATTTGAAATTTGTTAGTATTTGGGCATGTATTTATGAGATTGAAGTACACATATGTTCCACAACACAGGGTATCATAGTTTCATCACTATGTATCTTCATTGGAGGAGTTGCCTGTAAAATAAATTACTGCATGCAATTATTTGCACTGCATAAAAAAAAATCGAACTGAATGTTTAAAATTTTACTTGAATAGAATTCACTTCACTGTTAAGATAGTAGTGGAAAAAAAATCATTCTTCCCATTGAGAAAGAAAATGGAATGGAGATCCACTCTTTATAATTAATAAGAATAATAATTGTAATATAGAACCAGAAGCCTATTGCAGCTTTGTTTGCAATAATTATGTCACTGGTTGTCTAGCAGACAGTAATATGCATGGATATTCCCACAGGTGGACATTTGGCCTAGAGACATCTAGGCATTGTTAAACCAAGATGGAAGATATGTATGCATGTCAAGTAACATTTTTCTAGATGCAATGGTTAGAGTTTAGCTGGACAAGCTAATGTCTAAATTATCGATACTCATGGATACATTCATGGGACCCTTTACTTACTTTTATACTTAATATTGCAGGGGCAGATCCAGGATTTTTTTTTTTTTTTTTTAAATGTGGGGTGGGGGAGGTGGGGGAGATTTCTAGATAATAGTAAAGCAAGGTGTTGCATGCATTAGGCAATATTTGTATGAGCACTCACATTACTTCTCATTATTAGTCTTGCACACACAGAGGAAGAGGTGTGGCCAGATGGAACCCACTCCATGTTATTCGCAGAGTCAAATTGTGTTCCCATACCAACTTTTAGGACTGTTGCTCAATTCTTTTTTTTTTGGGGTAAAAATACCATTTTTGGCATTTGTTTATACAGAGGGGTGTGGCCATATAAATATGCTTATGATGTTCCACTGGTGACACTGATTTTCAATATATATATGGGTTTATGTGTCTAACTTTAAACATTCAAGCATCAATCAAGGATACACAGATAGACAGAGAAACACAAACTGACAAACAGGCAGGCAAACAGACAGACAAATAAACTGAGAGACAGACAAACATACAGACAGACAGAGAGACACACATACAGACAGACAGAGAGTCACACATACAGACAAACATACAGAGAGACAAACAAGCAGATAGACAGAAAAACATACAGACAGACAGACAGAAAAACACAGACAGAGATACAGACAGACAGACAAACACAGAGACAAACATACAGAGAGCCAGACAAACATAGACAGACAGACAGACAAACATACAGAGAGACAGACAAACATAGACAGACAGACAAACAAACATACAGACAGACAAACATACAGACAAGCATACAGACAGACAGACAAATAAACAGGCAAACAGACAGGCAAACAGAGAGAATAATAGACTGAATAACAGACAGACAAGTAAAAAGACAAATAGACAGACAACAGACAAAGTGACAAGCAGACAGACAAATAAACAGACAGACAGACAAACAGACAGAAAAAACAAACAAACAAACAAACAGACAGATAGTTCATATTTTATAATATAGATACTAGCAGGTCTACTCGGCATTGCCAAGGATATAATAAAATGTCCACAACAAAAAAAGGTGCAGCCCATTGTAATCCAGACCATTTCCCTACCAGGTTCAAATTGTGTTTGTGTGCTTCTAGGGCTCTACATCAATATATTTGACCATTTTTTTTCCATTTTTTAGCCTTACACACAAAGAAGAAATTGTGTGGCCAGATGGGACTCACTCCATGTTATTTTCAAAGTCAAGTTGTGTCTGCATGCCATGGTTTAGGCCAGTAGCTCCATCATTCTAACCATTTTTGGCATTTTTTTTTTGTTGAAATACTAAAAGGGATGTGGCCATATAAACATACTCTGACGTTCCCAAGTGGCACTGATTCTAAATAAATATGGGTTTGTGGATTTAACTTTAGGTCTTTAAGTGTGAATCGAGGATACACAGACAGACAGACAGACAAACTATTAGCACTTTGTATACTAGATAAAAGCCCGCCCAACTGGTGATTTTTCGGCCAGTTTTTGGTTAGCAGTAGTCACAAAATTGTCTGCTTACAAATGTTGTAGACTTTTTACAACCAAAGTGAACATGTGATTCATTCAAAATGTTTTTTAGATGTTCAATTTTTGACATTTTTGGCCTAACACACAAAGAGGAAGAGGTGTGCCCACTGCCCAGATGGGATCCACTCCATATTATTCGCAGAATCAAGTTATGTTTAAATGTCAAAGTTTTAAGGCCCATTGCTCCATTCATTTTCAGGCAAAAATACTATTATTGTTGTTTTATTTAATTTTAAATATAGTAAGTGATATGGCCATATAGATATACTTATCACATTTGCCTGGTGACACTGATTCTAAACATATACGATTTGTTGGTCTGTCAACTGTTCAAGCTTCAAACGAGGATACACAAACAAACAGACGGAGAAACTATTTGTACTTTAAGTTAGATAAAAAAAATATATATATATATATATATTTAGAATCAGTTTCACCAGGGGAATGTCTTATTATATCTATATTGCCAAACCCATTTCTATATTAATAAAAAAGGAAAAAATGGTACTTTGACCAGAAAAATTAATGAGCTCCAGGCATGAAACTTTTTTTATTTGCATTTTTAGTGGTCTTAGACATTCTTTATAAAAAATTTAATTGGCATGAAGCAAGATAAAAGTGTATAGCTATAATTGCACTAACCCAAATAATCACCAAATCGCAAAAAAATTAAACAAGAAAAAATAATTAACAATAATTGATTAGATTGTGATACAACATTCCACCTGCCCTTGAAATATGAATATATAAGATCAGTCAAATTGGCTTTACATGTGTGCTGATGCATAAAAACAATAAGTCAAGAAATACAGCTTACTACATTTAATTTTTTTTTATTATTATGATATTTAAAAATATTTGATGAAGAATAAATTTGTGTGACGTTTATTTTTAGTCAAATAATAAAAACAAAAAAATGTTAAATTTTCTCTGAAGAAAAGAAAAATCATAGAAAAAGATCAGCTTTGCTATTATCAGTTATGCGAATCAATTGGTAGTGAGAATAGTGACATTAAGTGCCACATCAATGCTTTAGGCATAGTCATTAACTGTAGTGTACTATTCATGAATTTGTTCATTTTTTAAAATATTAAACAATTATTAGAACTGTCAATAAGAATTGTTTTTAAAATATATCATTTTTTCTCATCACTTTAAGTGATAATAGTAAAAGTTGTAACCAATATATCTAATGATGTCTATTATAATCATTTTGTGTGTTGTACAGTATATATCGAGTATAAATTAGTATGAAAATGCTTACTTGGTATTGTGAGAGAGCGAGTTGCAGTGGACTCTGTTGTTACATCCTGATTACCTTCCAAGCTAAGAGTGACACTCACAACACACATGTACTCACCCTCATCTCTGATCTTATCCAAACTGTTGAATAGTACACTAGTGTGGTATAGTCGTGGCCCTACCTGTACTGGCAACTCCTCCACAGTTACTCTACTGCTGGAGGAGAGAGGAGAACCAGATTTGCTCCACTCTATAAAGATAATCATTGGTGGAGATATTTCCATCAATACTTGAATAGTGCAGGTGAGGTTGAGCTGCAGGCCTGTGAAGAAGTCTGAATTGATGGGGTAGCCTTTAATATCCACTGCAAGGGCTGGAACTACATAAATATTGTAGGGGATAATAGAGAAAAATAATGAGGAGCATATTCCTGCTACTTAATTCAATAAATCTCTGGCTGAATTTAATAATGGGATCTAGAGTCTAGATGAATCCCAGTGTATATATTCCTAGTGTCCTATACACATGTCACAGTGATGGATTATGTGTGCATATCCATAGTGGCATATACATTCAATTTAATTAATGGATCATGAGTTGGTGTCAATAGTGCCACATGCAGTTATGTAACATAGATGGATTATGTTTGTTCATCCATTGTGTCATATATATGAAAAATATCCTGTTTTCTAGATCTAGTCCTGATTTCTAGCTAGAGATTTATTCAATTCCCAAGGTGTGGTAGAAACTGAACCAAATTTGGTTCTGATATTCAAAGAGTTTGGCATTAGGTTTGTCACATTTTAAAAATAATTTACCCTTGTGAGGAAAAAAATATATCCAGTTTCCATATGAAAAAGAGCCTTAAATACTATGGCATGGTGGTAAAGGCAGTGGTCTTCCAAGCTGAAAGTCCCACATTGGCTTCCCCATGACCATATTTTTTTTTTTTAATTTTTTCCTTGTTTTTCCCCATTTTTTTTCTTTTTTTTTTCTTTTTTCTTTTTCTTCTTCTCTCTTTATCCCCCACTCATTCCTATTTCATTCTACTTCTCCCTTTTCATTTGACTCATGTTTAAAGTACTATATTTATATATATGTCCATCTGCTAGTGGGACCAATAGGCTCAATTTTAGAGTTATGAGTAAAGAAACTTCTGAAGTTTGGCCATAATTTGGTTAGTAAATTTTATATAAATATATTCTGGGCTTCATGATGATGGCAGTGCAGCTGTATTACAGCAGCAGTTAGGGCTAGGAGGAGGGGGGGATTGTGAATGGGTTTGAGTGGCATGCTTTGTGGCAGCTCTGTGCACCTCTACTTCCAGTTTAATATAGACATCAAAAATTTTAACCACAGAAGAAGAAAGTTTGAGGGTAAGTAGCACATTAGCATTGTTTTAAAGGGTGACTTATCCCCTTTTAAATAACATTCCACTCTAGTTGAAAAGGAGGTCCTAATTTATTTCAAAACACATTAAATTTTTTTTTTCTTCCAGGTTATCTAAAGTGGATAAGTAGTTATGAGTTGGGGCCACAGCAGTACATTTATTCCTTATAAATAAGTGGTTTACAAAATGCAAATAGATTGAAATAAAGGATATTGGATTTGTAGATCAAATCACCTAAAAGGCAAATATTCCTGCCTTTCCTAATACACAATTTAGTATGGATTCTGTCACTTAGCCAATTTTTTCCCTTCCAATTTATGTTTCAGCTATAGAATCAAGGTTTAGGGCAAAGATCTTAGTACCAAGCTTCACACATGTGGTGTCGTATGTGGAAGCCTCTTGCAGGGGAAGATCTAGACAATCTTTCACCATCTTTTGGAAAACAGTGTAGGTTTTGAGAAGTTCAGCAGAGCAACAAAACTTGAAATGAATTACACTCATTTTATCTAAACAGAGCACAAAATTTACCAATATTATCACTTCTGACAGGGCTGGATTAATCATTGAATGTTTACATTCAAATATAATATGAATGTAGTTGGTGTTGTTTTTGTTGCTATTGTCACTTAACCTAGGAGAAAAGTGGGCCAAACTAATTGACTGCTGCTGCTTGGCTCCCTTATAGGGCAGTGGAAGATATTGTAAAGTGTTTTGATGTGGAAAATATTTTTTTTACTGATTCCTCTATTAATTAATGACAAAAATGAACAAGAAATATGAACAACCTGTGCAATAAAAAAAAAAAAAAAAAAGAAAGAGAAAAAATTACTTAAGTACATATTCAGAGTTTCTTTGTGAATGTTATTTTCATAGTTCCTCACTCACATACTGCAATGCCAGGATTGTTATATTGGTGCATGATGCCATTGCTGGAGTGAGAAGTGAAGTTGATGAGCATGTGTGTGGCATAAGCAGTGAAATGTGTGGCAGAAAAGCTAAATTGAAAAAAAAAAAAAAAAAATTCTACTCTTGAAGTAACATGATTGTAAATAGTGTTAGTTAATATTTGAAGAGATAAGATGATTATTTGCAGCTTGTATTGTAAGGTTGGACTATTCATCTAATATTTCTTTTACCCTCAATTTCCCATAAATAAATCATAAATCAATAAATTCCTAATAATTTCAAGGTGTACAACATTAACTGTCCAGTAATGTGGAGATCTGTGTGTGGCTATGTGGAGATGAGAAGGGGTACCAACTGTTGATGCAGCCACAAATCTTTGTTATAGATGAAAACTCTTTCCTCCAATCATAATCCTAATTCCCAAAAAAATTGACGTCTTCTTCCCCCCCCCCCCCCCTCCACCCTTTCTGTGCACAATAGCTCACCATTTGGTATATAAACCATGGCCCCTATTCCTAGTACTTTTGTATTCTGCAAACTATTCATTCTAAAAATAAAAATATATATAAATATATATATATATATATAAAAGTATCCTGATTATTCCATCAACAAATAACCAGCTATCCAGAGTATAAAATTGGAAACATGTATTACACTAACCAAATATAAAAATGGTTTACTTATTATGTGGAAGACCATCTAGTAAGAATGAAAAAAAAAGCCCAAGCAGGAGCAGCCACCCAAATCTCACTCCATTTCTTGACCAGTGTCTCTCTTAACATACAAAGAGGCTGAGAGATCTGTGGCACTGTTCCAACACCTAACCACACTTTACCATTTTTCACTGCAATGTGCTTTACATGTTGATTGATGCTTAGAAGAATTTGAAGTAAGTTAGAAGACATTTAATTCTAAAAATGAGCAGTAGCTAATCAAACAAGAAACTAGGGGTGCGGTCTAGGGGTGGTGTGATGAAGGTAATAGTGTGAACCTGCCAGATTTAAGATCCCTGCACTGGGTTGTTACTCACCCATCTCTCTCCCTGCAATTACTACACCTTTAGACACACAAACAACATTAGTTTCTAGTGTTATTTTAAGTGGGTGTGGTTAAGAAACCATTCTATTAGGTTTTAAACACACTTTCCTATCTGGAATTTTCGTAAAAATCATGAGGTTGTGAATACATTTTCTTCCTGGATTTTTTCATAAAATTGATTCCTATAACTAGGAAGCAGAGACTTCTGTTATGAATCCATGCCAACTTGGATCCCTAAATACACCTGATTTTATATTAATATATTAGCATTCAACTTACTGTCCTGCAATGTCAATACAGCTATGTCCATACTGTAGGGCCCCGCCCCCACATCGGTGTAGGCTCGGACAGAGATGGTGTAATTGACATATTCCTCGAGTCCCGTCAGATTCAGTGATAAATCTGATCGGGAGAAATTCACTGTATCACTTTGCAGAGCTCCTTCAAAGGTCTCCAGTGGAGTGTACGTGACCTCGTACATGGTGATGACTCCATTCTGGTCTATTGGAGGCACCTCCTCCCACATCACTGCAATAGTTGTGGAGGACTCCGCCATTGCTCTCACATTCTCTGGGGGACTGCTAGGAACTGGAGGAGGGGGAAATCAAGTGAAATAATCACTGCATTTTTGTGGCAGAGATTGGCCCTGGTTTAACTAGGTATGACTGTCTCACTCACAGATAAACACCCACCATGACATATGATCTGATAGGAGTGGACCCTCAAGAGGTTATCTCTATCTTACTTAATGTCATTTAAAGTCAATATTATATACATAATCAACAACAACAGCTAAAAGTAATAACAATAATCATTAATTAATCACTATTGCATTATTATTATCATTATTATTGTTCACAGTGCATTTGTGGTACTTAGCTGTAGGAGTGCACAGATAAAGTTTTGTCCTAGGAAATGCTCTGTGAAGAAAGTGGTTCTTATGGTGCTTTGCTTGAACAAGCGATACATGATTGGTAAAGAGTCATCAACACACCACACACCTTCTCCCTGCCCCTCCCTAGACTCAACAAAAATGAAACGATAAATTTTTAAAATAAAAGAAAAAAAAAATACAAATAGCAACAATAAAAAAAAAAAAAAAAAAAAAAAAAAAAAAAAAAAAAAAAAAAAAAAAAAAAAAAAAAAAAAATTCTTGGGAATTCAGCTGATTTCTGCTGCAGGTCACTTATTATGCTTTTTAAAATTGTAATGCACCCGTGCTTTAGCCCTCCATCCACTGGACTAATCAATCATTTCCATTATTCTGTGAATTTGTGCATAATATGATATTTAGAATGGCTAAACATTCTACTTGGGTGTCTGCTAAGGTTTGCCACAATTTTTTGTTGTTTTTGTAAGTGTCAACCCTGGTTTGGGGGGTGGGGTGGGGGGGCGAATTCAAATTTCTTTACAACTGACACATTTGCAATTCTTTCAGCTCTTCTGCAGTTGCCATCTTGCTAGGTGATAATAAATTACTACTACTCACAGACTTGCTGCCACAATCCTGCCTCCTAACTCTATGGGAATTGGTGAAGTATTGTGGCTTTCAGTGAGTTGCATCATGTGATTTCCCCTTTGTGATGCCATTGAAGAGTTACACACTCACGAGAAGTCTATTTTGGATGGTTAACCTTTTTCATAAAGATTGGACCGAAATTGGACATATATGAAAATGATAGAAGAGAAAGAGAAGAGATGGAAGAAAAAAAGAAAAAGAAAGTTAGAAGGAAAAAAGAGATGGAAAAACAGATATAAGGGGAAAAGAGACAGAAGGAAAAAAGATAGACAAAAGAGAAAAAAGATGGAAGAAGAAATAGAAGGAAAAAAAAACCAAAAAAAAACCAGAATGAAAAATGATAGAAGGAAACCAAGAAAGGGGGAGGAAAGGAATGGAAAAAAGAAAAAGAAGAAGCAAAGGAAAGAAATTGAGTGGGAATTGAACCACCAACCTTCAGCTTGGAAACACTACTCCTTACCATCCACCACAATCATCCAGGCTTTATTTGTATGGAAGTTTGAATTATTTTTTCCCCACCAGGGGTGCCACTTTCACAAAACATTTTTTGGTGGTAAAATGATTCAGGATATCCTCATCATCCCCAGAAAATTTCGGGGCTATGTGTCTAAAATTCTGGGAGGAGTTTGAAGTCGGACAGACAGACAGAGATTTGACATTTATAGGTACTAACAATGTTATTTTTTTTATTACCAGGTTATGATTAAGGACAAGATAGCACCTTCTTTTATCCTTTTCTCTCATTTCAGTTACACTCTAATAATTAGACAAAACAAACGGTAACATCAACTTCTTCCTCACTAAATATAACACAATTCCTTCGTTTTCATAAAATTCATGTGACTGTACAGGATTGTACATAACAATGTCTAAGAGCCAAGATAGATAGGTGACACTTGATATGCCTTGAAATAATGATTTCTACTATTTCAAACAAGTAAGCTGTCAATTAATAAAATATAGCACATTTTTAGTAGGAATGGTCAAAGGAAAGATGGGAGTGGTTTGGAAGTTTATTGGAGTATGTAACTTGGAGTAGAAATTATATTGCAGTGTTTAACCAATCAGTGACTGACCCAGTCATGACTAACTCAAGTAGTAAGACAAGCAAACCAACAAGAAACAAGGGCAGTCCCACACAGAGACCTGTGGCAAATAATTACTACGATATTTATTAAAAAGTAGTGTTTTTAAGATCAAACAAAATAATTGTTTAAAACACTTCAGATGAGGTTAAAACTAGTAAGATTTACAACTTTTGGGTTTTTTTATACAATAAAACACTAATTTTTAACCACATGTTTCCATGCAGTAAAAGCACTTAATTGTAATCAATAAGTTGTAACAACAAACTTAGGTGTTTCAAAACAGTAAAAAAAAACAACTAAATAACCATTCCTGAGTAAAACTAATGGATATATGCTGACCCCCCCCCCATTCTTCCCACACTCATTCTAAGTGTTCCTAGGCCTGTGTCTGTGTGCCACAGGCAAAACAACAACTGAAGGGCAGAAGATCTAGTATATGTAGTTACATCAAATTACTGGACCACTCTCCATATGTCAATACTGTTTGTAGTGCTCATATCATTCTCTCATGAAATCATGAAATCTGTTAACATTTAAGAAAAAAGAGAAAAAAAAAATTCACAACAAAACTGGTTCACATTCTGAGAAAGGTGGATCCCATTTTTAAATAAATAGTTCCTATTTTAACATCTATTCCAATTTCAATTTCTTTAAAAAGAATTTTTAAAAATCCATTGAACATGTCCTCAATAATACGAGTACCTTCTGATTCCCTTCAGCATCGCTGGTTCCAATTCCCAACAACTTCAACTCTCTGCAACATCAATCCTTAACACATCTGAATTGTGTGTGTGTGTGTGTGTGTGTGTGTGTGTGTGTGCGTGCGTGTTTGTGCCTGTGTGTGTGTGTGTGTGTGTGCATGTGCCTGTGTGTGTGTGTGTGTGTGTGTGTGTGTGTGTGTGTGTGTGTGTGTGTGTGTGCATGCGCGTGTGTGCACGCACATCATTTTACAAGCCAAACTTACTATCTTGCAGAGTCTGTACAGTTTGTATCACACTGTAAGGACCCGCCCCCACACTAGTGTATGCTCGGACAGAGATGTAGCTGATGTGCTCCTGTAGTTCTGTCAGTTCCACAAATTGCACATACTCCGATACATTGACGGTCTTCATTACAATAGCTCCCTCAAAGTCCTCCAGTGGTATTTTCATCACCTCATACATAATGATGACTCCATTCTGGTCTATTGGAGGCACCTCTTCCCACGTCACTGCAATAGTTGTGGAGGACTCTGCCATTGCTCTCACATTCTCTGGGGAACTGCCAGGAACTGGAGAAGATATTGATTATTACGAAATCATAAAAATCTTCACATGAATGTCTGTAATGGATATATGTGGACCTTTTAATATCGCAAACATCAATTACTTTAATGCTACACAAGTGTGTGTAAAGAGGTTAAAAGTTGCTACCATGATATATAACAAATAATCTCGTTTACACAGCAGCAAATTTGTCTTTCTATGCCACTGGTGCAGTTCAACCTTACAATATATAACAGATAAATCTACAAATATATCCATAGCCATTGAGGACTACTTGACACAGTTAACAAGTAAAGTGGAAGTCAAAATTCAAATAAAAACTCGAAAGGCATCAAAAGATGCATGTATGCGCGTTAAGTCTTTCACTGAAAACATCCAGGTAATTGATCTGGTTCGTGTTAAGCGATCAAGGAACATATTGTTATGTGTAACATATAAAAGGAGTAAATTAGTTGAGTGTTTTGAACCATTCCTTCTGATCAAGGAATTCAAATTAGTCTTGTGTTCTCTAATATGTCCTGTGGTTAAGCTAATGGACTTCCACCCAGATGCCCCATGGGTATATAAAGGAACTGTAGGCATGCTTCTCCTTATAGTAAGTCTACTCTAGGTCTGTTCACTTGGACAAACTTTAGGTATAGCCAACCATGGACTTGAGACCAAGGTGGGGAAAGAAGAGGTATATACCATGAGTTTCAATCGTATTTTAACTGTATGATGACATAGTGTTTTTTTTTTTTGTTTTTTTTTTAATTACATTTACCTTCTTCAAATATAATAGACCCTGCTTGCTTAATTGAGAAATAATCAATTTCACTTCAAAAAAAAAAAATAAAAAAAAATAAAATTGCTGTTCACTACAACGCATTTAACTGATAATGAATCAGCATGGCCTTGGGTTTTGTGGGCCTTGGGGTGTGTGGAAGGAGCTTGCTCCATAGTTGAAGGAGCACTAGCCATGTCTTCAGTGAATACCAAGTGCTAATGTTCTGGCATTCTCCCTATATATGTACCAGTGTAGCATGAATACCATAGTCAGTGTGTAGTGGGTCCTTGTGATACACTTACTGTCTTGCAATGTCAATACAGTCATGGCCACACTGTAAGGCCCCGCCCCCACACTTGTGTAGGCTCAGACAGAGATGTTGTAGTTGACATATTCCTCTAGTCCTGTCAGATTCACTGATCGTGCTGGCTCTAACACTATTGTTGAATTACTCTCCAGTTTTCCTCTAAAGGTCTCCAGTGGAGTATACATGACCTCGAACTCGGTGATGACTCCATTCTGGTCTATTGGAGGCACCTCCTCCCACATCACTGCAATAGTTGTGGAGGACTCCGCCATTCCTCTCACATTGTCTGGGGGACTGCCATGAGCTGGCAAAGATTATCAAATGTTACCAGGTCATCTATACATCATCAGATCACTTTTCTATATAGTAACACATAGTAACACATACCAGCCTCATGTGTTGACTCAGTCACTTGGTCAGTATAAGGCCCCGCCCCCACATCGGTGAAGGCTTGGACAGAGATGGTGTAGTTGACAAACTCGTGCAGTCCTGTCAGACCCACCAACATAGTTAATCCAGAGACATTCATTGTCTCTGTAACTCCCCCAAAGGTCTCCAGTGCAGTGTACGTCACTTCATATGCGATGATGACTCCATTCTGGTCTCTGGGAAGAACCTCTCCCCACATCACAGCAATGCTTGTTGGTGATGTGGCCATTGCTGTGAGATCCATTGGGGCACTTCCTGGACCTAACAGGGAGGGAAAATATAATCCACTACATTTCTTATTGATTGATCTGTTAGAATTTAGCCTACATGACCATTTATACGTATTAGTCATTACTTACCATATTTATAATAAACAAATAAACAAACACACAGAGAAGTTTCAATGTTTTATTGAATATTGGTCCTCTTTATTAACATTTGGGAAAGGATCTACCATAGTTGAGAAGGGTGAATGAGAAAGAAAAAAAACCCATCCCAATAGAGATAGGTAGATAGTCAAAGGATTGTCAGCTGAAATCATCATATATGCAACAAATGAGCAGAGAGAAGTGTTAGCTGAGATAATAAAGTTTGAATAGTAGACATTTGTAGCTATCAGTTAAACACCATCTAAAACCCCCCTGGGTTATTCAAACATTGGGGAAATTAACACACTGCCCAATAGCTGAATGAGATCAATGGTCAAATAGAAATCTAAAGTACAATAGTTCAAGATCTCAATGTCTCTTTCTTATCTCTACCCCCCCCCCCCCCTCCCCCCCTCAGCCAACAATGGCAGTACAATCATATAAGTGTGTGCACAAGGTTAAGAATTTGCTACCATAATACATAATCAAGGCATCCACATATCAGCAGACTTGTCCTGCCTTTGCCACTGGTGTTGTTCAAACATGGAATACAAAACACTCGAATATCCAAAGCCATTTTTAGACCCACTCTACAATAATTAATATTCAAAAGGCATGCCTATTATATGTAAAATATAAGTTTGTGTGCATATGCGCTGAGTTGTTTTCACCCGAAACACCCAGGGGGATTGATTTGTTTCATATTAATGAGATCAAGTGAGGACTGAAATGAGTTTTGTGTTCTTTAATATTCCCTGAGGTTAAGCTAATGGACTTACACAAAATTCCCCATGGGTACATAAAGGGACTGTGTTCTGTTTCATTTAGGGTCTGTTAACACACACACACACACACACACACACACACACACACACACACACACACACACACACACACACACACACACACACACACAACATGGGTGAAGAACAGTAGAGCTCGCAACTCTATTAGCCAGATTAAAAAAAAGAAAAAAAAGGTACCATAATTTTTAATCATTTGAACTGTATGATGCTATAATGTCTGCACATTTTGTTTACTTCAGTTACTATTACTAACACTATTGAAGTCCTAAAATATTGTATATTTCACTGATATGAATCAGCATGGCCTTGGGTTATATGGGCCTTGGGGTGTATGGAAAGAAGCCTGCTCCATAGTTGAAGGAGCACTAACTACATCCTCAGTGAATACCAAGTGCTAACGGCCTGGTACTCTCCCTATATATGTACCAGCGTATCATGCATACTATAGTCAGTGTGTAGTGGGTCCTTACAATACACTTACTGTCCTGCAATGTCAATACAGTCATGGCCACACTGTAAGGCCCCATCCCAACACTAGTGTAGGCTCGGACAGAGATGTTGTAGTTGATATATTCCTCTAGCCCCATCAGAATCACTGATAAATCAGATCTGGAGACATTCACTGTATCATTCTCCAAATATCCCCCAAAAGTCTCCAGTGGAGTGTACATGATCTCGTACTCAGTGATGAATCCATTCTGGTCCATTGGAGGCACCTTTTCCCACATCACTGCAATAGTTGTGGAGGACTCCGCCATTGCTGTCACATTCTCTGGGGGACTGGCTGGATCTGGCAAAGATCATCAAATGTTACCAGGTCATCTATACATCATCAGATCACTTCTCTATACAGTAACACATAGTAACACATACCAGCCTCATGTGTTGACTCAGTCACTGTGTCAGTGTAAGGCCCTGCCCCCACATCGGTGAAGGCTCGGACAGAGATGGTGTAGTTGACAAACTCGTGCAGTTCCATCAGAACCACTGACATATTTGATCCAGAGACATTCACTGTATTTTTCTCGGCAACTCCTCCAAAGATCTCCAGTGCAGTGTATGCCACTTCATATGCGGTGATGACTCCATTCTCGTCTCTGGGAAGAAACTCTCCCCGCATCACAGCTATACTTGAAGGTGATGTGGCCATTGCTGTGAGATTCCCTGGGGCACTTCCTGGACCTAGAAGAGAGGGAAAATATCATCTACTACATTTCCTATTGATTGGTCTATTAGAATTTAGCCTAGATGACAATTTATACTTATTAGTCATTACTTTACCACAATTAAAACAACCAAACAAAAATAGAGTAGTTACAAAGATTTATAGAAATTGGTCCTCTCTATTAAACATTTGGGTAAGGATGTACCACAGTGGAGCAAGGTGAGTGAGAAAATATAAACAGAGAAAGGTAGATAGATTCCATATACTCACACATATATATATATATACTTATCTATGTTTATTATTACCCTACTAGAGAAGGATCAGAGGTCCTTTTGAAGCAATAGTGGAAGGATTGTCAGCTGAAATCATCACATATGCAACGAATAGCAGAGAAAAGTATTAGCTGAGACAATAAAGTTTGAATAGTAGACATTTGTAGCCATCAGTTGAACCCTGCCAAAAACCCCCCTCCTGGATTACTCCAATATTGGGGAGATTAGTAGTACACTGCCCAATAGCTGAATGAAATCAATGGTCAGATAAAAATCTAGAGTAAAATAGTTCAAGATCTCAATGCCTCTTTCTTATCTCCACTCCCCCCCCCCCCACCCACTGCCTACAGCCAACAATGGAAGTATAAAGGGACTCCACCCCCCTATAGCCAGCAATGGAAGTATAAAGGGACCCCCCCCTCCAGCCAACAATTGAAGTGTGAAGGGTCTCCCCCTCCAGCAATCAGCAACATTAATTATACAAGTGTGTGTACAAGGTTAAAAACTTACTACCATAATACATACACACATAGCAGACTTGTCCTGTTTTGCCACTGGTGTTGTTCAAACATGGAATTCAAACACTCGCATATCCAAAGCCATTTTAGACCTATTCTACAATAGTTAACATTCAAAAGGCATGCATATTCAGGGTTTCATACATGATTTTTTCTTGGGTGGGGGGGGAATATGCATGTGTCCGGTGAGCCACTTGTCATAGCAGCTCTGTAATGTGAAACCCAAATGAATATAGTGTATCCCTAAGTTACAGTATCTGACCTCTTTCATGTCCTATAGGATATGTGCAAAATTCAGATAAGCAAATACATATGAATGCAACAATGCATATATATTCCTGCTGCTTTAAGTGTGCTGTTTCAGTCATCAATAAGTATAACTTATCATAGTGGCAGATATGTAGCAGCACTAGCTGAAGCTCTCAAAGAAGTTCAGTCAGCACTCAATATGCCAGAGCTGAAAGTGGTAAAGCCCAGTGATACCAGGTGGCTATCTCATGAGCGCTGCTTGCAAGCTATTTGGCTATTCGTAAGGATTTGCTGGCTTTGATTACTATTTCGCACCATCTCTATGACACAACTGGAGATGCAGAAGCCTTTGGCCTTGCATTAGTCCTTAGCTCCTTTTGTGGTCTTGCTAGCATAGTTCTATTGTCAAAGGTACTTTACCTAGTAGCAAAACTGAACTCCTTCATGCAGAGGCAAGCTGCTGACTTGAGCAGGCTACCTCTGATACTTGACAGCATAGAGAAAGAGCTGAAATTGCTCAAGGAAATAGAGCAGGTTATTGTCAAAAGTGGAGAGCTCAATACATGGCACAAATAATCTTTCCAGTGTGTATCTCAGTTTCATATCTCTGTTGCAGTACCTCATATCAATAGTTTACTCACGACATGAAAAGTCGCTTTTCTGATATGGATGTAAAGCTCCTTGTTTCTTCTTCCATTTTCAGCCCAGCATTGTTGCCATCAGAAGAAGAAGGATTTGCTTAGTGAGAAAAAGAAGAAATTAAAGCCTTGGCTCAATTTTATGGAAGTGAAGCAACAATGTCCTATGATGGTGAGACCTATACTTCCCATCCTCTTCTTGATAAGGACGACCTTATAGGAGAGTGGCAGGTATTCAAAAGAGCATTGAAGCAAGAAACAGTATTATTAATGGAAAAAAAGAAAATTACAGAAGTGCCACCTATGTGGGAGGTCAAGGTGCACATGGAGTGTACTGGAGCTTACACAGGATGTTTCCAGAAACATTTAAACTGTTAAACATCATTTTCGTCCCTCCAGTGGGAACAGCTTCAGTTGAAGATCTCTTAGCTCTATGAATTGGTGATCAAAATTTAGGTCGCCCTATGAGAATTTCCATTGAGGGACCTGAACTTGCAGCAGTTGACTTTCATGAAGTTCTGAACATTTTAAAGAGAAAAATCACAGGATTCAATACTGAATATTGACTTATATGCAATTAGTGATGTAAAACATTTCCAGAATTCTGTAGGAGAGGGGTAACTTTTTTGTGGGAGGGAAACTTAGATCAACTGACTTATAGTGTGACCCTTCATATTAAAAAAAGTTTGTTAAATAATGCAACTATTGGAAAATTAAATAAAATAAGAGATATCAAACTTAAGGGTGGAAATACTGAATAGAACACATCATTTTGAAGATATTGGGTACTGGTAGGACTAGCTATCATGCACCCTAGGATACCATGTCTGGCTAGGGGCATATTTGAAGCACTACTGCTTCAAATATAGCCCTAGCATACCCTCCTACTCTAGGGGTATCCTGACTATCCCAACTGGCGACTGTTAATCCTGGTGTGAAACAGTCCCAAAGCTAAGTTAACAACTTGTGAAATCATGGAGTCCTCCTAGCACCTCTGTTGTCCTTAGCCAGTATGAAAAAATTAAAATTATTTTTCCATTATCATAATAGTTGATAAGTTAATCTTTTTAGCAAAGGGTTACACTACGAATTAGTTTATGGGAATTTTTGCTTTTGGGGGGGGGGTGGGAAATTCCAGGGCCCCTCTCCCTCTGTATGAAACCCAGATATTTAATGTCAAATATCGCATGTTTGTGTGCATGTTGTGTTGAGTTATTTTTATCTAAAACACCAACAGAGGATTAGTCTGTTTCATGAAGTGATCAAAGAACATTTTATTACATGCAAGGACTTAAAATAGTTTCTTGTTCTCTAATATTGCCTTTGGTTGATCTAATGGACTTCTAAAAGATTCCCCATTGGTATATGAAGGGACTGCGTTCTGTTTCACTCTGAGTCTGTTAATCTGGGCACACTAATGGTATAGTCCATCACACGCACGCATGCACGCACACACACTGGGTGAAGAACAGGAGAGCTCTCAACTCTAATAGTCAGACAAAAAAAAAGAAGTATAATAAATTTAATCTTATTTGAACAGTATGATGCCATAATGTCAGCATATATTGTTTTCTTCATGTACTAGAAATAACACTTTAAAAAACCTAAATTATTGTATATTTAACTGATAATGAATCAGCATAGCTTTGGGTTGTGTGGGTATTGGGGTATATCGAGGGAGCCTGCTCCATAGTTGAAGGAACACTAGCTATGTCCCCAGTGAATACCAAGTGCTAACCGCCTGGCATTCTCTATATGTACCTGTGTAGCATACTTACCATAGTTAGTGTGCAGTGGGTCCTTACAATACACTTACTGTCCTGCAATGTCAATACAGTCATGGCCACACTGTAAGGCCCTGCCCCCACACTAGTGTAGGCTCGGACAGAGATGTTGTAGTTGACATATTCCTCTAGTCCCGTCAGATTCACTGATAATTCTGATCGGGAGACATTCACTGTATCACTCTCCAGAGTTCCCCCAAAGGTCTCCAGTGGAGTGTACATGACCTCGTACATGGTGATGACTCCATTCTGGTCTATTGGAGGCACCTCCTCCCACATCACTGCAATAGTTGTGGAGGACTCTGCCATTGCTCTCACATTTTCTGGGGGACTGCCAGGAACTGGAGAATATCATCGAATGTTACCAGTCCATCTATTACATTATAAGGTCTATTCTCTACATAGTGACACACATACCAGCCTCATATGTTAACTCTGTCACTGGGTCAGTATAAGGCCCTGCCCCCACATCAGTGAAGGCTCGGACAGATATAGTGTAGTTGATATACTCGTGCAATCCCGTCAGATCCACTGACATATTCAATCCTGAGACATTCACTGCATTAGTCTCAACAACTCTTCCAAAGGTCTCCAGTGCAGTGTACACCACTTCATATGCGATGATGACTCCATTCTGGTCTATCGGAGGCACCTCCTCCCACATCACTGCAATAGTTGTGGAGGACTCTGCCATTGCTGTCATATTCTCTGGGGGACTGCCAGGAACTAGCAAAGATCATAAAATGTTATCAGGTCATCTATACATCATCAGATCAATTTTCTGCAGAGTAGTACACATACCAGCCTCACGCGTTAACTCAGTCACTGTGTCAGTGAAAGGCCCCGCCCCCACATCAGTGAAGGCTCGGACAGAGATGGTGTAGTTGACATACTCGTGCAATCCCGTCAGATCCACTGACATATTTGATCCCGAGACATTCACTGCATTAGTCTCAGCAACTCCCCCAAAGGTCTCCAGTGCAGTGTACACCACTTCATATGTGGTGATGACTCCATTCTGGTCTCTGGGAAGAACCTCTCCCCACATCACAGCTATACTTGTTGGTGGTAAAAGGTTATCTTGATTATGTATGTGCAAGAAGGGGGAGAACTATATAAGTTACTTCTAATTGAGGGAGTTCCAGGCATCTAAATAATTGATAACTGGCTGCAATGGTTGAGAGGTGGTTCACCAGATGCACAGATCACCACTAACAATCTAAACATGTAGTTTGTGGTTGAGGAAGTCTGCTTAAGGCATCTGCATTTCCTATCAGTCGACCAGACTTGTATCCATAGAATAATGGTAAGCACTCAGTGTCAGAGCCCATCTCTGAATCCTTGATGAAGCCAAAGGTAGTATTCCCTTCTTTTCTCCAAAAAGATGTGCTAATGGCTGGTGATCAGACTCAATTAGAAAATGTCTACCGCACAAGTATTTATAGAATTTCTTTACTCCATAAACAACAGCAAGACCATCTTTTTCCAACTGTGAGTAATTCTTTTCAGTTGTGGTTAAGGTTATGGATGCATAAGCAACAGCCTCTCCACACCATCTGGCATGATGTGAGAAAGTACTGCCCCTAAACCACAAGGGAATGCATCACATGCAAGCATCAATGGTTTAGAATCATCATAGTGAACTAACAGTGAGATTACTTGCAATTGAAAATAGTCTTTAACTGTTTCAAAGATTTTGTGTGTATACTTGTCCATTTCCACTTGGAATTTTTCTGCAAAAGCTCATGCAATGGAGACAATTGTGATGATAGATTAGAGAGAAACTACACATAGTAGTTGATGATCCTTAGGAATGCTCTGAGCTTACTAACATTTTTGGGTGTAGGAGCTTCGTTTATAGCTTTAACTTTTTCTTCTGTACGGTGTAATCCATGCTCATCAATTATATGGCCAAGGTATTCTACCTTGGGGAACATAAATACAAATTTAGCCCGATTCAGCCTAATCCCAGATGACGCTAATTTTTCAAGAACTTGATGTAGATTTCCTAGATGTTCAGAAGCATTGGACCAAGTAATCATAATATTGTCCAGATGTACTGATATCCCCTTACAACTTCTTAACAAGTTTTCCATGCAACATTGAAAATGGCAGGGGCTGATGAAATACCAAAAGGCAATCTGTTACATTGAAACAACCCTTTGTGAGTGTTAATGGTCACATATTGTTTTGACTGGTCTTCCGATGCCACTTAAAGATATGCCTGCAACATGTCTGATTTAGTAAAATACAATCCACCTGATAAAGAAGCAAATAATTCTTCTACTCTTTCTAATGAGTAGCAATCAACTTGTGTTTGATTCACAGTGACCCTGTAGTCACCACATATTCTCAATGTGTCATTATTTTTCATTATAGGTACGATTGGTGCTGTCCAGTGTGAGAATTGGACAGGCGAAATAATACCTTCACTCTTAAGTCTATTAAGTTCAGACTCAAACAATTGCATTGAGCCTCACTTGAAAAGTCTCCAGCCAGTCAGCCCAGGAAGATTAGGTCCCTCCCCCTCAACCACTTGTAACCTCAACACCACAGTCTTCCTTTGGTAGTAGACCAACTCCAGCAGACCCACAGATGTTGATGCGTTAACCAGTGTACATCCTCAGCATGACCTAGGACTTCTGGACAGGAAATTGATTTGATTGAGCAATGTTGTGGTAAGTTGCTGTATGTATGAAGGACAATGCTGCACCAGCGTCTAATTCCATATATGCTGGAACTGTATTTAATTCCTCCAATCTTCCCTGCTTTGATCAAAAGCTGTAACTATACTGTGAATAGACATAGCTGCTTGCAGAATTTATCCTCCCAGTTTATCTTGAGTTTATCCTTGTCACCAGTTGCTGTATCTACCCTTTTTGGCTATGATACTGCACGCTATTATAGCTTGGTATAACTTAGTCACCCACTCAACTTGACTTATTCATTGAACAACTTATGGATTGAACAACTTATAGATTGAACAACTTATAGACTGAACAACTGAAGTGAAGTAAAGTTAGGTTATAATAAAAACCATGGTATATACACATAAATGATTGACAATCATTTGACCACAATATCCTGGTAACATAATATGATACAGGAAATAATAGCAATCCAAGTTATCACATAGTGTAATTGTATTGGCATTCATGACTGGCAATGTTATTTTGGGAACTGCAACTGCATACTAGCTTGTGCTTTAATTATACTTTATAAACTATCCTGTGTGGTCATAGCAAATTCCAACATATTAAAGCTATGGTTGTGGAGGAATCATGAAGTCCTCTATTAGAAGACTTATCATCCATCCAAGTTTTCTCCTGTACCCACCTCATAGGTATGGTATACATGTGCAGTACATCTCCTCTATTCTTTCACAATTGACCCAATTTGTCTACTCCAAAATTAAGTAGATGTGCAGTATTTCTGCCTACCAAACAAAGTAAAGCTGCAAACCCTATTCCTTGCCCCCACCCCCCAAACTTAATAAACTCATATATTTAAAACAAAGAAACGTTTGTTTTTCAAACATCAGAAAAAAAAAGCAACCCTTCTTGTGAAGTGCATAACTCATACAATAACCTTAGTGTGTGACCAATTCCAATAGCCACTGTAGTGTGTGTTCAGTTATGGGTATTATTTGGTAAATAAGCATTAGTATAAAAGTTTAAAAGTGTCTACATATTTTAAACAAGTGGCTATAAGCAAATCTTCATTTAGCTTATTACAATACATTCCTACTTTGTTGAACCAATATTTACCATGTCCCAAACTAATATATAGAAATTAATAGCTAATAAGGCACTCAAGATTCCTGGAGGCATGTCTGAAGAGCTATCTTTTTTTCTGGAACATAAACAATCAAATATAACTATTGATCTTCCATATCAGATATTCAGTAAACCACACTTCCATTTGCTAGTGGATCCATGATGAGGCAACACACTGAGCTAGGTATTTATTTACATCTTTTTAGATTTAGCTAATTGTATACATATATAACAATACAGTTATATTTTTCCCCTCTTGGTATTGCCAGATATTGGGCCTACTATACTGCATGCATTAGAATTCCATGACTAATTATTACAATAACATCAATTAGTAGAAAAACAAAACAAAACACGCACACATACCACACTTGAAACTAGCTTGCTAGCTTACGTTAAACAGAGCAGTTCAATAAACATACTTGTCTGCTGTGTCTGGGCGGACACACAACTCCATCCTATCAGCTGTAAAAGTAGCAGCAAGAACCACATTTCAGATTCACGCCGAGAATTTGGGATTAGCTCGAACTAGTGAAGCGGAAACCTGGAATACAGTGGTCAGTGCAATTAATGCAATTAATTTGAAGTTGTGTACTGGTGTTATAGTGAATACTGTAACCCTAGAATAATGTATCCCCTACTACATTCACTAGTGAATACCTTACCTTGGGTGCTGTGAATAATGTATCCTGTAGTGGATATGGTATCCAAGTGCAAATATTATCGCAAGCAACACAATTACTAATTAGATATTTTTTCCGCTTTAGCAAATATGGTCACTACTGAAATATAACAAGCGCAGGGGGCACTTATAAAAATTAGTTTCAAACCTAAACTTTGACTTTACAGGAGCATCTATAACAGTAGACTATGAAACGGTTATATGATTGAACAGTTGATAGGAGCTTCAATATTTTAGGTTTCATCAATGTATAAATACTTGGCAGCAATGCTGTTGGACACTGTAGCAGAAAGTCCTTAGATTATATTGGTTTGTTATTAGAGAGGAATTGGGTGATGAATATTTGAGGACTAGAACCATCAGATGATGCATTACATTTTCTGGTACTTGCTTGATTATTGTTTGGCAAAATTTAATTACCTCCTATTTATAAAATAAACACAATTGGATGTCCTCAGGATTCTTCAACATACAAAGATCTGTGGCAGTGCTCACTATGGAAAGTGACATAATGCATGCTTCACTTACTAAAATCAATTTCATATGATTTACAATAATGCTATTAATTATAAAGTCTTTCTTTCTTATATGTAAATATTAGTTCTTAGGAAGTTACTCACTTAGCTAGATCTATATTATTTTCAAAATTTTCTTATGAAATCATTACTACTGTACTCTGGCCCAATAATCTCTAATTGTTAATGTTATACAAAGTATACATCATCTTTAGGACAAAAATAAGGAAGAAAAAAAAAAACAATAGTAAATGTTTTAGCCTGTGTATGTGTGTGTATGCATATATGTATTGTAGCTCTGTATTAATACATAAGTGTGTTTACTGTTTACTTTGGTCTATTCTATTAGTATTATATGATCACCATATAATCAGTTACAGATTGGTTCTTAAGAAATAAACTACAACAAACAATATTGCTGATGATAATCTATTATTTAAAAAAGTTTTCTTGTCCATGATTTCTCTTATCATTATTCTCCTCACGCCAGGTATATTATCTTCTCCTGTAATATACATGAGTACAAGAAGTTCATGTATTCTGATTGAGTGTTATACCAACTAAACTAATTGCATAAATAACAAAAGACTTGTGAACACTTGATTCTTTGTGTATTATATATGCATATGAACAGTGCAATGATGGCATTAATTTGCAATTTGATATCAAGATTTTTACATGCCATATATAGGAAACCACCACAATTAAATCCATTAGGATCTAATTGTACTCCCTATTGAAATCAATATAGCAAAGTAAGATATTTGAAAAATAATAACTATTACAATGAATACTTTGGGTAAAAATAATTTCCAATGAGTGAATTCATTTTGTGGATACACACTTCTGAAGTAATCACTACACAAAGAAGAATAATTAAATCACAATTAGGAAAGAAAAAAAAAGAAGAAGTAGAAACTGAATTTACATATTTGTTTGTAAACATTTCATGTCATCTTCCATGATAGATCAAAAAACATCATTTCACATTTGCTGAAATCCAACAGAACCAGGCACAAAAACAATGAATATGAGAAAGTTTACCTGAACGAAAATATAGAGAGAATTATATCATGGCTTATAATTTATTTAAAACATGTCACTGAATATGCTCATTATGGGTAGCTAAACATTTTCTTGAAATTGTCATCTTGGGACAAAATATTATGTTTTTAAATTTCTTGCATTTTCAGAAGTACAACTGAATCCTTATATATTATTTTCGCTAACTCCCTGTCTGCCTTCGTGCCTGCCTTCCTGCGTAATTGTCCAAGAAAAACTTTTGAAATGTGGGTCATGGGACATCAGTTAAACTTCATTCTGTTCCCCATGTTGGTGCTCAGCTGTTTCTTGGGAGCAAAGTGCAGCATTAACTTCACATAGTGGAAAAGGGAAATGGTATGGATGGTATAGATTTTCATCATTCATATCACCATGATTCCATGATGTTATATGCAGACTAGTTGCCTTCAGCTTACCACAGTTAATTGATTAATGGACCATTCTTCTGTTTATTCTTCCCCATGTATAGCAAATATAAATGTTTCCAATTCATTCATCAAGACGTCACACAAGTCCTCTTTACTAACAGCGTAACTTCTCAGAGATGGCCTGAGTACAGTATCAACATCTATTACATAATGTGGAGGTGAAATTTTCTACTTGCATTCTATTACCCATAATATATATGGTTAGATGTCTGGGGTAGCCAGCACCCATGGCTGTGAGTCAAGGGCATTACAGCCAGCTCATAAGTGATGGATGATTTCATGCTAAGGCTGAGAGCACGGGAGTGGAAAATCAATTAATCAAAGAAATTTCATTGTGCTTTAGGGTAATTTTCTGGATGGCAAGCAGCACTTACTACCTTCTTCACAGGGTGGAGAATTGGGGTAGTTCCTTCTTTTGATGACATGATGGATAGCATCAGGATCTGCTATGATGGTGCAAATTAATTTCTTCATGGCTTCCTCACCAGGATCATCATTAACCATCATCTCGTAGGTTACATCTCCAAGAACAGAAATACCAGAGAAAATGACTATAGTACATCACTACAATTTATGTGTCTGAATGGGTAAATGAGAAAGTTTCTCATCCATTATGACCAGGTAATTATAAACAAGCACTGCATATGAGTATAAAGTAAAGATAGAGAAAAGTATAGGTTTAAAAAAAAGAAAGAAAATAACTAGACTTACAACTACTATAAAACACTGAATAAGAAGGTAGGGTAGAAAAAAATCGAGTATTTAAAAAGAACAAAGAACAACCAAAGAAAACAAAAAACACACACAATTGTAATAGACAGTACAAAAGTTTTTTTTCTATTTGTTCTTGTTTTTTTGTTCATAACAAATGCAAACTAAACTCAAAAACCTACCTTGGTTGATGAACATTTATTTCTCTTGTAAGTTTAATGGTTGTTACAAAAGTTCAGCTATATCACTTACTCTTGGGAATCAGGTGAGTTCTTTAAATAGTTTCCTTCTCTTCAATAAACAATCCACCAACCACATTCTCATAACAATTTTACCACCACCCTATTATGTAATAAACTGTTCCTGTTCAATGTTAGTAGCTATCTCTGTCAGAGGTACTTTCTTTTCAGGGTTCTCCTTGATCTCTGACATTTGGTCATCTGTGAAGTGGGAAGTGAGTTGCCAATAGTTTTAGTGGCTGGCAGCCTCCTGTAGTTACAAATTTGTTTAGTTTGATTAATGGTTTATATAGGGGGTGGAGGATATGTAGGCCATTTCTAAGGTAAATATTATGAATGCATCTCTAGTAATTAGTGTCGTTATGAATTCACCTGGTTTATGTATAATTATTTGTTGCTATACACAGGTAAGGAGGGGGGGGGGTTAGTGGCAGGTGCAGAAATAGATAAATAGATAAACCAAACAGAAATCTTGCCTATCAGCCATTAATCAATAGAAAGAAAACTTGTTAACTCAATAAATTTCTTGAAAAATATAAGAAAGTGCAACTTTGCCTTCCTAATGACATTTTTGGAACTAGTAAATTAGTGACTGAGCCATTATATCCCCCAAGTTGAATGTGCAGGGGCAAGTTGACCATTTTATTGGCTCCTTACAACCACTTCCAAATGAAGAAGCCAAGTTTTTGCAAGTGCATTTAATGTGTTTCGTTAATGTAACCAGCCAGAGGCATGGAAACTTTCTCCTGCTTGACAGACAGAATCATAGTTTTAGACCTTTGAGACATGCTTCAAGCAAAGAACAGATCAATTCATGCATTTAAAACTGCTCTGCTTGTAATTTGCACTGACAAGCTTCTTCCTGGTCAGAATGTGACAGACTAAAATACTCTAAGGACAAATGAGGTGGCTATAGTTTTAATGGGAGATAACTATTTTGGCAAAATAAAGGATAGGTACCATTCTCACATTCCACAAGTGCACCCTCACAATGGACATGCAAGTCACAAGATCAGAGCTCTGTCTCCCTTCAATCCTCTAAATCAATGAAGTTGAAATTAGGGTTCAAATAGAGTGTTCCTAATCCCTGTGTGTGTGACAGCAGTATACTATTTATTCCCTCAACTATGGTTTAAATGCACCAGCTTTAAAATTGTAGTTGAAATGAGCCAGACAATGATGATGGGAGGTCCAGCAGTTACCACACAACACTAAGATCGGTTTTAAATCTTTGCCGAATAATTTTAATTTTGATAATACGTCCGTGGTTCTTTCAGCAATTAGCTCTTTTGGCACTTTTTTCTCTTTCTTCTCACACTGTTCTTCTGTCTCTTTTAAATGCTAGCATGTCAACGCCAATGTATTCCCTTTGATGGAAATAAAATAGTGACAGGAAGAACCTTATTTGGGCTTCTTTTAGTTACTCTACTTGAACAATGTGGTGTGGACTAAAAGTACATAGCTCAGGTTACTTTTGGTTACCTTAATATCATATCCGCCATTTTTCAACTGAATCCTTGCTGCCATTTGTTGGGTCATCATACCATATCACATAAATATATATGTATGTATATATATATGTATGTATATATATAAACATCACTAGCTCTATAGCATAAGATTGGCTTACAGAAAACAGCTCATCTACTTAATTATATTATTACTGTGGTTACTTTTTCTTCTACCCCAAAAAAATTACTCAAAATGAACTTCTTCTTGTACATAAACCACCAGTAAACTTTGTATAATGAAACAATTAGATGCATGTGACACACACACAGTTGGGTGCTTTGAATGTTTGACACCATTGTCTTAGATGTAAATCATAATAAATTAATAAAGAGAGACAATGACATGCGTAGAAAAACATCAGTTGTTTCCTTTAATTCTAAGAAAAATAGTAAAAGTACATTGTTAATAATTATTATTTTCTACATACATATATACACACATTCAGTCCTTTAGCTCATATCTGTTTCACTGGCTTGTTGCAGGCAGATAAGCAGGACATTGCTCAAGGGGAACACCACCAACTTCATCAGTTGCAGGCGTGAAATTTTCTATGTCCTCATACATATGACTGGAGTCTCTCTGAATATTCACATAACTAAGTGGGATGGCACCCACTTGTCTGCAATAAACATGAATGGGTTGGTACAGGTCAAAATCTTTGTGTACCATATATGTAACACATTATTTAGTATATTAAAAACTTTTATAAATTTGAAGTAAAATATTTAGACAACAGTTAAAATTGCTGAGCTGCATTTCATCGACTTGTTAAAAAAATGAGAGAAAACTTTGATACAGTTACTTCCAAAGTTTTTTATTTAGAAAATCCCATATTCTGGTAGATTGAGACAATACTTTGCCCCAAACTGATGAACTAAAACATATTTAAATAGCAATGAAACAAAATTAATGACTATACTTCAGTAGAAATTTTTGTGTTAAATATGTATTATGATTCAACAAAATAAGTACAAATTAATTTCTATCATTTGAACAGATCATATGACCTCCATTTATAATTTACTTTATACCTAGTTAAGTTCCTTTAAAAACAATTCATGTTAAAAAACTGACAACAAAGAGAGATAGGTGGAACAAGTGAGTCTGTAATAATGGATACTGCACTGTATTGGTGTAGCTACAGGCTATGCTCTTACTCTGGCTCATCCTTAGGCTTCAGCTTTGCTCTTTGTATCTTGGTTGCGATAAGTATTGATACCAAAATGACTATCACCAACTCCATTACAACAAAGACTGCCACTACTCCAGCTATAATAGTCATTACTGGATTTCCACCAGAAGTTACTTCTCCTATTTCTGTAGATTCAGTGCCTTCACATTCCACTGTGGATGAATCAAAAGATGCACATGCACCCTCCAATTTTAGAGGCAGGAATTGAACTGGAATAGTGTCCCCAGAAGATGCCCACTCCTCTATCATGGTGATGAGGTCTGTGACTGGTGCCTGGAGAGTGTCATGTAGTTGTGCCTGGTATGTGACAGACTGAGGGGAAGATGGATGACACAGGAACACTCTGTGAGTCGATCAGCAGTGAAGGCACAGGCACATCTACCAGCCATGAACTTCACTATTGCCTCCACTATGTCCATGTCTTTAGATTCAAGATTTGTGTCCTAAAATTAGGGAAGAGATTTTAACTCACTTCGAGCAACGCATTAATCACTTACCATCCACTCTATGCAGTTGGAGAGTCCAGTAAATTTTAACATGAGGAACGTAGCTAAATGGAAAAAAAAAAATTAATATGTAATATATATGTATATACCAATGATAAAAACATTTATAAATAAATGAAGAAAATTAAGTTTAGGGATTTCCCCAAAAAGTACGGAAATAAGAAGTGATCATTTCCTACCCAAGAAGTATTGAAACAAGGCATGAACACTCAAATATTATGTAACTATTTTCATATCCCTAAATCACTCCCTCCAGACTTTTCAATTCGATAATTTTGTAATCCTATTAAGCATGATGATGAATGCACCTATTTTGTTTCTGTACCATTGAAGTTTCTTTATGGAAGGGGGTGAGGGGTTTCCTTTCAATATTTCAACAGAAAATTTTCATTTCATTACTTACTCATGATAATATCTTTACTTTATACTAGATAAAATAAAATTTGGAGTCAGTGATTTAGGCATGTAGAATAGCAAATAAAAATTGAGTGCTCATGCCTGGTCTTTCAATAGTTTTAGGGAAGGTAATAATCTTTTCTTGTTACCATTCTTTTTGGAGAAACCTGAAATCTTAATATTTTTTCATTTATTTATTGATATTTTATGCTACTTTTTGTGCTTTTTTTTAAACATTTTAAAGTGTCTCCTTTTTTGGGGGGTAGGGGTATCTTTGCAATATTGTAAAGGAAAATATTTACTCTATTATTTACCCATGATAATAGCATTTCCTTTTTTTGATGCCAGATGAAATAGATTTGGGAGTCAGTGATTTAGGAATGTAGAATTTGACAGATAATAATTGATCACAAGTTTACAGTAATAATTTAAAGATTCAAAAGTCGCAACTGTTAGTTATCTCTCAGTCAAACAAGCACTCAGTTAAACAATCAATTTATCGATGTCTGCCATTTGAAATTTGGTAGTATTTGGCATGCATTAATGAGATAGGAATACATATAACTTCTATATATCTTCATTGCAGGAATTGCCTCTAAAATAAATTAATGCATGCAATTATGTGCACTGCATAAAAAAAAACAAACTGTATATATAAAATTTTACCTGAATTAAAATTCACTTCACTTTAAGATAGTAGTGGAAAAAAAAAAAAATTCCTCCCATTTAGGAAGAAAAGAAATGGATATCCACTCTTTATTATCAATAAGAATAATAATTTTAGTACAGAACCAGAGGTCTATTGCAGCTTTGCTTACAATAATTATGTCACTGGTTGTCTAGCAGACAGTAATATGCATGGACATTCCCACAGGTGGACATTTGGCCTAGAGAGATCTAGGCATTGTTAAACCAAGATGGAAGATATGTATGCATGTCAAGTGACATTTTTCTAGAGGCAACGGTTAGAGTTTAGCTGGACAAGCTAATGTCAAAATTATCGATACTCATGGACACATTCATGGGACCCTTTACCTACTTTTATACTTAACATTGCAGGGGCAGATACAGGATTTTTTTTTAATGTGGGGTGAGGGGTGATGGGGGAGGTAGGGATGGTTTCTAGAAAATAGTAAAGCATGGTGTTGCATGCATTAGGCAATATTTTTATGACCCCTCACATTACTTCTCATTATTAGCCTTACACACACAGATGAAGAGGTGTGGCCAGATGGAACCCACCTCATGTTATTCGCACAGTCAAGTTGTGTTTTAACTTTAGGATTGTAACTCATCCTTTATTTTGGGTAAAAATGCCTTTTTGGCATTTTGTTGATACAGAGGGGTGTGGCCATAAAGATATGCTTATGATGTTCCACTGGTGACTCTGATTCTCAATATATACGGGTTTGTGTGTCTAACTTTAAACTTTTAAGCATCAATCAAGGATGCACAGACAGACAGAGAAACAGACAATGACAAACAGACAGACAAATAAAGAGAGAGACAGAACAGACAGAGGGACAGATAAATAAAAAGACAGACAGACAGACAGACAGACAGACAGACAGACAGACAGACAGACAGACAGACAGACAGAGAGACAGACAGACAGACAGACAGACAGACAGACAGACAGATGGATGGACGGATGGATGGACGGATGGATGGACAGACAGAAAGACAAACAGGGACAGACAGACAGACAGACAGACAGACAGACAGACAGACAGACAGACAGACAGACAGACAGACAGACAGACAGACAGACAGACAGACAGACAGACAGACAGACAGACAGACAGACAGACAAACAGACAGACTGGGAGACAGAGAGACAGTTCATACTTCATAGTATAGATACTAGCAGGTCTATCTGGCGTTACCAAGGATATAATAAAATTGTCCACAACAAATAAAGGTGCAGCCCATTGCTATCCAAACCATTCCCCTATCAGATTCAAGTTATGTTTATATGCTTGTAGGGCTTTATGTCAATATATTTGACCATTTTTTGGCATTCTTTTGCCTTACACACAAAGAAGAAATTGTATGGCCAGATGGGACCCACCCCATGTTATTCCAAGAGTCAAGTTGTGTTTGCATGCCATGTTTTTGGCCTATAGCTCCATCATTTGACCATTTTTGGCATTTTTTGTTTTGAAATACTAAAAGGGGTGTGACCATATAAACATACTTTGACATTCCCCTAGTGACACTGATTCTAAATAAATATGGATTTGTGGGTCTAACTTGAGGTGTTAAATTGTGAATTGAGGATACACAGATGAATAGACAGACAGACAAACTATTAGCATTTTGTATACTAGATAAAAATCTGCCCTACTAGCAGTATTTCGGCCAGCTTTTGGTTAGCAGTAGTCACAAAATTGTCTACGTTGAAGACAAATGTTGTAGACCTTTTGGAACAAAAGTGAACATGTGATTCGTTCAAAATGTTTTTTAGATGTACAATTTTTGACATTTTTAGCCTTACACACAAAGAGGAAGAGGTGTGCCCACTGCCCAATTGGGACCAAGTCCATTTTATTCGCAGAGTCAAGTCGTGTTTAAATGCTAAAGTTTTAAGGTCTGTAGCTCATTTCATTTTCTGGCAAAAATACCATTATTGTTTTTTTGTTTTTGTTTTTTTTTGTTTTTTTTTAATATAGAAAGTGATGTGGCCATATAGATATGCTTATGACGTTCGCCTGGTGACACTGATTCTAAACACATAGGGTTTGTTGGTTTATCAACCGTTCAAGCTTCAAATGAGGATACACAAACAAACAGACAGACAGACTATTCGTATTTTAAGTTAGATATAATGTATACAGGCCATTAGCCAGGATTTTTGAAAGGGGTGGTTCTTTTTTGGGGGAGGAGGGGGGAAGGGGGGTAGTAACCTAATTTTCATTAATTATTTATGAGATATATACTATGTACCATCACTTGGTTGTCACTCACCCCTTACCCTTAATCTTATTGCTAATGAAAGCTTAGATCAAATGCTTTCCAATGTACGCTCCATGGCATGTTCAAGTGTCCCACATTCTTAAGTATTATTGTGATGTACCATACAAATTTCACCAAATATGGTTAAAAATATGGACATGCATGATGGCAAAACAGTCCTACATAATATAATCAATTTGTATTTATATATGTGTATATATATGTATATATGTATATATGCATATATATATACACATATACATACATATACACATATATATATACATACATATATGTATTGCATATAGTGACACAAGTTGAATCCCAGCCGGTAACCTTCATTTGAGGTGAAACATAGATTGAGGCAGACTACAGTGGACACAGACCTCCTTCAATAATTACTAGAAGAGTTCTGTCACAGTGCAAAGGCAACTCAGCATTAAACTAGACCTTTTGAGTAATCAGAGTGATGATGTTTATATTAATTAGAAAGATAAATATGTGAACAAATCATGTGCTGCAATAAATCTACATGCAATATCCATGCTATAAAGTACGAACAGTCTGTCTCTCTGTCTGTTTGTGCATCGTTGGGTTCATGCTTGAACAATTAAAGTTACACCACAAACCCATATATATTTACGATCAGTGTCACCAGAAAATGTTTTAAGCATGTCTCTGGGCCACACCCTTTTTCTATACATAAGAAAAGAGAAAAAGAAAAAAAGAAGAAAAAAAAAAGTACTTTGCCAGAAAAAAAATTGAACTACAGGCCTAAAACTTTGGCATAAAGACACAACTTGACTCTGTAAATAACAAGGGGTGGGTCCCATCTGGCCACACCTCTTCCTCTTAGTGTGTACGGCTAAAATTGTTAAAAATGGTAGAAAAAGAAACTGTTTGACCTAATCACATGTTCACTTTTGTTTCGAAAAGTCTAATAAATATATTAATTGTGACTATGTGGAGTGAATAACTGCCCATAGGGCAGGTTTTTCGCTAGTATTTTTAAAATATCAACCTATATATAGTGTTATAAAATATTCTGTTTCATTAGTTTCAATACAATATGTATTACCAGTTAATTAAAAGGATGTTTACCCCAGTAAACACGATGAATATACCAGATGTTGCAGGGCCAGAAATAAATTAGTGTTGAAGATAGCTTTTTAAATCTTATAAATAGCAGATGTTCAGTCAATTAGCAATCAAATTCACTCACAGGACATATTGGATACTTCATCATACCCCTGTCCTTTTTCAACATCCAGACCTAATTTGTACCAGCCATCAAGAACAGAAGTAGCAATCACCTAGCCAGTAACTTTAGTTGATTTGGCTTTTTGCAAAAAAATACTCTCCGATGTCATGGTGTACAAGTTGCACACATAAATGAATTACTTTTACATTAAAAAAAGTTATTTCATACACCTTTATAAAAAAAATGATTTGTAATTCTTATTTTATCACCAAATAATTTTAATTATGTTCTTTCCTGAATTAATTATTTCATTTTGTACGTGGGGTGATGAATATGTGGTATTCTTTAGCTTTGGTCTTTCAAGGCAAGCATTTATGACAGAGTTATGCTTAGCCAATTGAATACCTTCATTAATGCCAAAAAAACTTCCTGATTACCATTATATCAAGGTCCACCATCTTCCCTAAGCGCCAAGCGTTACTGTGCACAAAATAAAATATACTCTGTCAGAACAGTAAATTGTGTCTATTTTCCTCAATAGCTTTAGCCAGTGCAGAATTAATGCATAAATCTACGTTGTGCTGTGGATTTTCCACAAATTGGACAAAAGTACTTGAATCTGCCATTTCATTAAGGTGGCACAGAGTAGAGGAATAATTATCTACTATGTTATGTAAATTGATCCATTTAAAAAAAAAAGGTATATTAACAAGGATTCTATCCTTGTTAATACACCTTTTTAAAAATGGGGCAATGTAATTATTGATTGTATGTTATTGATTGGATGGTAGGTTTTGTATTGTCTTTAGTTTTTTTGTAGAAGATAGGAATAAGGATTCCATACTTATTCCTATCTTCTACAAACAAACTAAAGACAATACAAAACCTACCATCCAATCAATAACTTATTATATACCAACCAAGAATATTTTATAGCCATTTCACCTGAAAGCAACAGCTATACAATATACTCCTTGGGGAAAGGGAAAGTTTCAGAAAAAAAAATGTATTAAAAATGTAAGATTTGATCTCTATCAGAAAAATTTACCACACCAATTACTTCAGTTGTGGGCATATTATGCACAATAAAAAAAAGACAACAATTAAGTTTCTTTAGATAAACTGTCAGGGCCACCATTACCACCAAGATGGTTCAAACCTGTACAACTAGCAGCTGATACCAAGCTAAGATTTTCACAATCCCATCAATAGTACTAATTACAGGTATACGGTTCACATCAACAACACCATTACTAATGATAATTAAAATGGACAGTGGGTATTGTGCCTTCAAGTACTTTGGAAGATCATCAATTCTGGAAATTGCCCTCTTCTCCCAGCAAGCCTTGCCTCCATATTAAGTTTAACTAGATGAGTTTAACTAGATGTGCCAATATCAGGACAACCATTACCATGTACATTCTGAAGATTTAAACCTCCATAACCAGCAGAAGGTCCCAACCTAAGATTATCACCAACACAAGTGCCACCAAAATTACTGAACATAGCAACTTGGCTCCACCATAACCACTAAGGGTAGACATTGCAGGGGCAGCTAAGGGTGGGAGCTAGAGGGGCTTGAGCCCCTCACTTTTCAGTAGATGGGGGCAGACCCCACTAATTATTTGAACAATGATGTCAAGGTATGAATGAGTAGCTGTAACTCAATCCTCCCTTTCTATTCTTCCCCCTTGCTCACTGGGAGAGAGAGTGAGCAAGTTTTAAATATGGTATTGTATGTCTACATACATACGAAGGTATCTGCTAAAATGTCTGTATGGTACAGGGTCAGATCTAGGATTTCAAAAAAGGGGCTGCTTTTCCCTTCCCAACAGTGGGTGTGGCTTCTCAAATTCAAAGGGATATATTTTTAATCTGCAGAGCTCCCCAGCTTGTCTAATTAAAACAATATTGAATTTTTATATACCACCAGAATCCAAAGCCAGCCACTGTGGGGCACTTCTAATCTCCTTGGAAAGGGAGACAATTGCATTTTAAAGAATAATGGCAATGAATACTTAGCCAGCTAATTTTTCTAGGGCACCAACAGCTATCAATCACTGTCTATTAGTGGCAACTGCTTAGCCATTGCTAATTCTTAACTTTTGGCTATTGTTTTTCATGCTTTTTTTTTTTTTTTTTTTTTTTTTTTTTTTTTTTTTTTTTTTTTTTTTTTTTTTTTTTTTTTTTTTTTTTTTTTTTTTTTGCATGGAAAATTTGAATTCTTTGTTCCTCCATCTGGGTTCACTTTTTTGTTTCAATTTACTTAATTATCTATCCCAGTTCCTTTGATTATGCCTGCAAATTTTTTATCAAGTAGGTTCAGCCATTAAAAGCCTTACTCAACATAAAAGTGAGCCATGGCTTTATGTGTATACAAATTATGTCAATGGTATACACAGTATTATCAAATTTCAAAATTTTAGGCACATTGGGTGCTTCACTCCAAGTTAAATATATTTTTTTGTACCTAGGTATCAATATATAAATAACTCTTTACCTGTGATATATAAATAAGAATAAGTTATTTCATACATACTAATCAGCAGCTGCATTGGAGCCACAGTTCATTACAGCTTTATTGAGAAGTCTTAACAAAATAAAGGTTGTGTTGCTGCTCTTGGCTAAACTTGAAGGACCCAAGGAATTCATTTTGGAGGGGATTAGAAATGTTTAAAAATTAATAATTTTTGTGTTTAATTAGTGAAATAATGTTTCTAAGTTTTCTGTAGTAAGTAGGTGGTTATGTGATGGTGGTAAAATCAGAATAGTCATTCTTGGGGAATAAATTGTTTACAGGGCACAAATAAACTGTGGAACAGGGAAATAGAGCCCTGCTATTGGTATACCAATAAGGAATTATTTGGCAAGAAAAGAAGTGGGGGGGGGGGGGGGGGGGGGTGTGGGGGTGTTGAGATCATTTAAGACCCAAACTCTGAGGGAAGTGGGAGCTGAATTGGAGGAACCAGCTTTCCTCTGGCAACCTTTTTGTGGCTGCAGCAAGAGTTGGCACCCCTCCTCACTTTTACATAATCACCAACAGATCTTCAGATTAAAAAAATAGGAAATTTCAAGCACTTAAAAATGCTAATCAATTGATAAATTTATGATAAGTTGGGGGGGAATGAAACAAATTTAGATGACATTCCAACCTTGCAGGCAAATGGTCCTCTAGTACAGAACTCATCAACCTTTTCCAATTCTATTCACCCCAACCAGAGATTCTTGTTTCCCTCAAACATTGGGAACCAACAGGAGTCCACATGGTGAGAGAATGTGAGTGGCTGGCTACCCAACAGCCTTTAAGCTAGCTGATACTTGTTATTAAATATATTTGGACACAATTGTGATAATTTTTTCCAACTAACTTAGTCATGCTTATCTGGTGAATAATCACTTACTTTAGCAGGACCAGGAGTTGAAGAGGATTTGAAAAAAAAGCCTCAAACTTTGATTTCCTCACAGAAAATTTCACTTGAAAGTTGAAATTCTGAAAGACAATTTTGGCTAAAGATGCTTCAAAACACCCTAGAAATAATTTTAGCTAAAGCTAAAATTATTTCTAGCCCTACATCAAACCAGGCTAATGATAGCTCTAGTATTTTTGATGAATACCAGTCAGTATGCTGTAGAGACCAACACCAACCATTTCAACCTAAAAATAAAGAAATACTCTTAGGTCTCTCAAATAATGGTCTAAATTTTATGGCTAGTTGATATACTACTTTATACACACAAGCAGTTGACAGATAACTGTGATCTTATTGAATTAGCCAGACAACTTTGTGCAGTGTTAGATGAACTTGGGGAGCATTTTGATGCATTTAAATAGCTCTGTGTTTTCCTCACATTTGATATATCAAATTCTCATGATTATCAATATCCCCACTAATACTCTTGGTAGTGTTTATGTCCCCCCCACCTCCTATTAAAGCTTAAGTATATGCAGTGCTTGTACATAGGGAATAAATCTTCCACCCCCTTGCCCACTTATATTAGGTAAACTGAGCCCCCTCAATATTTTGAAGCTTGAGCCACCCCTGCATTGGAAGTGAACACTCCAGCTTGAGAGATTCAGGGAATGGGTAGGAGGTGCTAACTTACAGTTACACCATGACACACTACAGCACTAGACAGTTATGTAGATTTCCAGATAATCTAATTCTTTTCAAAACTGAACTTGGGAGGACCCTAACTGACTGACTGACTGACTGACTGACTGACTGACTGACTGACTGACTGACTGACTGACTGACTGACTGACTGACTGACTGACTGACTGACTGACTGACTGACTGACTGACTGACTGACTGACTGACTGACTGACTGACTGACTGACTGATTGACTGACTGACTGACTGACTGACTGACTGACTTTTGGTGGTGTGTGCATGGGTACTGGGAGAGAGAAATATTATTATTATTATCTTCCTTCCCCCCCCCAACCCCCAACCAAAAGGGGGTTTGGTCAAACCCCTCAGAACCCCCCCAGGCTATGGTCCTGATATATATACCCACAAATCCATATATATGTATATATATAATCGGTTTCACTAGGGGAACATATTATTATATCTATATTGCCATATCTCTTTCTCTATTAATATAGAAGGGAAAAAAATGGTACTTTGGCTAGAAAATATCATGAGCTCCAGGCCTAAAACATTTTCATTTCTATTTTTAGTGGTCTTAGACATTCTTTATAACAAATTTAATTGGTATGAAGCAAGGTAAAAGTGCATAGCTATAATTGCACTGACCCAGATAATCACCAAATCATTGAAAAATTATACAAGCAATAAATTTAACAATAATTGATTAGATAGTGATACCACATTCCACCTGTCCTTGAAAATCGGAATATATAAGATCAGTCAAATGGCTTTAATGTGTGTATGACAATAGATTGTGATGAATAGTAATCTGTTGCTACTTGAGTTGTTGATGCATAAGAACAATAAGTCAAGAAACAAAGCTTACTACAGTTAAAGTTTTTTTTTATTATTATGATATTTAAACATATTTGATGAAGAATAAATTTGTGTGTGATATTTAAAACAACAAAAACATGGTAAATTCTTTCTGAAAAAAAAAATCATATAAAAAGATCAGCTTTGCTATTATCAGTTATGTGAAACAATTAGTAGAGAGATTAGTGATTATCTAATGCCACATCAATGCTTTAGGCATGATCATTTACTTTAGTGAACCATTCATGAATTAGTTAAAAACATTTTAATGAAACAATTATTAGAACTGATAATAAGAAATGTTCTTTATATATATCATTTTTTCTTCCCTTAGGTAATAGTACTAAAAGTTATGACAAATATATCTAAGGTCTATGATGATCAATTTTTTTTTGTATACAGAATATTTTGATTATAAATTGGTATGAAAAGACTTACTTGGTATTGTGAGAGAGCGAGTAGCAGTAGACTCTGTTATTACATCCTGATAACCTTCCAAGCTAAGAGTGACACTCACAGCACACATGTACTCACCCTCATCTCTGCTCTTATCCAAACTGATGAACAGGACACTAGTCTGGTATAGTTGTGGCCCCACCTGTACTGGCAACTCCTCCACAGTTACTCTACTGCTGAAGGAGAGGCGAGAACCAGATTTGCTCCATTTGGTAACGATAGTCATTGGTGGAGATATTTCCAGTGACACTTGAATAGTGCAGGTGAGGTTGAGCTGCAGGCCTGTGAAGAAGTCTGAGTCTATGGGATAGCCTCTAATATCCACTGCAAGGGCTGTAACTAAATAAGTAATGTAGAGAATAATAGAGAGTATTAATGAGAAGTGTATTCCTGTTACTTAATTCAATAAATCTTAGGCTTAAATTTCATAATGGGATCTAGAATCTAGATCTTGGCTATTTCATTTTCTTCAATACATTATCCTAGATATTGTGGAAAAGGGCATTGGAAGAATTTCAAGTTAATTCTCCTGCTTTGTTTGGATAAATCACTTCCTCAGTAATTGTTAATGTCTCCCGTTTGCTTTGTTTCAGTTTTCGATTTTCTAATGTCTTCAGCCCTAGACACTGCTCATGATGGTGCAGGGTTTTCTTGTTCTTATTTGGGTTTAAAAAAAAGTATTTTCAAATTCCTGGTCTAATTAGTGTATAGGAAGGGACATTTTCTTCAATAATACCCCCATTCATTCATTCGTGGGAGGGGTCACTGTCCACATTGCTCCTCACCTTACCCTCCCCACTTCCCATGCCCGGTTGTTGTTTTAAAAATTTTTAGTAGCTGCATAGATGGTGGTAAAATGAGGTTAAAATTGTCTTGTATGGTCTCCAGTGTACTTTGACCTAATTCTGGACAGCCATAAATGGGTGTAATTAGATCCTTAATACTGTTACTATCAATATTTTTCATTCATTAGTTTTTAATTTGTTATTTTATTTGGAGTCTGAGTAGTTATACACACCCTGCCCCCCTACAATATTTTTTATTCATTCCTTTTTCATTTTATTTTTTACTATTTATATATTATTATTTTTTTTTATAAAAATATTACTAGCAGCATAAACCAGGCGTTGCCTGGCCAATATTAATATGAAACATTATAGAAAACACTCAAATTGTGGCCTGGTTGGTCCTTTAATTAGCTTTTGCTAGCCAAAACAACTTTGTATGGGTGTAACTATGATTAAACCATACCCATTATCACCCGCACATGTGGAAATACTTCTTGTGGATGTGTTTACCACCATGCCTACATGTGGTTAACAACTCTCACCTAGTTACTTGCAGACCACATGCCAAATTTCAGCATGATAGGTCCTTTAATTAGCTTTTGGCAGCCAAAACAACTTCTTCTGGGTGCGACTATGACCAAATTACACCCACTGACACATCCATGTATGGTTAATAATGCTTACCAGTTACTTGGAGACCACATGCCAAATTCCAGCATGGTCAGTTTTCAATTTACTTTTGGTAGCGTGTGGCTATGACAGATCCACACCCTCTGACAAACCCACATGTGATTACTAATGCTCACCCTGTTACTTGAAAACCAAATGCCAAATTTTGGCCTGGTTTTATTTTTAATTAGCTTTTATTAGCCAAAACAAGTTCCTGTGGGTGTGGTTATGATCAAACCACACTCATCACTTGAACATGTGGTCAATAACGGTCAACTTGGCAGGCCATGTTAAAATGCATATGTAGCATTGGCTTCTTTCAGTTAATACTCTTGAACAATGGGGTGTGGACAAATGGGACATAGCTGAGGTTACTTTTGCTTACCTGAATATCACATCTGCAAATTTTCAACAGGATCCTTAAAGCCATTTTGCAGGTTATCGTACACACATAAATATATGAACACCACTTGCTCTATTAGTATAAGATTATTATTATTATTACTATTATTATTATTATTATCATTATCATTATATTCATTTTTAATTAATTAATTGATTTATTTATCAAATAAATATTTAATTTGATTATGTATACTGTCCTTATTCATTTATTGCATTCATTGTATTCATTCACTTCCTCTTTATAGTGGCTTGACTAGGTATCTTTGCCCAGTGTGCAGTGATTTTTGTACATCACTTTGACACTATACCTCATGTCAGCCCCTCATTGAATGCCAAGTGCTAACCGACTAGCATTCTCCCTATATGTACCTGTATAGCATGCATACCACAGTCAGTGTGTAGTGGGTCCTTACGTTACACTTACTGTCCTGCAATGTCGATACAGTCACTGCCACACTGTAAGGCCCCACCCCCACACTGGTGGAGGCTTGAACAGAGCTATTGTAGTTGACATATTCCTCTAGTCCCATCAGAACCACTGATTGTGTTGGCTCTAACACAGTTATTGTATCACTCTTTATGATTCCCCCAAAGGTCTCCAGTGGAGTATACATAACCTTGTACATGGTGATGACTCCATTCTGGTCCATTGGAGGCACCTCCTCCCACATCACTGCAATAGTTGTGGGGGACTCCACCATTGCTCTCACATTCTCTGGGGTACTGGCCGGAACTGGAAAAGGGGGAAGTCATGTGACATAATTACTGCAGATATTCAAGTCACAAATTCATTTAATTTTTTTTTTGCATTCTCTGGCATAGAAATAAATGTGGCAGAAATGGGCCCAGGTTTAACCAGGGACAACTCGGTCACTCACACATGAACACCCACTATGACACATGCTCTGAGAGGAGTGGAACTTCAAGAGGTCATCTTTATCTTACTCGACGTTATTTAAAATTAATATTATAATAAAGTTAACAACAATAGCTAATAGGATTAAGAATAATCATTATTTCACCACTATTATATTATAAATAATTTTCACAGTTTATCAGTGGTATGTAGGTCTGGGAGTGCATAGGTTAAGTTTCGTTCTAGGGAATGCTCTTTGAGGAAAGCAGTTCTTATGGTGCTTGGCTTGGGCAGGTGATAAATGATTGGTAGAGGGTTATCAAGATAAAATAGAACAAACACCTAAAAAAAAAAAAAACTATGTCAGTAATAATAATTTATTTAAAATATCCTTGTGACTTTAGCTGATTTCTCTGCTGCAAGTCACTTTATTGTGCTTTTTTAAATTGTAGTAAACCCATGGATTGGCCCTCCATCCACTGGGCCCTGGTAGAGAAAAAAAAGAATTAAAATTTTCAAACTGAAAAGTTTAAAAAAAAAATAAAAAAAATACAACAGCAAAGAAACACCAGGGTCTAGTGGTTAAGGCACAGGTCTCTTGAACTGAAAGTTAGTGGTTTAAACAGATTTCAATTTCCTTTTCTCTTTTCCCCTCTCCCACTTTTTACCTAGGTTAGATAGAGAACACACAGACACATGTACACACAATTTTTTTTTTGGTTACATATTGATTAGGGTCCTCAGTAAATTGCTATTTTAGATGATGACTCAAGCTCATTTGTTATTTATTGAGTTGATTTGTTATGTGTAGATTACTGGCCTCAGTAGGAGGAAGCATATTTGCACACACATTCAAACAAGCAATTGTAATTAGGTGACTGGTCATTAAATCAATTATTATTGTGTTATATAGCCAACTCCATTTGAAGAAAGTCAACCTACTTAAGAAGGTTCATCTCTGGAGAAGTTGGAGTAGACTAGAGTCATGAGTTTATTAATAAAACTTTGTGAATGAAGAAGCTTCAATTACATTTGATTTGGACAGTTTCTATTCTGTGTGCCAATTGCTGTGGTGACAAGAACTTTTATCATCACTTACACGAGGGTAATACCTGTCAACTATGGCCTGCCAACTACTCATTTAAAAGGTGATGTTGTTAATGTCCCCAATGAGCTTCAAAGGGAAACCTCATGGGACAACAACAAAGTCTCTTTCAATTAGAGCTCATGTTAGTTAGTTGGTTAATTAGTTAGGTAGTAGTTAGTCAGAGGGAAATCATCATAGTATTATCTGTCCTCTAACTTAAAGGTGAACTATAACTGCTGAAATATACACTCGGATACACAAACTCAAGATGGATACTTTTAGTTATCTGATGCTAAACAATTACAAGGAAATGATTGTAGAATCAAGTCAAACATTACTTCTCTGTTGAAAGTTTCATAAATATTGGCATTGCAATATTGGTACACCTTCATTTTCTTTAGGTAAGATCATCCAATCAATACAAGGTAATCAAGTACAAGATTACTCACACACATCTCTTCTATAGACCCAGAGAGAAAATTGCCATAGAATCAAAATACATTCCTTGTAACTGAACCACTCCTACATCTCCACCTAAGGTTTGCCATAGCGACCACAGGGGACATAGCTATATAGCACTGAACTCTGATCTATATGTAAACTCATGTTTAATAACTTACTTTGATCAATTCTATCAAAACCAGCAAAAATATTTTGTTCCACTAATGCAGATAATTGTCAAAATTGTATTATTATAATTCATACCTTCCTTCTTTGTAAATAACGAAATATCTTCACTCCCTGGCCCCACCCCCACACGAGTGTAGGATTGGACAGAAATGGTGTAGTTGACATATTCTTCAAGTCCTGTCAGATTCACTGACCGTGCTGGCTCTAAAACTATTGTTGAATCACTCTCCAGAGTTCCTCCAAAGGTCTCCAGTGGAGTGTAAATAACCTCGTACATGGTGATGACTCCATTCTGATCTATTGGAGGCACCTCCTCCCACATCACTACAATACTTGTGGAAGACTCTGCCATTGCTCTCACATTGTCTGGGGGACTGGCTGGAACTAGAAAAGGGGAAATTCATGTGACCAGAGTAAACTTGCTATTGCCAACATTCATAGCACACACGGCAATTTTATTAAATTGATACCAATGACCAGTAATATTGAATCCTTTTCCCAGTAAACTTGTTTCCTGTTCCCAGAAATATTGGTTTTAATATTCACTGAGCCATTTACTCAAACACACACTTAAGGTGTAACTCCTGAGAATTCATCCAGAAGTTATGAAACATGCCCTGAATACATAGCTACTTTGACTAACTAAGCAATCAATCTGTAGTCAGCAAAATGAAGGTGATGGTTCTTTCTCTAGCCTATTTATTATCTGAGAAACTTCTACACCACACGAATTGATCACACACTATAATGAGCACACACATTTTAGCATCTTAATGTCCATTGGCTGAGTAACAGCTTCTCTACACGAGGCATGGCAATACAGACACTTCAATAAAATTCTCACTCAACAATTCAGTAGGTCATAGGGAAGTCAATATAGTTATGTTAAAATAATCACATCAAGCTAACTTTTCCTCTCAATAAAAGAAAAATTGCAACTGCATAAATGAAAACTACCACAAAATTTTATGTGCCCAATACAGGACAACACACACACACCTTTTACTTATGAATTCACCACAGAGGCTACTGTTACCAGATCAGAATGTATTCCATTAGACTGAGCTAATTATTTGTCTCTGCCTCAGGCATGCCACAAATGACACAAAGGATGTAACACTAGAGTACAGAGAACTGTAGGAATACTAATGATTGAGTAACTTTTTCAGTAATTTTTTCTTATTAATGAGACAACTAGGAACTACTATTACTGCACTGACTCCACCCACTGCTGCAGCAAATTAACAAATTGAAATAATAATGTATTTACAACTTATACCTTCTTCCATAGTCAATACAGTCACATCATCACTGTAAGGCCCCGCCCCCACACTAGTGTAGGCTTGGACAGAGATGTTGTAGTTGGCATATTCCTGTAGTCCCATCAAATCCACTGATAATTCGGAACCTGACACAATTGTTGAATTACTCTCCAGAGTTCCCTCGAAGGTCTCCAGTGGAGTATACATCGCCTCATACATAATGATGGCTCCATTCTGTTCCCTCAGAGGCACCATGCCCCAGGCCACCATGATGCTGGTGGCAGATGTATTGGTGACAATCACATTGGCAGGAGGGGAAGCAGGTGCTATGTAACATGTCATTTGTAAGTAATTTCAAATAGAATTTTTTTATGTTTAAATTACCAAATTACCATCTTCACTGGTAAATTAAGTCACAGACACACTGTAAGGTCCCACCCCCATACTAGTGGAGGCTCAGAGAGAGATGTTGTATTTGACATATTTCTCCAGTCCCATCAGATTTACTGATAATTCTGATCGGGAGACATTCACTGTACCACTCTCCAGAGTTCCCTCAAAGGTCTCCAGTGGAGTGTACATGACCTCATACATGACGATGTCTCCATTCTGGTCTATTGGAGGCACCTCCTCCCACATCACTGCAATAGTTATGGAAGACTCCACCATTGCTCTCACATTCTCTGGAGGACTGGCCAGATCTGGAGAATATATTCAAATGTTTCCAGTTCATCTATTACATCATCACGTCAATTCTCTACTTTGTGACACACATACCAGCCTCATGTGTTAATTCAGTCATTGGGTCAGTGTAATGCCCCGCCCCCACATCAGTGAAGGCTCAGACAGAGATGGTGTAGATAACATACTTGTGCAGTCTCATCAGATCAACAGCCATATTTAATCCAGAGACATTCACTGTCTCAGTAACTCCCCCAAAGGTCTCCACTGCAGTGTATGCCACTTCATATGTGGTGATAACTCCATTCTGGTCTCTGGGAAGAACCTCTCCCCACATTACAGCTATACTTGTTGGTGATGTGGCCATCGCTGTGAGATCCATTGGGGCACTTCTTGGTCCTGGAAGAGAGGGTAAATATTATATAATTCATCTCTTTATTGATTAGCCTACAGGGAGACTAATCTAAATCCCCCTTTATCTCTACTAGCAGAAAATCCAACCTATAGTAGGTTTTTAAATCAACCACCTGTATTAAAAAAATTGTCAAGTTTGTTTAATACAATCAGTGGGGATTATTGACACATCTCATTGATCAAACAAAGTAATAGAATTAATCACCACTTCTGTAACAGCAGTATTTATTTTTTGCTGTGAAAATGACTTCTTATGAGTATGGCTAATAAATCAACCACACACATAGAAAAGCCAATTGAACATTAATAATACTCTTCCACTAATATGGAGGCCACATGACAAATTCATTGAGCTTAATCTTTAGTTAGAGTCTTCCAGGGAAATTTATGCTTATTATGTCACCAAATTACTGCCATTAACCAAACTACACTCACAGCCACCTGATAGGAATGAAATCTTTCTGAGGTCATGCAGTGTGGTGCCCTAATCAATCCTGAAAGTTTGTAAAGATAGTCCCAGAAGCTTGGAAAAAGTTAGAGTACACACAAACAAATTATGAACCATACTATAATTTTCAATTTATTTGTTAGTTTGTTCAGTCATTTTTCCCCAAAAATTGGGTATAAAGTATGCAAACTTTTAAGATTTCATGGGGGTCATCTAGGGATGGTTATGAGGAAGTTAGGTGAAGATATTAGTAAATCCCTGCCTGTGGGGCTGTTTTTCCCAAAAGTTTTCTTGCTCCTTTTTTTCCAAAAGTTCTCAACAAAATTGTACCTAAATTACTACCTGCTTTTTTATTTATAGGCACTATGAGAAATATCTTTCAGGAAGGGGAGGGTCTTAATTTCATGTGTGAGAACTAACCACCTCCAGGCTACATTATGAATAGCACAACCTACAAGTATGTCAATACACTGTAAGTGAGGTCATCTAAACCATGCACAAATTTCTTTTCTTTTCTTTCCATTTTTTACTCTTTGAGCCCTGTAGGACCAAGCGTGAAGCATTTGGTATATGACAGGAACAAATAAACAACAAAAAAAGCTCGAATTTTATTAAAAATTTTTTTTTTTGGTTTCCATCTGTAGGATAGGTGCTTATTTTATCTAATTATAACTAGAAAAGTACCCATCTTATGGAAAGAGACAACAAAAATATTTTATTATAATTTGATTTTTTAAATTTTTGGTTTGTTTATTCTATGTCACATACCACATGCTTCACGCTTGGGCCTACAGGGCCCAAAAAATTGAAAATTGAAAAAAAAGAGAGAATGGAATCTGGGCATGATTTTGTTGACCTCACTTAGAGTGTGCTTATATAATTATGGTTTCTAGTATTCATATGTAGTTTGGAATGCAAGAAATTCAGCCCTCCCCCCCTCCTGAAGGACATTTTAGTACAGCAATGGGTAGAGAAAACAAAGACCACTTAATATAATTCTAAATCTGCTATATGCTATCTCATCACCAGATACTTTGGCCTACAGAGGTCAGATAATAAGAATAGGAAGAGCAGGATGTGGCTTGGGCACAATTTTTACAGACAAAGGTGTGTTTACACAATTGTTGTTTGTAGTAAAATGGATGATTCACTAAGGCAGAGAGTAGTGATCCCAACCAGAAAATACTTAAAAAAATAGCCCCACAGGCAGGGTTTTACTTCATCTTCACCAAACTCCCATCAAAAACACAATATTTGAGCCCTATAGGCCCAATTGTCTGGGAGGAGTTAATGAACAAAGTAACGAACAAATTAAAATTATACTAGGAGAAGTAATTATCTTCACTGCAATAAAAAAAATCCAATTAAAACAAACAAATGAAAATTGGTCCACTTTATTACATATTTGGGAAAGGATTAAACACCCTAGTGGGGCAGGGTGAGAAACAGCTATGGGAGTGCAAAGGAACTCTTCCTTCAGCCACCATCACTGTGTAAAGGAATTCACCTCCAGTTACCAGCAATGACAGTGTAAAGAATCCCTCTTCCTGTTACAAGCAATGAGAATTTAAAGTGTTCCCTTCCAGTTACCAGCAATGACAGTGTAATGTGATCGAGAATAGCTCAGCTGGTCAACCTCGAGTGATTCAGAGTCTGATGACTGCAGAAGACCACCAACTAAATAAAACCCAACAGGAGCAGCCACCAAAGTCTCACTACATTTCTCCCCCAGTGTCGCCCCTAACACACCCAGAGGTTGAGAGATCTGGCCCTCTTCTGCGCTGCTCTAAATCTTAATCACACTTTACCGTCTTTCACTGTGATATGCTTTACATGCTCATTGACGCTTAAAGGAGTTTGACATAAGTTAGAAGACAGTTAATCCAAAAGGTAAGAAGTAGCTCATCAAGCATGAGCTAAGGGGTGTGGTCTAGTAGGTGGTGTGATGAAGGTAATATGTGCACTTGCCAGAGTTAAGATCCCTGCACTTATCACTTACCTCTCTTTCACCTGCACCTCCACTCCTTTAGACACACATACAATATTCTTTTCTTGTGCTATTTTAAGTGGGTGCAGTTTAGGAACTATATTATTAAGTTTTGAACACACTGCTTAGTGGAATTTTCCATATAATTCATAAGACTTTGAATACACTTTTCTTCTTGGAATTTTTCATAAAATTGATTCTCATAACAGGGAAGCGCAGATTCCCATTCCCAGTCCATGCCAACTTCAATTCCAAAATATATTTGATTTTATAGTAATATATTAGCATTCCACTTACTGTCCTATAATGTCAATACACTCACGGCCAAGGCCCCACCCCCACACCAGTGGAGGTTCAGACAGAAATGGTGTAGTTGACATATTCCTCCAGTCCCACCAGATCTACTGATAATTTTAATCCAGACACATTCACCGTATTACCCTCCACAGTTCCCCCAAAGGTCTCCAGTAAAGTGTATATGATCTCATACATGGTGATGACTCCATTTGATCTCCCACATCACTATAATAGTTGTGGAGGACTTCGCCATTGCTGTCACATTGTCTAGGGGACTGCCAGGAACTGGAGAAGGGAAAAATCAAGTGACACATTAATTAGTTACTTAAGTAGTGTATTTGTCAGTCTGCTATTTATTTTATTATTAGTGATAGGAGTTCAAATACTGTAGTCCTTACAAAAATCCCTATCCCTACTAATACATAAATTGAATCACAAAGGTGCCACCTTACTCATATTATCCTTTCTCTCCTGGCAAATACTCACACTCTCATCAGAGTGAAGGAAAGACAGTCACTTTCCTTACTTTAGCCCTAGTGGTAATATCTAGCCCTAGTAATGATTTCTAACCACATTTCAAAATCTCTGTTTAGCTTTAGAAGTAAGAACAGTTGCTATTAATAACGGAATATTATATTTATTCTCTAAAATCCACCCTTCATGGATGAACTAGGGATTAACATTGACACAATTCATATCTAGACTAATTTAGCATCACTTTTACCTGTAGAAATTGTAGTTGAATTGCTGACATTTTGACTTCCAATGAGGAAAGGCAGAGAAGTGGTGAGGCTGGCAATGAAGGTGTAGGGCCGTCATCAGAGGCAGCCAAGTTGAAGAGGAGGAAATTGCTGGTGTAGAAATTGCTAGAGCCAGTGGCAGTGACTCTCTCAAAGGAGCTGGCTTGTCTGGTCCACACCACCTCCACAGTCACACCCTCCACTGTGTCCTCCTCCAAGGTAATGGAGCAGGTGAGGGCAATGTTAGAGCCAGTTAATGTAGAAGTGGAGGATGAGTACACCACCACTAGGGAAGGAGGATGAACTACAAAGTTGAGTGTATAGAGAAAAAATACTTCCCAGTTAGATACAGTGTTCCAATAGTGGATATAAATGCACATAACACACTTGGGGGTGAGGGTGGGGGTGGGAGGTCTATATCTGTTGAATGCATTAGAGGAAAGAAAGAAGGGCAAGTAGGTTCACCACATAGCATAACATGGATGCAACAATAAAACATGTTACAGTGCATATATTTAGAGTACATTATCCTGAAAGTTGGGGAAGATAGCCTTTGTAGCACCTGTCACTCTCCTACTCATCTTGATATCAACTAGACATGTGGTAAAATTGATAGCACATTATGGGTTCTCACTTGGCATAGATTACATGGTTGTATATATATATATATATATATACATATTTATAAAAAATTTCAAAATATATATATATATATATATAGTAATGAATAACCTGCCTGTAGGGCAGGTTATTCACCCACCTTCAGTTGGGCTATAATAAAACAATTATCTGCCGTGAGGACATGTGGTGTAGACTTAAAACAGAAGTGAATACATGATTAGGTAAAAGAGTAAAAAATTTTGTGGACTAAGTTTTGCTGGCATATCATGGTTTAGATAGACTAATTGTAATATACTTTATGAAGTATAGTAGTGTATATCATGGAATATAAAATCTTACTTCATAGAACATTGCTTGCTGTAATATGTATGGTGCTATTCCCTATTCCCTGTACTCCTTCGGAGAGGGTATCAATAGATGTTGTTTTCTTCATTTCTAAATTGCCTCAAGAATATGTAGTGGTGTTTGTTGGTGTTGTTGTTTGTCTAGATTTGGTTCTTTACATTATGAAGTCAACTCTTGTCACTTGTATGTTATGATGGGGGTTTTTCTCTTATTCAAAAATTTTCCAAAATACTGGTTAGGCATCTATACTGTGTTCTGCTATATGGAGGAATTTGCTAATGAAGCTAGAAGGCAGATGAACTGTCTATTCAGTGTTCTGTGAATCAATATTATCAGTTATGATGGCATACCTGAAGTGCACATGCAACTGTGCTCTCACTCTGATCTGGTTTTTCCAAAAGAAGAGTACTCTGTTCAGCTGGCAAGTGAGATGGTCCAAAGTTAGCTTGAGGCTGAATTTTTCTTCCTATAATCATGAAGAGAAGGGAATAGAAGTTCTTGCAGCTATTGTACTTGTGGTTTAGCAAGTGGCTTACTGGACCCATGGTAGCTATGTTGGCCCTTTCTAGGGTACTGGAGAGAGTTTCAAGCTCTGTGTATCTCTGAAAAGCGTTCAAGATAGCCTCACCTCTGCCTTAAGATAATGTCCCTGTTTCATGCCTCTGTTTGTGAGGATGACAGCAATCATATTCACTGGAAGGTTTCTTGTCTTGTCCAATTGTCAACTTGTGGTCTGGCATCTTGATATTCTCCTGAGCACACTTGAAGATGCTCACATGACATGTCCCTGATGGAGCATTTACTGCAAGCCATGAAGATATTCATTATCAGTCATCCTACACAATGCCTGCTCATATGTCAGGGCTATTTTTCTGTGATATTCATTAAGTAAATTTGAATGAACTGTAGACTTGGATGTAGGTGTCCTCCCATCTTGTAGTTGCACTGATTCTGATTTGTAAAGGTGGTAAATGATCCCTGCTCAGTTAGGTTGTGCTTTGCTCCAAAAGTGGTCATCAGGAAGGCTGAATTGTACTAATTGAGGTTGTTTCTTAAATGCATGGCTGCTGTAGTGTATCTTCAGAAGGTCTATTCAGGACCTCTGTAAGCTTCTCAATATGTGTGGGCCTGACATGGCACTGGAACAGCCAAGCCTGTGTTGGTTCATTGTCCCACTTCAGTTGCCTTATAGTGTTGGCTGACATCTGCTACTCTTCAACATCCTTGACAGAGTTATATAAAAAAGCTGCTTTCAGTCAGTTGATGTTTGTTAATTCTGTTGCCACTGCTTCCTGACACAACTTGTCTGATCATCCTTATCTGTTACTCTGTTGATCCTACTTCTCTTGGCAGCAGAAGTGATCACCCAATGAAAGGTTGTTTTTTTTTTCTTTTAGGCATATCTATCTGGAAGAGAAGTCTGGTAGTTGAACATGAAGGTCACTCAGTAATTAGTTGGAAGAAAATACAACACTGCTTTTTTTCTTGGTGTGAAAATTTGAACCTAATGGATGAGCAATTGGTGAATCAGCCAGTTAGGATGTATTTCTTCTTATTCAAAATGTTCTAGTAGTTAGTACAGTGAATTAGTTAATTAGTTTGGTAATTGGTTAAGTATATTACAACCTCAGTCAGTGTTCAGTTATGAGTTACAAACTGACTAGTCAACAAAACATCACACTGGAAGAAAAATTGGTGAAATAGCAAAAATATATACCTGTTTTTATTACTCAAAGAATGCACACACCCAGGAAAACAAACCCAAAAAGGTGTATATGGAGAGTAAAAAGGTTGCTGTAACTATAATTGTGGGTTGTGAGCTTTCAAAAAGTAATGAAAATATGAAGTTGACAATACTTAAAATTATTGTTGAAAGAGCCAAATAGCAGGCAAAAATACCTAAGATAAGCATGTTTACCTTGATCACCAAAAAAAGTCTTAGATCTTACTATAAATTACCCTATGCTATTAATATACTTATCTGTTTGTATGTTTGTGGTATATGGACTCCTTCAGTTCTTCAAGTTGAGAGAGCAACAAAGCAGAGCTGATAAACAGAGCAATGTCAGTGACCCCAAGAAGGCTATGTCACAAGTTTAAAACTTCACTGGAAACTATACATGTTATTAACTCAATCATGAACTGTATCATGACAATATTTTTATTGCAATCTTCCATTTGCCTTGTCAGTATTTTGTGTTTTGTCTATTTGGTGGAAATGGCTTCTGATGTGTTCAAGTACTGATGAGTCAAAAGTGTCAACTATATTATGATCTGCACTGCCTTGCTATTGGAGAGCATCTTGAGTCATTTGTGAGAGAGCCATTTCACTCTGCCATTGTGGATTGGATTGGCAACTCTTGGATGGAGTATGTATCTCTATTTTAGGATCTTCTAAGTGATAGTCTGGAGGGGTCATGAGCAAACTCATTATTTGCTATACAACCCATGGTCTCTTTGAGAGAAAGAAAAGAATGTATAATGGTAATGGTTTTTTTGATGAGGAAGAAGAGATTAACAGAGATAAAAAGTATAAATTGGAAACAAACAGAATCGATTTTATCCAGACATAAGTCAAATAGCTTGGATAAGAGACAATAAAGATTTGAAATGGAGCTCAAATGAAAAATAAAAACTACTATTGGTAATATTAAATGGTGTTCACTAATTTAAAAAGAACTATTTCAATCTATCCATTTTTGTTTATTTTTTAAAACTGTGAATTTTTCTTTGCATGGCCAGCTATTTTTTAAGCAAATGTGTAGGTGAGCTTATAAACTTTGAAACTCCAAAAACTGCACCAAAAGATTAAAAAAAATAATAATTAAAAAAAAAAAAAAAAAAAAAAAAAAAAAAAAAATCATTTAATAATACAAAAAAAATTATAAATTTTAAAAATATTCTCTAAAAGATGACACAACAGCAATTCCACTACATAAAATTCCATTTAAATATGTTTATATATAATTAATATTTGTATGTGAAGCAAGAGAGTAGGTCCAAGCAGGACAATAAAAAGAAACATACAAAAAATCAAACTCAAAGAGAATAATGGTTACACAAGTCAATACAAGTAAACTAAGGAAAAAATATAAGAGAGACTTCGGTTTTGCATGCCAAAAATAATTCAAAGGAGAAATCATTTGGCACAAAAATTGGGAAGGGGGTGTGGGGTGGGGAGGAGGGGATGGAATCTTAAGTAAAAGAATCATTTTTTATTTTACAAGTCTCTGTGGCTGCATCAAGAGTTTTACCCATCCTCAACTCCACACAATCATCTATAGATCTTCTGATTAAAGACAAAAATGTTTTGCACCTCAAAATTCTTATTACCTATTGAAATATGGAAAGAGTTATGGAAGATTGAAAAAAAAAAAAAAAAATTAGATGACCATTTCAACCTTGCAGGCAGAAGCTGCAAATTGTTCTCTAGTTACTGTAATAAGTTCATATTATTATTGATGACATTATTATGGTGTCCCCATTTCAGAATTATGAACACTGCAGTTTCTCATGGGGCTCCTAACTCTGAGGTTTTACTGTATCTTATTATATAATTAAAGTCCATTTTTTCTGATTTGAGCCCTGAGGAAATTTTTATAACTTTGTAAGTACTCAACAGATTTCCCAGATTTCGAGAATGGATGGACTTATAACAATCCAGACTTTCTTAAAGCACTATTACTAAGAAGTAAGGCTGAAATTAAAAAATTAAAATATTAAAACATTTTGACCAAATCTTATGTTCAATAAGTTTTAAAAGTCTACTACATATGTCTTCAAAGCAGACAATTTAGTCACTACTGGCCCACCTTGGTGGGCAGAAAAAATACAGTCTATGCATGGCATTGCAATTATCATTCTCAGCCATTAATCAGGCCACTGCAAGACAAAAGCCTATCCCATATGATACCAAAGTTTCTGTCCTTAGCTTATCTTGACCATGTTTTTCCTGCATGCTTGTCAATCTCGTCTCTCCAACAGGTTTTCTGTCTTTCTCTGTTTTTTTTCTATCATGTGGTGTCCATTGAGTGAATCTTTACGTCTATCAATTATCATTCATTTGTGCTATGTGGCCTGCCCAGTTCCATTTAAATTTCTTTATTGCCTCTATAGAGTCTTTGAGTTTGGTTTGCTCATGTATCCAGTGTACTGTTTTATGGTCTTTCCAGGTGAAGCCAAGTATGATTCTCTCATGATCCCTTTGGGATGTTCTTAGTTTAAGTGTTAGATGTTTTGCAAGGTAGCACCATATGTAATGTTTTGGAGAATACATTGGTCATAAACTTGTTTCTTGATAGAATGGTAATTTTATTTTCAAAGATTGAGCCTGCCTGTCGAAATGCCTTCCATCCCATTGTTATTCTTCTTCTAATTTCTTTTTCTTTATCTGGCTGAGTTGTTGTTAGTTGGCCCGAGTTGTTGTTAGTTGGCTGAGATAACTATATTCATCACTGTTTGAAAAGGGACACTTCCAAGTTTGATGTTGATGTTATTAACTAGGTGGTTATATATAATTCAGGTTTTTTCAAGTTCATTTTGATGCCAACTTTACATTTTCTTTATTCAGTTCTGTGAGCATGTTTTGTAGTTCCTGTGGTTCTTCTAAGAGTAGTATGTTGTCATCAGCAAATCTAAGGTGGTTGAGATATTCACAATCAATGTTAAAGCCTTTGTTGTCCCAGTTCAGATTTCAAAGCATGCTTTCAAGACCTGCTGTGAATAGTTTTGGAGAGATGGCATCTTCTTGTCTCACACTTCATTGAAGGGGGAATGGTTCCGAGTCCATATGCAAGTGAATGAAAGATATTCCCTTGTTGTAGATGTGTTCTAAGATGTTGCTGTATGCTATGTCTATTCCTTGGTGTTTGAGTTTGGACATGACAAAAGTGATTTCCACTGAGTCAAAGGCTTTTTGGTAGTCCACAAAAGCAATTCCTAAAGATATACTGAATTCATCTTTTTTTTTCTATAAATTGATTGATGGTTTGTAAGTGGTCTTGAGTTGATAAACCACTTCTAATGCCTGCCTGTTCTCTTGGTTGTTGTTCACCAAAAAGATTGGCAAGTCTGTTGGTGATAACTTTGGTGAATATTTTGTAAATGATGTTGAGGAGACTTATTGGCCTGTAGTTGGATAGGCCTTTATGGTTTCCATTTTTGTGATATAAGATGGCAATAGTATTATTCCAATATCTGGTATTTCTCTTAGTTTTAAGCATTCAGTGAACAGGTGCAATACTGAGTTTCATCTATTGAACTTCATCCATTCCTGATTAGGTTATGAAGGTTGCAATACTTTAGAGATCTTGGATGTAGAAATTTGTAACTTTCTTTGAAGAGCTCTCAGATAAGCTGTCAGTTGGAATCCTTAATAAAAGTACATGGAAGTCCATTATTAAGGACTTCTATCCCTCATCTTAAGGACCTTCTTGTCTGGTCATATCAACCATTAACCTTGATTTCTTATTTTTTTGATGAATTTCTTTAGTTTTAATAAGTAAAAATAAAATTTTTAAAACCCCCACTAATTCTCATATATCTTAAAGAAGATGAGATTGGCTAGTGCCTCTATATATTGCATTTTTGGTACACATTCTTTGGTTAAATACTTGCACATAAGATATCGTAAGTCAGTTGTATGTTATTTTTTATTGCTCTTGTAAAATTTTGATTATAAATTTTGTTTCTCTTGTGGAAACCCAGTAGGGATCAAAAAGATACAGGTGCACACATAAGTATTTGAAAACATCATATGCATCATAATGTGTCATCTATGACAACATATATTATCACAGCAACTATCTTTGAATATTTTGTATGTCATATCTGGGCAGCACAAATAGTTCCTATGAAGTGCTCAATGGATTGCTCTGGTCGGAATGATGAATGTTATTCTGGAATACAATCGTAGCAATGAATTTCCATATTGAAATTGTTAGCCTAACTCTCCCTAATCCATCAATGAAACAGTCATGCAGAGCTACCCTGAGCTAATCCTAATGGAGGAGATATTTCATAGGGTGTTACATACATAGAGGCAGGGAGGTAAGTGGTGCACACTCCTTCTCCAGAGAGATAATAAAAGATGATTACATAGTGCTCATTAACAATACTCCCATGTAATATCCACTTTATTATTAGTCTAAATGACATGACATAAGAGAGACTAAGTTAAAGAATACACCATAATATTATCAAGGAAAGAGACAGCACATCAAAAGTGAGTAAGGGGGGGGGTGGGTGGAACTGAAATTTATGTCACTTCTGAGGATCGCTATTCATAAAAGCATTAAAATGTGGGAATCGCTTTATGTTGAAATAAGTGTGCTTTATATTAAAAAAAACAAAAAAACAATAAAAATGAAAATTTGCAAGCTGTAACTGTTTTAAAAAATTCTTCTCTCATCATTATTGATAAAAATTTTTACCATCAAATCTAAATCTGTAGTTAAAAGTGTATTTAATATATCTATGAATATGTAGAAGTAGTCAATTATCAAGTTTCATCTCTATCTCTGCCATTGTAGAGTGCATAGAAATTAGGACACTTTTTCCCAGAAAAGGACCCATTTTGATGCTGCAGAGGTAACTAGGATGGTTAAATATAGATAAAAGAGTTGGTGTATGGTTAGTAGCATTTGTTTGAAAACAAATTTTCATTGCTACACAGAATTTTTTTATTGAACAAGTTTTCTTTATTTCAAAGTTACATGCTTGATTAAATTTTTAAAGTTGGAGATATTTTTCTAATGCTAGCATGTCAACATCTTCATCTTTTCCAAGTCTTGCAGCCACACCTGCTGATTTTTTTCTCATATTCTCAGCCTCATCATGAGCCTGTCCTTGACATAATGATGCTGGGAGGTTGCTCTTGTGTTAGGAAGCTTAAACAAACCAACAGAATCCACTTGACATTCTGTGTCCAAAGCCTTAATAATTCTGGAAAGAGCTAATAGATAAAAAAAAAATGATAAAGATAGTGTCTTTCAATCAGACTGAGTTGACATCATTATTACAATAGCTAATTATAGGGGTGTAAATCATACTTATTTACACATGATGTGAAAGTGTTCAATTTACAACTGCCAAATAATGGTACATAATGTGAAGTGTTTAATTAAGAGCTGCACATTTCTAGCATATGATGTAAAACTTTTTTAATGCATCAGCAATTCATTCCTGAAATCATCTTGGGAAACCTGGAAATCATACTCAAGTGCTACTAGAGTTTTTGAATATGCAGAATAAAAATATCCTTTTCAAATATTGGAGTTGATATTTGCAGTTATACAATCACTTCAACATTTCACATGTGTCCTTGACAAGTGCAGTAGCTTATTTTCAGTTTTCCATGGATTTTTTTTCATTTCTGGACGAAAGTTTAAGTTATCCACAACCACAATTCAAAGCATTCTGAAACATTATAGAAGGGGTATCACTATTTTCTGCACTTAATAATAAGCCCAAATAGTGCAGCAATGACAATGATGGCTGATGCAGCTGGCTCAGAAATAATATCTAGTTTGAGGAAATGTAAGAGATATAAGCACCAGGCAGCAAGGATTAATGTGGAGTCTCCTTTTTTTGGTGCAATTTATGGACCAAGCAATCAAAGAATATCTGCAAAGTTTAAGCAAACTAAGTGAGAATTGTAAAGTAATCAACTTATCATATAAAGATAAAGATACTATTTTTAACAATTTCCAAGAAGATCTTCCATCTCGAGGGACTTGTACACAAGAAGTAAGAGGAGAAAATATATTGGGCTGGTCAATCTGGAGTACTCACTTCACTTTCAGAAACACTCAATGCAACAAATTTTAGTCTGAAATTTCGTCCAAACATTGCTAATATATTTCATATTATATTATATATTAATGTACTTGTCCATCTGCCTGTTACATTGTGCTTGAAAAAAAAAAAAAAAAAAAAAAAAAAAAAATATATATATATATATATATATATATATATATATTTAAAGGTGTTGATTACTGTCCTAGAGGGCAGTGGAGCTTCACCAAAAATAAGTTCAGGAAGGAAATTATGTTCAGAACAAAGATATCTGGAGTTGAAGGACTAAGCACCATATGATATCCAGGAGAAAGTTAATCTCTTCTGAAAACCTTTACCATATATCCCTAATTTATCAATTTTGACAGAAGACAATTTGTTTCCTCACACAAAATTTTACCAATAATCTAAATTTCACAAGCGGAAGTAAAAAATATTAACTTGAAATAAAAATGGAAAATAGAAAGTGTGTTATAGAATTCCCTACTTCACTGATTCCTTACCATTTTTATTTCAAATAAGTATTTTTTACTTTCACTTGTTCTCTTTGTTTTTGCACACCATCAGATAGCTAGATACATACTGGATTGGCATCTCTATACATCTGGTTGGCATCCACAAGTGAGCATATATTTTTTTACTTTCACTTGTAAAATAAAACATAAATACCAATACTTGATAATTCTGTAAGTAGATGAATTAGTAGTATCAAATATGGCAGTTTTAGCTTAACACTGCAGCTGCTAGTCTGGGATATATTTCGGTTGATGCCAGCTACAATACCATACCCAATAAGTATTTTAATATATTACACAGGATGATATCCTACATCAGAAGCCCAATAACACCACAAAAAAAAAAAAAAAAAAAAAAAAAAAAAAAAAAAAAAAAAAAAAAAAACAATTGAATTATCATATGATCTTCCCTGTTCATATATATCATACTCACAAATTGGATAAAATTGAAGTGACTTTGTTTGTTGGTAATCAGAATATATACCAGTGTTTCATGCAGATGGTGGGGTGCCCTATGATTCCCCCTCCCCACCTCTTCCCCACCTCTTCCCCACCCCACACACAAATTCATCCCTCCAACCAAAGGTTGGATGTCATTTAAAATGTATAGCAGCTTATGAAAATATAGCCCACAAAGGAATTATAGTCTTCTGGCTGCTAAAAAACCACCAGAATTTATGTAAGAACACCAGTCTTCAATCTTTTCCTTAGGTAGCTTGCTCACAGACACCAGAAGGACTGCCTGTCCCATGAAAACGTTTTATGCCATTATATTGTTCTTCCTGCTTCCCCTACATCCTTTTCAGGTAAAAGTATTTTTAGGGGGGAATTTGAATAGCTCGACTGGATAATGAGCTTAGAGCTATTGGTGTAACTTGTGTATAGTAGCCATATGATTATTCCAGCATTATAAACTCATGACCATTTTCTGAAGCTCCATTTACAGAACTATATGAATGCCACAAATTGCCACAAAAAGTATCTATGGCCCTACTATTATCTATTCATTCCTAATAAACTTATAGTTGTACAACTTTATGGAACAAAACAACTTTGATAACTTCACAGCTGCAACTTGTTACTCATTGAAGGTAACACTAGCTTCTTAATTTTCTGTCATTGCTGATGAAGCATTGGATGTAATCAACAGCAATCAACATTGAACAGTTAAATTTCTCCATCTATTGGGTGAATTGAAATTGGAGTGTGCCAAATTTATTCTGTTGGTTTGCTAAAGCTTCCTGACACAAGAACTACCTCCACATCATTATGTTAAGGACAGGCTCATGATGAGGCTTCTAATATAAATATGAAGAGTAGAAGATCTAGTGTGGCATCAAGATTTTAGAAAGATAATTCTGTTACAGTAGCTGTGCATTCTTGGGCACATTCACTTAATCTTTGCTTTAACCATCCTTGGGTGAACCTCAACTGAACCCTGAAAATTTGAGCCTTATAGGCCAAACCATCTGAATGGAGATGGTAAATAAACAAACAAATTGAAAATTGTAGTAAAATAATGACTAATCACTAATTAGGATCCATTTTTTCGCTCTCATATTTTGTTAGCTGCTGCTGTTGGTGCATGAAGCTGTAATATAGCAAACAAGCACAGCAGAAAATAATTTATCTTCTTCTCTAAACCAGCTACTATCCGATAGAAGGACACAGCACATTAGAAGTGGAGGAGGTGAGGGGTTAGTGAAGGGATGGAGATTGCATGTAAAGATACCAAATTTCTTCTAGGAAATTGATGATTTTAAGAGCATGGGTCAATGTCAACACAAAACATAGTTAAAGTCACTCAAAATCCATTTCTATACCATGTTGCCACATTTAAATTATGGAGCTTGCATTACCTGTTTATTTTTTAAAAGCCAAAATGATTTGGAAGCATTGAATAATGTATATTGCCAAAAAGCGATGGAGAGCACAAAATAGAGCGTTTTTTGGTTTTATTTAGTTTAAAAATTTTTATAAAAGCTAAAATGTTTTTGGAGCATGACATAATATTAAAAGATTGATTGCTAACAATGAGAGAAGAACTTGTCCGATGATTATTAGTAAAGCCCGGATTGTTTTATAAGCATGATGTAATGCTGAATAGTAGATTGCCAGCAGTCAGTGGAGAGAATGGCTTGTTCATTTTTTTCCTTGCTTTATTAATAGAAAGGATAGAATGCTCTGTAGATCTGGTATAATACTGAATGGTAGACTGCCAACAATTGGATTCAGAGTTAACATGATGTTTGAGTGTGTGCTTTGGAATGTAATGAATGAATTACTTTATAATGCTCTTAGTCGATATATCCAATAGCTTATGAATATAAAAAAAGAAAGAAAGAAGAAAAATGGAAGGAATGATTCTTGTATCTGTTCAAGCATTTATGACACAAACATTTTGCTGGAATACAAATAACTTGCTATTAGTCCCAAGACTATATTTAGCTGTTCCTTTGTACATCACTATAACATTTAGTGATAGACTGGATTCTATGCCCATTGAATATATAATTCCCCCCAATATGAATTTTCTTCCTACTCCACTGCATCAAGTACTAGTTAATCATGGGCAATTGGAAGGATGGATCTTCTCAGCCATAAGAAAATAAGGTCAGGGAGGTGTTTTATTCTGAGGACAGGAGCTAGCAAGAAAATGCTGTATATATCAGTATCCAGATAGGTTTCAATTGATCCATCTCATTCAACTAGTTTAATAAAAAATTTTAAAAACCTGGTAAACATCAAGAAGAACAAAAAAAAGTAAAGAATGGGCTGTAGTCACAAAAATATCTGTTTAATGACATGTTATATATTACTAAAACAAAAGTGAACGAGTGATTAGTTCAAAGATTTTTTTGTACTACCATTTTCGACATTTTTAGCATTCCACATTAAGAGGAAGGTGTGGCCAGATAGGACCACCCCATGCTATTCGTAGAGACAATTTGTGTTTGCATGCTCAAAGTTTTAGGCCTGTAGCTCAATTCTTTTTTCTGGTAAATGTTCCATTTTTGGACATTTTTTGATATAGAAAGAGGTGTGGCCATATAGGCATGCTCATGACATTCCCCTGGTGACATTGATGATAAATATTTACATATATAAGTATATGCATATGTATATGTATATATATATATGTATATATATATATATATATATATATATGGATTCATTGGTCTAATTTTGACTGTTTAAGCATGAATCATGGACACACTGACAGACAGACAAACTATTCACACTTCATTGTTTGGATAAGTGTTGACTAGGTACAGTGAAATTCTGATGTATTGCCTGAACCTGCAAAGACTTTTGGTCATCACAACCAAAGTGGTTGTAATACTCAGGAATGTAGCAGTTTCTGTATTGAAAGATGCAGTTAATATTAAAAATATATTAACTAGACTCATACTGCCTAAAAGTTCTAAGTCTTTGCAGGTTCAGGCAATACATTAGAGTTTCACTATACCTAGTTTCACTGTACCTAGTCATCAATTGAGCATTTCAAAATTAGCATAATTCTGGTTGTCAACAGCCAAGCACAGTCAGCATTCCAATACATACCAAGTGCAATTCACACTGATCTAGAGCTTACTTTAGCCACTCAGAAAGATTAATTCAATCCTTCCAATCAGAAGATGAGGTACCAGGCAAAGCCCCAAACCTATCAGAAGAAGAAATCTGAGGGGTAGATAGATCAGGCTAAGTCATCTACCTATATGTGGACAAGGCATACCATGAGCTTGAAGATAATTATAAGGAGAAACTTGCTCTGCATGCTAACCTTGGATTCCTGGACTAATTTCTCAGTGGCATTTGTAATGGAGCAGAGCATACTTGCTAATCTAGACACAGTTATAGCTGCAACTCTCAGCTGGAATTCTATAAGAGTCCAAAGGTAGTTCTCTCCAGATTTTTGGAGAAAGTTGGTAGGGGAATAAACAAATTGAAGCAGTGCATGTTTCAAATGATAAGTTAGTCATATAGGTAGGTAAGCTAATAAATACCAGAGAAAAGCTTGAAGTTGGAAGGTTAGAAGGCACAGTAAGAGGTAAGAGGTCCATGGGAAGAGAACACTAAGGAATTAGTGGGAGAAGGACCTTTCAAATGCAGGGGGAGACCATGCTAAATACTCATACAAGTTGAAATAAAATATGCTGGAATTTTGGTTAGAGAAGACATATCAAAGGCTATGGTGATAACCTAGAAAATAGATTCAGGAATATTTAACACCCTCTTAAAGAGAAGTCAGGGTGCAGGAGGGAAAAAAGAGATAGCTGTGAGGCAAAAACTTAGTAAACTTAACTATATTTGAGTAATTCTCCCACCTTTTTTTTTTTTTTTTTTTTTTCTTTTTTTTTCTTCTTTCCAGTAGAGCTAGTTTATGAACAAGTTAATTTTCCCCCTGTTAACATTGAAGCAGCACTTATGTTAATGTAGAAGAATGCTGGTGAGCATTGATGTTACACCTGTACAAGTACACAAACATGCCTAGGTAATGTAGGTGGATATTGACCCTTTGTTGCAAGGGGAATTTACTTTTAGGCAACCAGTCTTGTTTCATTGCACAGCATGAGAATAACAAGTAGAACAACATGTTAGCTGTTAGGCCCACTTTAGTTTCTTTATATTATCTGGGAATCATTTTAGGAAGACTAAACAGACAATGGATTGCAAATATTCCACCTAGTTAATGTAGGTGGATATTGACCCTTTGTTGCAAGGGGAATCTACTTTTAGGCAGCCAGCCTTGTTTCATTGCACAGCATGAGAATAGCAAGTAGAACAACATGTTAGCTGTTAGGCCCACTTTAGTTTCTTTATATTATCTGGGAATCATTTTAGGAAGACTAAACAGACAATGGATTGCATTGGGGAAAACCTTAATTTTCCGATGTAGCTGCTACAAGTTTGATAGGCATTGACTTACAGAGACAGATATAAGAAGAAAAAAAAGAAATTCCCAAAGGGGCTAGAACTTGTTGTCTTCCACTATTGCACCTGTTCTCTCCATTATTATATGCTAGACATATTCACTTCTTACCAACATTGTATTAGTGTATGAAAGAGTCATTGTTTGTTTGTTTTTTTTTGTTTTTTTTTAAATAAATACTATATTTACTGATGGACATTGAATAGAATTAACTTGAAATTACATGATTGAATTTAAACCCCTCTGAGACTAGCAATGCATATTTCATCATTTCAGCAATTCTTATCACCATAGGTCAATATTAAACATTTCCTACCTATTCCATTCAAGCATGCTTGTAATAACTAAATACTGAACATTTAATTTATGAACTGGGAATTGAAGAATTACTTTTACGCCTATCACTGTCTGAAAGTAGGGACCTCCAACTTCTTAATAAAAAATTTGGTAACGTTTACAGGAAGCATAAATGGTCACACCCTGCGTAGAGAACTCTGGATGTGGAGCGTTGTAAAAGCAGTGAGACTTCCCACCAATCACAGAACCTCCAATAATAAATATTTTTATAGAATTTTAGATGGAGTTGTATACTGTGTTTTGCATGATCCTACTCCGGTGTGGACCGATATTGTGTCTTCCTGGAGGACCACCAACTGAGTTAGGTGGTGTTACCACTAATATTTGTACTGATTTGAAGCCCATTCCATCAAGTCTTCACAACCTCTGAGTGGGGATGGAGGCTTTTCCATCTATAGCAATCTTCCCATCACCAGCATTTCACTTGGAGCCTTCTATACTTTCTCTGCTTGAGCAACATACAATGGTAAGTATATTGCCAACCTAAATATTATGGCTATAGCTATAGCTACATGTATGCATTTTTGAATTGAGTGCATGCAAAAATAATTTTAATATGAATGGTTATCTTAATTGCATATATATTGAAGGCTATTAGATATGTATATTTTCTGAAGTTTCAGTTTGCAGTTTAAATATTGAGATGCTAAATAGTATATCTGGAAGTGTACACAATCCGAAACATCAATAAATCTAGTTAGTTACATCAACCAGGCTAGTGTAAATATACACTTCTTCAAGGTATCACTGGTGTATAAATATTCTGGTGTATTTTACAATTAAGTAACTTCAATAACTTAATTGAATTAACAATCTCAAGCAGTGCAGGTTAGCACTGTCAAAAATGCAGGAACTGCTGAACACCAATGCTCAATTAAGCGCTGACTGAACACATTCACACTATACTCAAGCATCACCACCTATGGTTATATTAGAAAACTACTTCTTTAAATATAGTTATATAGCCCTAGTCTACCTTAGCCCTAGCCCTAGTGGTCCGTGCTAGCTCATCCTCTTTATTGGGCATAAGTATTCAGCAGTTCTGGCATTATTCAATAGTGACAACCCAATCCCAGACCACTAGCGACCTGTAAACTCAAGATCTCCCTTACTAATAGAAATAATTCTAAGTGGGCCTTGCACTACTTGGCTCAAGCAGTTATGGTTCTGTAAAATTTGAATTCTCTGAAAGGAGTTGGAAAATTCCATACTAAATTTATGAATGAGAGGGTAAACAGGCTTAAAATATCATTCTAATTACAGTCAACATTGTAGTGTAGTTTCTGAAGTGGAAATCAGGTACACCATATAAGGTTAGACCTATATAATTTGTATCATTATTATTTACACTATGAAGAAAAATTAACTATGTATATGATCTTCAGGTGTGATTGCCATCATTTTTATTAATATTTACAAACAAAAAAAAAAAATATATATATATATATGCTAAAAAAAAACAAGCTGCAATGGCTAAGAGATTAATATAAGAAACATTTCTATACTATTTAGATGTTTTCAATTTTAAAATTAAAAAAAAGTGTGCTTAAGAGTTTTATGGTATGTTTGCCTCTAATTGATTTTATTGTTGCTACACTATTAATTTAACATGCTATTACTGTATACTGTCAGAAAGTGTGATTGTAATTCTATTGCTCATTGCAGTTACTATCATGACTGAGGGAAAGAAAACATTCAGAGGGTTTCTTGTATAAGCAAAGGATCAAAGTGGCGAGATTATTGGAAATTTTATTGTTCAGGATTGTACTACCCAGCAACTACTTGACTGTTCTTTGGCAAACCAAGCTGTTGGGGTATGTTTATCATGTAATTATTTTTACTCCATCTATGAAAAGTGTCGTTAGAATGAGAGTTGATGAGAACTGTAGCTCTCATCCATTTTATCAATATTATCTTGATAATTTCAAAAATTCCTTGCTGAATAATTATGAATATAATTAAAAAGAAATATGAGTAAATAAAAGGAAGTAAATAAACATCAGCACTATAGCTCAAATCACAATCTGATAGGATTCAAGCCTCTATGAATTTTTCATTTTTTATAAAAGAATTGACCGCAATGCCCCTAACCCACCTGATTCACCCCACCCACTTCCATTAGTAGTTGAGATGAAGACAAGGTATTAAGAACAAAGGGGAAATGTGAGAGTAATTAGTTATCACTAGCATACATAGCAATTCCCAGGATATGACATGCCCATGTGAATGTGATGTGATTAAGTGTAACATAAACCTTTTCCCTAACTGAGTTAGGTTGTTTTTGCATATCCCTAAGTCTCAATATCATGAATTGATTGGTTGTTAGTATCATAAATAGATCACATCATTTCGGTAGTTTTGTCTGACACACCTAGAGTAAAAGGTGTGATGTGAAAAGTAGGTGGCTTCATTCTAATCTCATCATGTCTAACACAGAGATATTAAAATTCCTTAAGTGTACTTCATTGTATTTTTTCTATACATTGAAGAATTATTCTCCCAACCTTCTGACAATCCTAACTTGATTCATATAGCTTCCTTATACTTATTATCTTCTCCCATTGTTCCATCACTAATGATTATCATCACCAGTTTGAAGTATTAATTTGTTGTTAAAATTAGATTTTAAGATAGATTAAAGAAGTAGCAAGAGAGTGAAGTTTTTCTTCAGCAGTAAGTAGATAAAGCCCTGCTTGAGTGCAGACAGGCCTTAGTCTCATCTAATATGCTGGTTGAAGACTTAACCATTTCTATTTTATAGCACAATTTTTTTTAAAACAATGTTATCGTATATTTCTGTTGTTTTTTTTAAATATATGTGTGTAAATCTATCTTTAATTTAAGATAATTATACCTACATATGTTTGTAAATGTTTTAATGCACACATAGACAACAATAGTTCATGACAACAATCTGAGTGAATGAATAGACTTCATCACTCAAGCATTTGTTTGGGAAGCTCTAGCCACTGATATTGGTTACGTCAACTTATACGTATGTTAATTTCTGTGCATAAGTATGTATTACTAGAAAAATGTCAATCCTGTGGTCGGGCAAGACAAAAATATCTTATTATAATTTATGATTTTTTTGTTGATTTGTTTGTTCCATGTGACAATGCAGAAAGCAGGGCCTACATGGTTCAAAAAGAAGAAAATGGAAAAAAAAAGAAGGGGATTTGGGCATGGTTTTTCCAACCTCACATGTTTACTAATTATGGTTTATATTATTCCGAATGCATATTGCGGTTGGTTTGCAGGCAATAGATTGAGCACATTCCCTGTGGATGTTTAAGAGGGTTTAATCTTCTATATCCTCTATGATGCAGCCACAGGGATAATCCCAACTGTGGGTTTGAGTTTATGCTACTCTTAAATTAAACAGTTTTTAACTATATTAACTATACCTGACCATTGCCCAGACAATTTCAACACAAAACATTACAGAAGCCACTCAAATTTCGGCCAAATTGGTCATTTAATTAGCTTTTAGCTAGCAAAACAACTTCCTGTGTGTGTGGCTAATACCAAACAACACACATTGCCACACACACATATGATTATGATTAATAATGCTTACCCTATTACATGGAATCCATATACCAAATTTCAGCCTGATTTATCCATGAAATGATTTTGGCAGGCATGATAAGCTCTATGGGTGTAGCAATGAACAGACCACACCCGTTAACATACTAACATGTGATTAGTAATGCTCAACCAATTGCTTGGAAACCTCATACCAAATTTCAGTGTGGTTGGTCATTTGATCAGTTTCTACTAGCTCACACTACTTCCAGTGGGTTTGGCTATGGCTATGGCCAAACCACACCCATATGTGGTTAATAATGTTTTCCAAGGTACTTGGAGACCACAGACCATTTTTTTTGGCCTGATTAGTCTCTGATTAACTCTTTTTCAGAAAAAAAAAATTCCTGTGGGTGTGGCTATGGCATAATTACACCATTACCATGCCTAATGTATTTAATAACACTCATCTGTATTCTTGGGAGGATATGCTAAATTTTGGCCTCTTTTGGTCCAAGTGTTTGGCTGTAATATCTAAACACAAATACCTCACACAAAATACATTCTTACCAACCATAATATGTATTAAAGTGGGTTCATAGATTTATCTCCTTAGGTCCAAGTTTTCTTCAGAATATTTTTTGGCACTTTTTTAAGAAGAGGTGTATCCAGGAGAGATGCTGGCCATGTTACTCCCAAAGTCACATCATGTATGCATATCATGATTAAAGTTTGTTGCTCCAAACCAAACTATTATTGATAATTGATAGTTACTGAATATCAAATATATCACAAGAAATAATATAATTAGATTCCTTTTTCATTATAGTGTTGATATTTTTTAGTGATACATGCCATATGATTGTTTTTATTTTTTGTGTTATTAATTTATGAAATAACAAAATATGTTCAAGAGAATGAGTATATACTTCCATTATTCCTCCACTAGATTCACTATTGTTCCAGAGGTCTTGCCTATTATGGACCACTAAATGGAGCTGTAAGTTGGTGGTGTTGGTAAATATCACTCATTCTAACATAATTTTCAGTTAAGGACATTTATTAATAAATAGAGTGTTAATTAGGAGTATATATACTCATCTATACTTTTTTGTTACTTTTATACCTCAAATATATCTAAAGTATTAGATTATAATATTTGATGTAAAATAAGCTTTTGGACTGACAATGTACTCTTATCAATATCTTCTAATTATCAGCAAATTTCCTAAGCAAAATTTCTTCTAATTTTCAATATTTTTTACTTAGCGTTTATGTTTTCCTTAACCAAGCCTAAAATGGTATATATTATATACTAGCTGCATATACTCAGTTGCCTGGGATTAATGCCATACCCCCAGAAAAAGCCCTACCAGATCTGAATTATGTTTTCATGCTTCTAGGTCTCTAGGTCCATACGACTATCCATAGGTAACATAAATAGATTGCAACATTTTAAACTTGACATGCCAACAGGAAGAGATATGGTCAGGTGACCAAAATGAAAAAAAATTAGCATTTTTTTTCTAAAAAATATCTGCTATGCAGGATGTGCCTAGTCTGAAGAGTGTATTGTGATTTTATGGTGGTTAAGTAGGAGAGTGGTGTGGCCAAGTGTCACCCAGTTGATGTCAAAGAATGGTCCAAGCACCTTTTTTGGCAATTTTAGCCTGAAAACCCACAGGAAGAGGTTTAGATAGGTTTGACCACACTGAGTAGAGAGCATAAGTATCAATGAAATCTTATGAGTTAAGGTGAATGAGGTTGGATGAATTCAGCTAAAAATCACTACTATTTATCACTAATTTTTTTTCAAATATTAAAGAAATCACTACAGAAGTGCTATTACAGATTATATTTGGCATTCACATGACATATTTCAAATTTATATTGGAATGTACCTACTACAGTTTTTCCTTTAGATAGCAACTTCAATATTTGCTTTATGCATCAATTATCTGCGTTGAAAATTGGAAGACAGAACATTCCAAAAGCACATCTTGGCTGAACAGTTTGAATAAGAAATCACCCTTTGGATACTTGTGTGAATGCATATCTGGCCAGAAATTCTCAGTACTTTTTATTGTCTTAGGCCTGCTGCTCAATCATAGGAAATTTTAAATCCATTATTCCCTGTGAGCAAACATCTTATAAAGGATTGTGTGAAGAGATATTATTTTCCAGGTGTAGCTTGAGAGAACAGTGGCAATTGGAATGGATCTGTCTTGCTGAAAAAGCTTGATTCTTTCTGCAGCCTTATTATAATCTTACTCAAAATCTAGAGGTATTTTTTTCTAGTGTCACCTAGAAAAAAATACCTGGTAGGAAAAGGAAAAAAAAAAATAGATGGAAGAGATTAAAATGGTGGAGGGAAGAAAGGGAAAAGAAATATATATGTAGTTCAGGTTTGAACCACTGATTTCAGCTTGAGATACTTGTGCCTTAACCTTAGAGCCATGTTTTTAAGGCTTTTTTTTTTTTTTTTTTTTTTTTTTTTTTTTTAATGAAAAATTTAAAAAATTTATTCTCCCACCAGTATTAACACTTCCAATTATTTTAGTGAAAAACTGTGCTAGGTACTAAAGATCATGTTGGCAAAATTTCATCAGTATCCCTTTGGCGATTTGGTTATCCATCTAAGCCCACATGTACACACACACACACATGCACACACACACACATGCACACACACACACATACATTCACATTTTTTAATATATATAGATTATAGGTAATCAAGGCAAAATCAATATTATTTAATACATTTTAATGTCCTCTTCATAGGCACTACAACTGAACCGACCTGGTTCAGTGACTACACCAATGAGTTAAACCATAATGCACATCTAAAAATAAATTAATATTATTGTGAACTCCCATTGTTTAATATTATAGGTTTGACAACCTATGGAATATAATACTATTATTCGACACCCGGCTGACTGTAATCCAGATACTTGTATAATATTCATTGGGATGGAGGCCAATGAGGGAGACTCTGAGTATCTCGATGTGTACATGCAGGGTAGTGCAGATGCGTGGCTGGCTGTAGGCTTCTCTGCTACTGCTACTATGGTGAGAATATGAGGAGCATACATGCACATGCTCATAATATCTATTATCAATGATGGAAGTAGTTAAGTATTTTAACATAATGCAGGCAATGATTTTTTCAAACCATTTATCCTACAAGAACATATGAACGTAGCTGCACAGATTTCAAGCATGCACAAACTTAAGAAGTCACTTATTCACGAGCATGTGCTATATTTATCATGATTGGAAGCTAACACATTTTTCTTAATCTAACTCCATTCGCAATGATTTTTATGTAACAGCATTAAACATTCCCATTATTTACTTGCAGGTGGTTTCTGCAGATATGTTGCCTATTGGAGACAGTAGCCTTGGCTATAATCCACAAATGGATTTTGCTATAGTATTCAGCTAGTGACATACTTTTCTGGATATATTTCGGGAATATTTTGTACCACAATAAGACCATTAGCTTGTATTGTACACGAAATCATTTGTCTTCTTTTGTGGAAAACTACTGTGTTATTGTACCTCCTGTACAAGTATATAGACACTATATTCCCTAGCTTGGCCAAATATTTGATGTTGCATCACAGCCATCCCATGCATGAGTAATTAGCAGGTTCTTCTATAGATGTGTTTGTATGTGTATTTACATAGCTATCTCCAATACACTGATCAATTTGAGACTATTACTGGCACATCTTTTATGTTTAATATATTTAGTTTCATCTTAAAGAGGGAGGAGTGTTGTAATCATCCCTAATCCTAATATTATTTGTCGCACTATTTATGAACATGCTATACATTGATTAGTAATGTGATCTTGTCATGCTTTTGCTCCTTTTTTTATAAAATGAATCTTTCTCTTTGAAACTGAACTGAGTTCAAGTTATAACAGAAATCTTTTCTGTTAGTTTGTAAACCACCAACCTTGATTTCTGACATTTTGTTCTTGTGAAGTGGAAGTGAGTTGTCAATAGTTTTTGTGGCTGGCAGCCTCCTGCGGTTACAAACTTGTTTACTTTGATTAATGGTTTATATAGGGGGTGGAGGATTTGTGGGCCATTTCTAAAATAGACATTGTGAATATATCTGTAGTAATTAGTGTCCCCATGAACTCACATGGATTACATATAGTTCTTTGCAATTATACATAGGTGGGGTGGGGGGGGGGGGGGCAGGTGCAGAAATATATAAATCAATCGGAAATCTTATGAATCAGCAGTTAATCAATGGAAAGGAAAATTTGTCAACCCAATAAATTTCCTGAAAAACATTATGAAGTGCAACTCAGTATTTTTAATGACATTTTTTTTGGAGCTACTAAATAGTGACTGAGTCAGGATAGCAACAAACTTCAATGTGCAGGGGCAAGTTGAGCATTTGATTGGCTCCTTACATCCACTTCCAAATGAAAAAGTCAAGTTTTTTCAAGTGTACTTAATGTGTTTCATTAATTTAACCAGAGTTGTGCAAATTTTCTTCTACCTGACAGACAGAATCATAGTTATAGACCTTCAAGACATGTCTCTAGCTAGGAACTGATCAATTGAAGCATTTATAATGGCTCTTGATGTTATTTGCACTGACAAGCTTCCTCCTGGTGAGCATATGACAGACCACAATGCTATCAGCACCAATGAAGTGGCAACAGTATTAGTGGAAGATAATCTTTTTAGCAAATGCTGGATAGATATCATTCTCACATTCCACATGTGCATACTCACAGTGGACAAGTAGGCCACAAGACAGGAGCTCTCCTGTGTACAAACCTCTAGACCAATGAAATTGAAATTTGGTGTATGGTTTGAATAGAATATTCATAATCCCTGTGTGTGTGTGTGTGTGTGTGTGTGTGTGTGTGTGTGTGTGTGTGTGTGTGTGTGTGTGACCATCAGTACGAATTTTAATTGGCACACCCACACGAAATTCTTTTCACTGCCAAGAAATAAGTAGCTAAAATTTAGCATATGGCCTCAATGTCAGAAGGTATGGTTTGACCATAGCCACACCCCTATGGTAAGTCATCACCCAAACACACGAATCAGGCTGAAAATTTGCAGTGGTGGGTTAATTTCTTATAATATTTTTGTGATGATAGAATGCATACAGCCAGTTTCATTCTTTTATAACATAAAGCACAATTTCACAAATTTTGAGCACTATTACACAATATTATTATAATTTTATTTTCAATGTTAAAATTCAAATGCTAATTATTAACAAACAATTACTTCTAAATTCTACAAAATAAAATGACAAAATTCAAGAAAAAAATTATTTGTTCCGCTTTAAGTCTAAGAACAACAGTAAAATAAAGCATTACTAATTTTTAGTCTGCTACATACATATGTACATTTAGTCCATTAGCTTATATCTGTCTCACTGGTGTGTTGCAGGCATATAGGCAGGACATGGCTCAAGGGGAACATCACCAACTTCATCAGTTGCAGGCGTGAAATTTTCTATGTCTTCATACATAGGGCTGCAGTCTGTCTCAATATTTATACAACTAGGTGGGATGGCTACCACTTCCCTATAATAAACATGAATGGGTTGATGCATGTCAACATTTGGTATACCTTAAATGTAATACATTAGAAAGTAGTACATTAATAATCTATAGATATAAAGAAAAATATTAAGATGACAATTACTACTGCTAAGTTGTACTTCATTGACTTGTAAAAAAAAAAAGAAAGAAAACTTGACAGTTACTTTCAAAGTAACAAAATCCATATTCTGGTAGATTGGGACAATAGTTCGCTCAAATTGAGGAAACAAAATACATTTAATTTGCAATGAAAAAATCAAAGATTATCTGCTTTAGTTGAAAAATTTTTTTTATGTGCTGAATATTTATTATTGTACAATAAAATAAGTGTAAAACTTAAAAATTACAAATTTACATTATGCATCTAAAACAATTTATGCTAAAAAAAATTGCCCAATAAAAAGAGATAGGTGGAACAAATGAGTCTGTAGTAATAGATGCTGCACTGTATTGGTGTAGCTACAGGCTATGCTCTTACTCTGACTCATCCTTAGGCTTCAGCTTTGCCCTTCGTATTCTGGTTGTGATGATTATTGATACCAAAATGATTATCACCAATGCCATCACTGCCACTACAGCCACCACTCCAGCTATGACAGGGATGGACTGAATTCCACCAGAAGTTACTTCTACTACTTCAGTTGATTCTGTGACTTCACTGAGAGTCACATCCTCCATTTCAGTAGATTCAGTGACTTCACATTCCACTGTGGATGATCTAAGAGATGCACATGCACCGTCTAATTTTAGAGGCAGGAATTGAACTGGGATAGTGTCTCCAGAAGATGCCCATTCCTCTATCAAGGTAATGAGGTCTGTGACTGGTGCCTGGAGAGTACCATGTAGTTGTGCCTGGTATGTGACAGACTGAGGGGAAGATGGATGACACAGGAATACTCTGTCTGTGAGTCGATCAGCAGTAAAATCACAGGCACATCTACCAGCCATGAACTCCACTATAGCCTCCAATATGTCCATGTCTTTTGATTCAGGATTTAAGTCCTAAATTATGGAAGGCATTTCATCATATTTTATGCCAAATATTTATCACTTACCCTCCATTCCCTGCAGTTTGAGACTCCAGTCAATTTTAACAGGAAGAACATAGCTAAATAAGAAGTAAAATGAATAGAGAGAGAAAAGAGTGTAAAAAATTAATGACATAAGTCGTTGACCATTTTTAGTGAGCTTAAATATTCTGCATAATAACTCCTAGTTTTCTTGATGCAAGCTAGGATCAAAGTGCATATAATTAAACTTATATCAATCATCACCAAACATAATAACATATATTATAGAAGTAATTAATTAACAACAATAAATGATTAGATTTTGATCCCATATTCCTTCTACCCTTGAACAAAGTGAATATATGATGTGAATGAGTCACATTAGTATTACATATGACAACATTGTGATAAATAGTAATATGCTGCTACTTCAGTAGTTGATAAATGAGAACTCTTGGACTCCTCAGAAACCTCCTCCGGTAAGGTGACCCCGAACACTCATGGTATATAACTCACAATTTTTAAAAAAAATTTCTTCTATCTTCTCTTAATGATAATTAAAGTTAGTGAATGCAAAATAAAGGTCAATCCTTACATTTACTTCAAAATCAATATGATGAAAATAAACAGAGAAATTTTTCTGAATGGAACAGGGCAACAGATATTTTTAGTATAAATTACTGTATGTGAAGAAATAAAAGTAAATTATCAATCAGAAGTGAGAATTGGACCTATTTAGATCCACGTTAATATTTTAGGCATAATCAAAACAATAACTAAACACAAGTTTTTTTGGTTGAATATCATTTTCTTATTGATATTAAGCAATAATAGTAAAATTAGCAATTATTATATTTGAGATATTAATTATAAAGTTAACTAGAATGTGATACAATGGGTGCCAAGTATGCATTAACAGACTTACTTGGCACAGTGATGGAACGAGTTGCAGTAGACTCTGTTGTTATATCCTGATAACCCTCCAAGCTTAGTGTTAGACCCACAGCACACATGTACTCACCCTCATCTCTTGTCCGATCCAAACTGTTGAACAGTACACTAGTGTGGTATAGTTGTGGTCCCACCTTTACTGGCAACTCCTCCACAGTTATTCTACTGTTAGAGGAGATAGGAAAACCAGATTTGCTCCACTCTGTAAAGACAGTCATTGGTAGAGATATTTCCAGTGAAACTTGAATAGTGCAGGTAAGGTTGAGCTGCAGGCCTGTGAAGAAGTCTGAGTCGATGGGGTAGCCTTTAATATCCACTGCAAGGGCTGGAACACATACATGTTGTAGGGAATAATAGAGAGGAAGAGGAGATCATTCCCGAAGTGTGTGTGTGTGTGCGTGCATTCCTGCATGCATGCGTGCATTCTTGCATGCATGCATGCTTGCATGTATGTGTGTGTAGTGATAGCCGTACTCACACATCACAGTGATGGGTCTAGAGTAGGTGTCTATAGTGCCTGCAGTGAAGGAACTTGAGGAGGTGATAAATGTGATAATATAGTCTCCACTGTCCCCCTCAGTGTCCAACAGGTGCAATGTGAGGTTTGTCTCGTACACTGTGGGGTTCTCCATCACCTGCACTGCTGTGGTTATGTTAGCATTGCTAAGGTCAGAGGATGGGGTGGTCTTGCTCCATGCACTGGACACATTGAGTGGAATGTCTACAGCAAGGTTGAACTCTGCCCTCCCAGTGAAGGTGAGGAGGAAGCCAATATGGAAGCCTTCATCCTGAGGGGAGCCAGTGATAGTGATGGTGGGAGGAGGAACTGTGGGGAGTACATACCATGTACACTTAATAATTGTAAACACGCAATAATAATTCAACAAGTATACAAAACTCTATAAATAGCAACATTTATTTGCTTACAAAAAAAATAATTTATATTAAATAATGGATTAGACTACAACTAATTTATATTAAACAAGGATTAGACTATGACATTAGAATAGTAATTATGACCAGTGTTAGGCATTGAAAGGTTTCTATACTAACCCACTGGTATATATCTCCTCTATCTATCTATCTATATATATATATATATATATATATAAAGAGATGTCTCTGTGTCTGTCTGTCTGTGTGTCTGTCTTTATGTATGTACCATCTTTCTGGCCAAACCTCTGGGTTGATTTTTCTGAAACTTGGCATGATGATAAGTTTTGACCCAACTTAAAACATGGGCAAAAAAATTCTGAGAATGGTTGCTGTGGTAACAGGAAAAAGCCAAAAATAGTATTTTTGCAAGAAAAACCCTTGGAGCTACAGTTTGAAAACTTGGTATGTATATACAACTTCACTCTCAGAGTAGCATTAGCTGGGTCCTACCTGATCACATCTCCTACATTCCCTGTGTAAGGCTAAAAATGTGAAAAATGGTATTTCAGCCAAAGCACTTGAACCTAGGGAGTTAGACCCATGGAACCATGTGTGTGTGTGTGTGTGTGTGTGTGTGTGTGTGTGTGTGTGTGTGTGTGTGTGTGTGTGTGTGTGGGTGTGTGTGGGTGTGTGTGGGTGTGTGTGTGTGTGTGTGTGTGTGTGTGTGTGTGTGTGTGTGTGTGTGGAATCTATATAATCTGGAGAATGTTTTAAGTGCATGGAAATGACCACACCCATTTCTGTTTCATGTCAGGCCAAAAATAGTACTTTGGCCAGAGCAAGTCATTGGAGTAACAGAGTTAATACATGGTATGAATTCACATTGATTTAAGGAGTAATATGGGTGGAATCCCTCCTGGCTACTCCTCTTTTCTCATTGGTGTGTAGAGTGAAAAAGTGCCAAAATATATAACTTCTGGATAACGCTTGGACCAAAGATATATTTTGGTTTGTAAGTATGTGTGTCTAGACATCACGGCTCAACACTTGGATTAAAAAGGCCGAAATTTGGTATGTACTCTCCAAAAACCTGGGTGAGCGTTATTAAGCACATTTGGGCATGGTAATTGGTGTGGTTTAACCATAACCTCACCCACATAAAGTTATTTTGTCTGAAAAAAGTTAATCAGAGATCAACCTGGCAAAAATTTGGATATGGTCTCCTGGTACCAGGGAAAGCATTATTAACCTGATATGGGTGTGGTTTTCCCTTAGCCACACACACTGGAAGTTGTATTAGCTAATAAAAGCTAATCAAGCAACAAACCAGACTGAAATTTGGAATGAGATTTCTAAACAACTTGGTGAGCATTACTAATCACATGTGCGTGTGTCAATGGGTGTAGTTTAGTCATTGCCATACCCATAGGACATAATTATACCTGCCAAAAACTCATTTATGGACTAATCAGACTGAAATTGGGCATATGGAGTCCAAGTAACCGGCGAGCATTATTAACTACATGTGGGTGTGGCAATGTGTGTGGTTTGGTATTAGCCACACCCACAAAAAGTTGTTTTGACTGCCAAAAGCTAATTAAAGGACCAACCAGGCAGAAATTTGAGTGGCTTCTATGATGTTTCATATTGACAATGGCCGGGCAACACTGGGTATATGCTGCTAGTATATATATATGTATGTATGTTTATTTGACTACTCATCCCACAGTTTGGGAGGAGCCTCAATAAATTGGTATGCCTTCATTTGAGATAGAGTCTACAACCATAACACCCTCATTTTTTTCTAAATTGGCCCCCCATGGACTGTTATAGCTTATAGCCTTAGTCCACAGTTTTGGAAGCAGCCCGATTAAATTTGATGTGTCCATATTTAAGACCAGGATGGCCATCAAGGCAACCTTGGTTTTTAGAAAATAATTAACACATGGCCTAGGGTAGAGAAAGGATAAACATATACCATTTTGTCCTGATTTATAAAAAAGTTGAGGTCTCACATGGTTTATTTCAAACTATATGGTAAATTATATTGGTTATTCAACCCTCTGTGGGGAGGTGGTGGGTTCAAGGGCTCGAATTTTTGAACCCACCCCATCCCGAATCTTTTTATTGTTGGAGGGATGGAATGGGAGCTCTATTCCCCCAACCCACCAGGCCAAACGTTGCTTTTAAGGAGTTCCAACAAACTTGGTGCGACCAGGGGGGCTAAATTTTTCTATCCGAGGGGTTTTTCTTTTTATTTTGGGTGGGAGGGAGGAGACCCAGAAAATAAGAAATCAAACTGAAGAAACTAGTAACTACAGTAAGCTAAAGGTCAACTGAAAAACCATCCCTAGGGTGGGTATTTTTCTAGTATACTTAATACAAGCAGTTAATACAACTATTCATACATGCATAAGGTAATAATACAATTTACAAAGCAATCAACAATATAGAGTCCATTAATATCTGAAAGAATTTCTTCTTACATGTCGTAGCTAACCTTTCTGATAAACTTAAGAAAATTTCATGTTTATGACAACAGTGGCTTATATGCAAAGTAAGTTAAGCCCTGTCCATACTACACACTAAAACTGGTTTCATCCGTGTCTGGAATGGGTTCCACACATCTACATTACATCCGGCTTCATCCCAATGGGTTCCACCCAGTTTCACCAGAAATCTTCAGATAGGTAGAGAGAGGAAGGTACTGAAGATGGGAAGATTGCTACATGTACTTCACTAATGCGAAATGACTATTAATCAATAAGGAGGTACACAATGGCCAGTTAGTGGAACAGTAAAGACTGAGGTGAGATAGTGTGTGTGGAAAGAGAAAGAAGCTTCTGCTACACCACTATATAATAATGGAAGAAAGTCCAAATGTCCTAAGGCATTATCAAAATCACATGGAATCACATAACTAGCTCAAGTCAGTGCAATGGCAATGTGGAAAATGCACTCATTACATTCTTGCTGATAAATATGTGTTTACTTTCCACAAATGCTGTGTCGATCAAATTTATAATGACAGTCTGCAAATAGAAGGCAAACCCACTGGCAGTAAATTAGACATCAAAATAGCTATCTACCTAACATCCATTTGCCTTCTATCAGTTACATTTGTTTTTAACAAAAAACAATGGCTGATAAATGGAACTACTTCTAATTTCACAGACACAAACTATGACAAGACTGAATGCTGGACCATGGCAGTAATTTTTGAACAACCGAGCTGTGCATATGACTCAGCAACCCAAGATGGCCATGGACAGAGGACACAGAAATGTTAGAAAATGTTTTGAATAAGTTCCACAGTTTGGATGACTTAAACCAAGTGAAGAATGGAAGTGGTTCCTGGGAACATGTACATGCAGCTCCAGCCACACTTGGCCCTAATACACTTGACAAGGCAGGCAGTGAGGCATGCTCAGTTCTGCCACACCATTAGTTCACTTACTCTGGGCAGTGAGAGTGTAGGAGGAGTTGGCACTGATGGAGAGGGTGGCTTCAGGATCCACAACACTAGCCCTGCACCAATACACACCTCCATGGCTGGTACGCAAGGGGTCAAAGGTGAGAGTCATTGTTGTGGATGGAGATGAGCTGGACAATGTCACACCCTCTACTGTACCATCCTCAATTGATCCCTCTGGCCACACCCACTCTAGGACAGGACTCTCCCTAAAGTCTTGCGCCAAGGCAACATCACAAGTGAGACTGTGAGTTTCCCCAGCAGTTGAGGGACAGGAACTATGGATGACCACACTTGGGGGGTCTGGACCTGCACAAACAGAGAGATAACTAGTGATCAAGATACTAAAAGATTTCCTCAGTATAAAGCAATTGCCCTCCACCCATAGAGTGTCTAGATTTACACTGAATACCATAAAATTTGAAACAGGATCACTTACATATTTACAAGTGAACAAGCTCATTGTCATGTCTTATAAAATATCCTCCAACAACACTCCTAAATTGTCACTCAGCATAGCCCTACACAGAAGACTATGTGGCTAGGCCTTCCTACACAATGTCCAACATACAGCAGTAATACATCAGGTCATATATTAGTTATTCTTGCTCACTTATTCTGGACATTAATCAGGTCACATATCAGTTTTTCCTGCTCACTTACTCTGGTCATTAATCAGGTCACATATCAGTTATTTCTGCTCACTTACTCTGGACATTAATTGAAGTGGTATTGCTTCCAGGTTCACTATCTGATAGGGGGCTTTCATCCTCATTTACAATAACATGGCAAGTGAAGCTGGTATCTCTGGTGCTGAGGGGGGAGAGGGTGAGGGAGGAACTGGTAGGGGAAGGAGAGTTGATAGAGATTCGGCCTCCAGCTGATATGGCTGTATCATCTCCGTCCAGCCAAGTGAAGGAGAACTCCAAGTTTCCAGTGTCCACCACAGCAGTGTCCACCATGGCAGAGCATGTGAGAGTGACATCCCCTATCCCTCCTGCCACCAGGGGTCCGGAGGGAACAGAGAGAGACACAGAAGGAGCAGGGACTGCAACACACAATTATAGAAGTGAACATTACACATCAAGATTAAGGTAATATTAAATAAAATGAATGACCTTAAATGTAAAAGTAACTTATGAGTTTAATTTTGTTGTCACATTTACATAATGCTCTTTACCAAAAATATGCACACTGAACATACAGATTAATCAGTGTTAGTTAGTTAGTTACATTAACTGAAAGAGATGGGGTCTTTTGGCAGGTTCTGCTAGTCCTTTTTACAAACCTCTAAATTATGGCGGCAATGTAAACACGAATGGACTCTATGTCATAATAGTGAACAGTTTACTCCAAACAAACAAACTTGAGATAGTTAAAGAGATGGAGATGCTCTCCAGTTGAGGAACATGTACGGGATATAGCACATTAAGGGAATGTAACTCTTAAGAGGATGAGAAAGTACATATTCTCAGACAACACTTATTAGTGTTGCTACAAGAGACAGAGTATTAACACATGTAGTGAGACATCCTGGCAGAGTTTGAGGTAACTTTCCCTATACGAGTATTCTATGGTCTCAATAAAAAAAGTAATAATAATAAAAATAATTATAAAAACGATGAAAGCACACACACTGTCAACATGAGGCACTGCATCAGAAACACTAACTTACTTCTAAATATGACAACCACCTTGTCAAGCATCTCAAAAGGTGTGGATTTAGTGGGTGAGGCTAGAGAACCAGTGCATGTGTACTCTCCAGAGTATGAGGTTCGAACTAGGTCAAAGGTCAACACTGCCACAGCCATCCCATCTGTTCTAGTCACACTCACGGCCCCAGGCACCACATCACCATCTGCCCTCACCCACATGACATCTGGCATGTCAGTGAGGCCAGAAATAAGCTCTGACACCACACAGGTGAGGTTAAACTCTGACCCTGCCACTAGACTTCCTGACATACTGATATCAGTAGAAATGGCGGGAGATGGAACTACAACAGAGAAAGAGGGAGGAAGATATGATGATATAATAAGAGAATGTGTCATCATACTGCAACCAACACATGCATCTTTACACTATTCACATGCACACATAAAGAATGGGGAAAAAATGTAGAGATGAGTGTGTATACAATCTAGGTTATAATGTATTGCAGTGGGTAAGGTGTGGCACACACCTATAACTGTGACTGGCAGGGTCTGGTTGGATGTGGTTGGGATAAAACTGTTTCTTGTCACAATGCAGATGAAGTCTGCCATATGAACAGAGAGACTATCATTCACTGGACTCAGCACCAACTGCAGTTCCTCCATTGCAGTATCACTGGCCAACACTACCCCATCCTTGGTCACCCACTCTATGAGGTCAGCCACACCAGTGTCACTAGTACATGTGAGCACTGCATTCTGGCCCACAGTGAATGGTAATTGGTCACTAGTCACTGTTACACCTGCATAAAGTATGGCATAGAATGATAACAGTCATTTAAAAAAAACAACTTTTGTATCATGTTAAAATAGTAGCTACTATAACACTCAATTAATGAACATAAAACAATAGAGTTCTATGCTATAACTGCAGTGACTATTGCAAGGTAAGTGACTCTGAAGAGTTTCTTTGCACACAAACAAAGGCAAGTTCAAGTGCCTGTGGTTAAATTAGTCTAGAAGCTGAGGGTGACATTGCTGCCAATTGTAGACATGTTAATATAGAATGAGGAAGCTAAAAAGCCTTGTACAGACTGGCCTTCAACTAGATAGAGAGAAGTATGCCGACTCACTCCTCTACATCTAAAACATGATATGGAAGCTTAAAGTCCTCTTGACCCATACAAGCCCATTAGTGTAACCACCAATGGCAGGCTAAATAAGCATCACCAACTATGTCAACAAACATAATCTAAGGATATCACTGCTATCAATTAAAAAATAATGTGTGTGTACAACACACTCACATACATGCACACATACATACATACATACATGCACATACACACATGCACATACACACATGCACATATATGTAGACACACACAGAGAGAGACAGACAGACAGACACACACACCAGCTAAAGGTCTAGCAGGAATTGATGTAATGGGTGTGTTCTAATTGAGTACACCAATGCTCCTTCATAATACAGTTTGGAATAATTCACGAAAAATCACTTGACACATGCAAAAATAACTTGGAGAAATTAATGATCACATATAATGTACATTTATATTCACAGTATTTTATTAATAAACATCTATACACACCATTGAACACACAATCATATTAGAATGTACATACTGTAGGCATCAGAACTAATCCTGTCCAGATATGTAGACAGATACTAATTAAGCTGGGGAAGCTGGTTATGGATTGTGTTGCTCTAGCTAAAAATGGTTATGAATAATTAGGGCCACAGATATGCAAGCTCATTAATGAACAAGAACAATTGCAGGAATATGTGCAAATGTATATTCATACCATTAGCCCAAGCCCTAGCATCTCAGGCAAACGATGCTCCTGAAACATCTCCTCAACACTTACACACACACCATTTAGTGCCAGAGTCCTGGTTGCAGTCCCTCCCCTTCCATCTCTGACCAAACAAGAGAACTGGCCCACAAAATTTGATTCATTCTCACTGGACAGGGTGTGCTGGTAAGTAGCAGTCGCTCTGTCTGTGATGTGCTGCCTCTGATGGAAATCAGAACTGCGGCCACTGATCTCCTGTCCATCATTTGACCATATGACTGAGTCAATGGGTCCTCCAGTGGAAGTGCAAGTGAGATTGAGTGATGTTGGACTGTAGGCAAGATCAGTGATGGATGTACCTGTGCATGATGGAAAGATATGAATACATCTGTACATATATTTTACTATACATACATTATATTGGTATGCAGGTACTGAATTTCGACACAACACATGTACAACTACATAGAGATTTTAACTAATGAAGTGTATACATATATATATAATTATATATGCGAAATAATTGTCATGCCCAATACGTGAACTACTTATTGGATTTAGTATAATTAAAAGAAATCAAAAGAATGCACTAAAATGAAATTAATCTTGACAAAATATTGAACTATTCACACAATATCAAATAATGCAAAATTAATAGACTGTAATTAAACAATACACACCGTGTGCAGCTAAACTATTTATTATGAAATTATGTCAAATGAAAAACAACTCTTCATACATAATGAAGTAGTATGCCTACATGTAGTACTATTGCAACACACTAGGACTATATACATTGAACCATAAAACAATATGGACACTACTAAACTTGAATAAATCATAATTCTCATAAAATAATAATATATAATATGTATGTGTGTGCACATGGGGAGCAGACCACTATGTGCTTGCCAGTACACACACTGGCTCTATGAACATGGCAGTAGATGCCACCTGCTAGTGAGTACCTGGAGTCTGTCCAACATGGATGAAGATATAGAGAGATCTGTCCACACCTCCAGCATCAGGAACTTCACAGGTGAACACTCCAGTGGGCTCCATGGCATTGTTCCTGCGGTGGAGAAGAACTGCACTGGGACCTCTAGTTCTATATACATCAGTTCCTGAAGCAAAATTAGAGACTACAGATTGATCTGGATGCTTCCATTCACCCAGGGGACCATCACCAGCAGTGTCACTACCTCTGCAGCATTTAGTGATGTTGGTGAGGCAGTACAGGGCTCTGTCATCAGTCCCTATGGCAGTCAAGGCCACTACACTGTTGTTAGGATACAGAGCTCCACTCAAGTAGAAGCCAAGAGCTGTAGAGGAAGGAGACATGTCATTAGTTGAAATATTGTGCAGAGCATAAAGATCAAACTAACGCCTTACCTTCAGGCACTGAAGTTGCTGCAGTCACTGTGGCACGCATCGTCCCTGGCAAGGTAGAGCCCATAGAAAACCTGAAGTGGTCAGCTCTTACTTGTACAGTGTAGGCAGTCCTCGGGATGAGGCCAGTGATGGGGAGCTCATTAGTTGAGCTAACATCAGAACTTAAAATCTCTACTTCTTCACCACCAGAGACTGGGATATGGGTCACAGTATAGTGTGTGATCTCAGCATTCCTGTCCCTGCATGGAACACGCCCCCACTCTATAGTGACACTGGTGGTGGAGGTAGCAGTGACTCTTAGAGATGCAACAATGCCAGAAGGAGCTGCAGTGAGTGAGTGAGTGTGTGCATGCCATAATGACCACAAGTCATCTACCTCACAATGTTACACACCCCACCTGCCATAAGTGTGGTGGGGGAGATCCTTGCTGACCCTGGACTATTTCCTGCACCATTCATAGCTGTAATGCTCACATCAAAGTCACTGTTCTCCTCTAGTCTAGAAAGAGTGTAGCTACTGCTGGAGCCGTCTATATCTGTAATGGTTTCTCCACCAAACACAGCACCATCACAGCCTCTAGTGGTGAAGGAGTAAGCTAGAGCATAGGACTCCACCAGGTCTCCAGCAGGCTGGCTCCAGGAGAACTCAATGGAGGTGGCCAGGGGAGTTGCAGTCAGACTAGTGGGGGTGGAGGGAGGACCCACTGGAGAACAAGAGCAGCATGAATGACATGCACACACATGCTCTAGAGTCTAGAAATATAACCTGTTTAAAAAACAACAAACAACTGGTTTAGTAAATAATGAATTACAACTCATCCACTAATTGCATATGCAGTGTGAGCAATGCTGTAGCCAGAGCAGCCTGATTGGAAAGGTGAGGTGGAAGAGTGGACGGGTGTTGTTGGGGGAATACTATAATTATTTGATGGAAGTGTAGCATATACACATAAGGCTAGCTAAGCACCAAAAAGGGAGTCTGGAGTTCCCCCCACATGTGAAGATTGAGATTTTGATAACCATTTGTAGATATCATCATCAATTACTTTTGAATAGAAAGGAATTCAAGAGGAATAAAAATATATACAAGAAATAAGCATGTCATTTTGCCATTACAAGGATACAGCTGTTTGTTACTCAAAAAAAAAAAAAAAAAAAAAAAAAATGTTCAGGAAAAAGTATAAGAATGATTAAAAGGCATTATTGTGATTATTCAGATTGTCAGCAATTTAGCAAACATTATAAATTTATTGAAGCTAGGGGTTGGGGGGCGGGGGGATGGGGGAACCAAAAAATATATACAGAAGAAATTATGGAAGTGTAAGAAACCACATCATTGAGCTCAACCAGAAAACATTTCATATTCACAATTCAGAAAAAAACATTGGAAATTTATAGGCTAGGAAACTCAATGGGGAAGGGTTGCATCCCTTGGGGGCCTATCTATGTATGGAAACAAGTTCAAAGTCAAAACCTCACCATCACCTAATAACTGTACTCAGGTAGTAATTTCATATAAATCCAGGAGGACTATTTGTTTTCCTTTGATCTTTATTTTCATAAAATAAATTGTGGAATGGTATGTATTATTACTTGGTGAAAAATGTTGCTATTCAATTAATTTATTCCCATCATTGTTGTATTGTAGTAATACCATATTTCGCTGTATTCTCTAACACTGATAAGGTCAGTGCCCCTTTCCTATATATATTCTAGCATCCCAAGTCTGGATGAGCTGAGAGGTGTCTGCTCCTAGAGAAGAAGGTGATTCATGTGTATGTTGGCCAGTGCTCTGCAATGAAGCCATTCTTCTAACATGATTGTTTGGCACAATTTCCTCAGGAGATGTATATAGTGCACTGAAGGAGAACACTGAAGGAGGTCTCACAAGAACAAAACCCATTACAAGGGTTAGGAGCAAGGAGAACATATAGTGGAGATTTTGGATGAAATTATTTGTAGCATTCATTATCTCCACTACATTCATCAGCTGCTCTTAATGTAGATGGTCTGCTTCCACCTTATCACTTAATTAAGGGGAACTAAGATGGGAAACATTTTATTTTATTTTATTTTAATTTTTATGGTATATCTTGTTATTCTTGATGCATAATGTGGTAGAGAAAACAATTGGAAAATGATTTGGTCCAATATTCATGATGAAAGCTTAGCTTCCAAAATGGACTTCCTGTAGGTGAGTAACTCTGTGATGTCACGAGAGGGACAGCAGCTGCAGTTAGTCATTGAAGTGTATAACTACACCAACAACTTCTCCAATCAGAAGTTTCTGAGGGTAAATACAGGAGTATTTTGAGTTTATTGGGACCAAGGAGGTAGCAACCTCAGAGAAGTAGAAGAATAGTCAATCTCTTGAAATGAATGAACTTTAAGGAGTGGAATATTTTCTTATAAATTTGTTTGTAATTGATACATATTCTTATTCAGCTTTATCCAGCTCTGATTCAAGTACAGAAGATGATAATCAAAGACTTCTGATTTGTCATGGTAAAAAGTAGCTATCTGCAAATTATAGTACCTGGCTAGCTATGTTTAGCTACTTTTGGTGCAAAGTTGTATAGATTATGAGAACTGCACTAATAGACATATGCCTCACTATTGGGCAAATTATTCAATGAGATGGGTTAGTATCACCACTTTGTAAGCTAAAATCTTTCAGAAAATGAAACAATCATTTTGAGGAAATACAAATTTGCTGCACAAGACTATGAATGATATCTCAAAGATCTCTGATAATATCACACATACCTGTTACATCTTTTAGACAACAAATAAAGTTATGAGCAAAACGATGAACATATAATGTTGTTTTTTGTGTATCAAACTTAACTAATGCCTGGATTCCTATATTTGTGCTGCCAATATTTGCCAAAACACTGTAGGCTCCATGACATCGTGCAAGAGGATGTGAACAACTAATTGAGACATCCCTAATTGAAGTAAAATATTGTCATAGTTTTATATCTTGCAATTAATAAACCGAAGGATATCTTCTCAAATAGCGTAGATCAGTATATAGCAGATTGATATATACATACACTCATGAACCATTGTTTCATTAGCCTGAATTGAAAACTATAGTAAATAGTTTGTGGTGAAAGTGAATGCAAGGACACAATTTATATTGGAAATTTGAGAACTACCTCATTCCATACTTTTGTACATAATATTTTGTTACAGCTAGAAATTGGTATAAGTTAATGATTCTGTTTCAGAAGGAAAATGGCTAGGAGAAGTTTCATGTAAGCGATACTTAGACATTTGTGAGACAATGTTGTAAGCAAAGGCTTAGCAGCTGTAATTTGGTTGTGCTTGATTAGGACTGAACCATAAATCTTGTTGTGATTCTGGCATGAGTGCTGGTGGATGTTTGTAACTTTGATGTTTGAACATGTTTGATGTGTTGTGTGTGTGCCATCCAACTTATATGGTGTGTATAATTAGGATGGGTATAAATAGTTCACATTATCTCATTAAGTATTTATTTTGATTGTAATTATGTTGCAGACATGTGACAGACTAAGTGCTTACGAACAAATACTCACTACAATTCAGTACCACTACTCCATTACTAACCCAAGTCAAGTATCATAGCTTTACACTGGAATATAATTAGATTACCTTCACTTCTACCATTCATCAAACCTAGTGTGAGTTAGTATGATAAAATATAACCGAAATTGCAGAGTTATGCTTATAGCATTCACATAAGTGAAGACAGGATGGGTGGGTGAGGCAGGAGGGGGAAGTAAGTAGAGAAGTGTTTAGGGATGAATATATTCTCTATTAGCCTTCAACCATGACTGATAATGAGCAATAAAAATAAGGATTCTTGATGATCACCAGCACATGAAGCACAGGAGCTTCTCAGCTCTAAGTGGACCTGAAGGCTCTGCTTCATTTTAGGAACATCAGGACCTCTACTGTGCTGGTTTAATGAAGTGATCACAAATGTAAGACATGTGTGGGAAGAGCTGGGGGGGGGGGGGGTGGTATGGTGATATCAGCTGCTTCTTTGACTTTCTAACTTCATATTCACTTAATAATTATACATACGAACAAGATCAATAAATACTGTATAGCATATTCTAGTCAAATGTTTTGTCTGTGCTGCATTTTGAAAGCACAAGTGGATTGATTAGACTTAGTTAGTACAGGAAATAAGCCATGAGTCATGCTTTGGTATTGGTAAGTGTTTCAGGCTGAAGACTGTAGTCACAAAAGAAATTAGCATTCGTATAATGATTCGAACACACACACACACACACACACCCACACACACACACCCACACCCACACACACACACCCACCCACCCACCCACACACACACACACACACACACACACACACACACACACACACACACACACACAACAGTGGGTACTTGAGTGCAAAGTATATACTTAGGTCACAAATATTTATTGACTACTATCAAGATGTTGGGGGTGCATAATTATGCAAGCTCTCTAATTTTAGACATACCATACAAATGGAAATGACCACATGTATCAGGTACAGTTCATTGTTCAGTTCAACATCACATACTTCACATGAGTAGAAAGTATATATGCATGCATTATCATTTTTAAAACTAGAATATTAGGTATATAAATTTATACACATAATATATATAGTTACAAAAGAACTTTCTGTCAGAAAGCCAATATAGATATACTTTACAAGTGCTAGGTCAGTCCACAGGCTAGTGTTAGTTTACTTGCAGGCAGGGTAAGAATGTGCTTGCTCTACTAGTTCAAGTGTGGCTTCATACTGCTAATTTTCTCCCACAAACAATAGCTTTCCAGTTCCTTATATACTAAAGTGTTCAGCCCTGTTCATTTGAAAAATCAGGTGACAAGAAGGAGACATTCTTGAAGAATCAGAGCAGCCAGTAATAACTCATATGTAATCTAAAATTACTATTTGTTTGTGAATTTAATACTTTCAGTGTTAAACCAATATTTAATGAATGGCTAAGAAAAATAATGTTTTACCTCAAATAAATTGCAACTAAAAATAACTGTAAATTAATTCTATTATGATCCTGACAATGACATACTAAAAGTCTAGAAAAATCCAGGTAGTGGAAAGGTGGCTATTTTTCATAAATCCAATATGGCCACCAATATCAGGACTATTCAGATTCATTTGGTCATGATATTTTTTCTGATTTAATATTTTGGTTATTTTAAGAGCTTAAAATATACCTCTTATAAAGGTGTATCACAATATAATATGCATGTAATATCTTTTTATTTTTGCTGATCACTGATAAGGATAATCATACAACAAAATGATTTCAGTTGGAGCAGCTGGTTTTGTTTTAATAAGGCCTACTGTACAGTCTGGCTTTACATGGGCATGTCCTCCTTTTTTATCATTATATATCAGTCTGGGAGGATTTAAAAATATCTGAAAATATCCCTAAATTTTGTTGTTTTTTTTTGTTGTTTTTTTTATGTTAAAAAATATTCTTTGCTTAAAAGCTTTACATTCATCCACCTAGTCCAGCTTAGCAGCACTTGAGGTGGTCTGGAAGAGTACAAACTGAATTTCGATGTTTTCTCATTTTTCAGTCTCCAAGCCCCAACCACCACTTGTGGTTGGTGGAGGGGGGGGGGGGGGGGAGGGGGAGGTTGTAACTGAAAATTTTTCCCCACCACATGCATTTTTGCTGGATTTTGGTATGTCATTTTAAATACTGTTCAGAAATGAATTTAGTGATTTTTTTTTTGTTGTTGTTGCAATTAGTTTGAGGTTGCCCACAAAATTGAAATAAATTGCTTGAACTAAAATGCACGAAATGTGTGCAAAATAATATTAAAATTATCTTATAAATATAACCTAAGGTAAGTGTTTAGAAGAAAGCAAATGAATCATCTTAATTCTATATCTGTGATTGCCAGTAAGGTGGATTTTCTTTTTTGCTGTGGTATAGAGTAATTAATTATATACTTGCATTATTTCTGTAGTCACCTTTACAATCATATAAATAACTTTGTTGTACTATCGAAAGTAACTATGACACTATTGCCTATAACTTAAAATAATGATAGAACTCTTGTGATCAGCATAAAATTTTCCTTCTCCTTCCTGAAACATAGCTTCACCCTATTGGCTACCCTTATCAGATCAGCTGTGGAGCATTTACCAATATTCACAATTTGTGTGTTAATCTGTCTGTTTGTTCCTGAACTATCATCTGCCAGATGCTTGGACCAATCATACTGCAACTTTCAGTGGTTGCACAGGATCACAATGGCCAAGATTAGCAAAAATTTGGCTTGGGCTATAGCTAAGGGTAGAGCCTTTAAATAAACATTTTCATTCATGACTAATCAAAGTGTTGTACAAAGTTATCTTTGAAACCACACTTATGAAGGATGTTAATTAGTACAGGAATATGTATTTACAAATCATACTGTAATCTGATCATGCACACAAAAATATAACACAAATAAGTTTAAAATGACACTAAACACTATATAGGTGTATCCACAGTTCAGTCTTCCTATAACATTAAGAAAAATAAACAAATTTGTAAATATAAGAAGCCAAAGGTCCAACAAAAATCTGCCAGTAGGACATATTTTTTACTAGCAAGTCCTGGCTCTAGCTAACATATTTATTTAATACACTATCATGTTTGGGAATGTGTGTTGCTGTTTTTTTCTTTTCTTTTGAGTTCAGTTACGGGTGTTGTTAGCAAACAAGCATTAGTGTACAAGTGTCCACATGTTTCATCCAAGTTGCTACCAGAAAGTCTTGATGTAGTTTATTATTCTATTACCCTACTTGGTTGTACCAATTTGTACCATGTCCCAAACTAGTATATATAAATTAAAAGCTAATAGGGCACTCAAGATTCCTGGAGGCATGTCTGAAGAGCTATCTTTTTAACTGGAACACAAACCATCAAATACAACTTTTGATCTAACATATCAGATATTCAGTAAACCACACTCACATTTGCTAATGGATCCATGATGAGGCAACACACTGAGCTAGGTATTTATTTACATTCTATTGGATTTAGCTAATTGTATTCATATATAGAAATACTAGCAGCATATACCCGACATTGCCAAACCAATATAGGCTAAAATCCAGTAGTTGAACATGTCTGGCCAGTAAGAAAGGTGATGGTGGAGACGATAGTTTTTCTGGCCAAAATACCATTTTTGGCTTTTTCTCATTACCATGGTAACCATTTTGCGAAATTTTCAGCCCATGTTTTAAGTTGGGTCAAAACCTATCATCATGCTGAGTTTCAGAGAAATCCACCCACCTGTTTGGCCGGAATGATAGTACAAACATACAGACAGACAGACAAATTCTGTATTTTCCCAGACATGTCACTTAGCATAAAACCATCCTGGGATGGTGGAAAATATATTACTAAGAGAGAAGTGGCCAAAATATCATTTTTGGCTTTATCTCATTACCATGGCAACCATTTTGCGAAATTTTTATGCCATCTTTTAAGTTGGGTCAAAACCTATCATGCTGAGTTTCAAAGAAATCTACGTACCGGTTTGGCCAGAATGATGAAACAGACAGACAGACAGATAGACAGACAGACAGACTGACAGTCAGACAGACTGACAGACAGACAGACAGACAGACAGACAGACAGACAGACAGACAGACAGACAGACAGACAGACAGACAGACAGACAGACAGACAGACAGACAGACAGACAGATTCTATATTTTCCCAGACATGCCACCTGGCCTAAAACCATCTCAGGGTGGGTCTCCTCCATCCCTAAAAGTTTGGTCAAAATCTAACAGAGGGATTTTGAGAAAGGGACGAACATAGTTACATAGTTACACAGTTACATAGTTACATAGTTATATAGTTACATAGTTACATAGGTCTTTTAATATATATATATATATAGATTTTTTTTTTTTCCCACTTGGTAGTGCCAGATATTATCATCACTAATTATTACAATAGCATAATTGGAAGAAAAACAAAACAAAAAAAAAACCCCCAAAAAAAAATACACTTGAAACTAGCTTGCTAGCTTATGTTAATTAAAGTAGAACAGTTCACTAACATACTTGTCTGCTGTGTCTGGGAGGGCACACAACTCCATCCTATCAGCTGTAAAAGTAGCAGCAAGAACCACATTGCAGATTCACACGGAGAATTTTAGATTAACAACAACTAGTGAAGCCAAAACCATACAGTGGACTGTGCAATTAATTTGAATGTGTGTGATGGTGCCATTTAATTGGAATGTCAATTAGATAACAGAATAATCACATCCACTCTCTGGAGAGGTAGATGAAAACATTTGTAGTAGTGCATGGAACTGTGCATACATGGTTGGACACCAGCTCTCATTTTAAAACATTTCACTGCATATTCAAGTTATGGCTAGCTAAACATTTTCTTAAAATAATCATCTTTGGAAATAATTTTATTTGGAAGTTTCTTTCATTTTTAACAACTGAATATTAGTTAGAAATCCATCCTAAATCAATAATGTAAAGTATAATTATTAAATATAATGAACAGATAAAGGAAATATCAAAGAAAATCAGATTGTGTAGAAAAATGAGGGAAGTAACTATATAAATAGGAAAAGACAATAACATTTAGTATAGCTATATCAAATTGAGATAGTTTAAATTATTAATTAACATTGTCATCATTTAAGTATAGAATTAAAGAGGGAAAACAATTTTGACTGAAAAAAAAATTTTTTTTTAAATGAAAAAGGCCCTGTTGAGAGATTTTATATTGGTGAGGATTGGTTATAATGGTAATGAGATTTGATGCAAGTAGAGATATAATAATAATCATCAAAGATATGATATTAATTATGCATTAACAGTATGTGATAAGTATTTGTCCACCCCCCCCCCCCCCCCCCCCCCTCCCTTGCAACTTTGCTTTAAAAGTTTGGGATATTTATTTATATTTTTTTCTTGAATAATAACATTATCATAAATAAATCAATTATTAAGTATAGGGCATAAAAAATTTCTTGCCTTTGATCAGTGGATTTGTTGATGGATTGTTGAGTTGGGAAGTAGTGTTATCAACTCTGAACGCAGCTACATGATGTTTCCTGGGTAAAAAACAGTTAAAAATAGATTAAAAAAACTTTTTTAATTAAAGAACCTCTACTCTTCCTTTC